>OV725078.1:21846101-22446101 GCA_928085145.1 Nezara viridula | reverse complement strand
GTAAGGATTAAAAACTGAAATGATTTTATTGAAATGAAACACTTTTCAAAAATTGAAATATCAAAAATAAAACAAGCTTGGTAGTATAAAAGAAAAAAAGCATTAAAAGTCTAATTTTTTTATCAACTTGTAGTTGGAATAAACCTGGGGGTTTTACGCCTATAAACAAGATCAAACAAACATACAAACTGTCCAACACGTTGTAATCTTCTCCACCTGAGTCTAGGAGGGCACTATTGTATGGTTTTTAGCCTATCTTGGATGACATCTCAAATAACATAGATCAGAAGATAGAATTTTGCTATCTAAAATAGGATTGTAATATCAAATAGGATTACGGTCTACTTTCGAAGATGAGTAAGTTTGAAATGGAAATAATGATCATTTTATCGAAGAAAATTCTGCACCTCAGTCACCTGATCAGAACTTCCATACCCCCCTTACTTCAATATGCCCTTTATGAATCGGTACACTATTACGTTGAAGCAATACGGCCTACATTTTCAGATATTGAGAAAAAAGTCAAATTCCTGACTGACTATGAAGGATACTGAATTTCTACCTTATAAAAGAATTTTTTTTTTTTAAACTTTTATTATGATATTTACAACTGTATTAGTATGAATACATCAAGTAAAGTTTGTACAGAGAAATATTATTACATGAAACACGCTTGTTGAGAAACTACCCACTGGTTGCACTCTAATAATTTGTCTACATGAGAAGATCACGAGGCCATCTTCTTTTCAGACGCCTCGGAGGGTTATCAGGAATCGAAGAGGAAGCAAGGTTAGAAACAGGAGGATTCAGATGGTTATTTTTATAAAAGAATAAAATCTAAAAGCTGTTGATGTGGGTTGGAAGCGCAATAATTCAGCTTATAAACGATGAATTTGGAGCAGATCCTGAGCAATTATCATTGTTTTAATTCAAGGCCGGAAAATAAATTTCAAGTAATAAAATTAATTTTATTATTACTATTAATTAAGTATTTAAAAGTTTTAAAAAACACTAAAACGAATACTTTAAATGAGATAAATCTACTTGGCCTACCTTATTGTAATCGTCTTTTGGGTTTTTGTAATTTATAAATCATGATAACTTTGCGCCTTCCTGGGTGCCTTCAGTAGTACAAGATTCATAGTTTGGTAAGCAACCATTGGGCTAGATACGATTAACCTGTATTATATCTTGTATAGATTGTTTAACGTAATTTGTTTTCTTTTTTAATATTTTTGTAGTTGGTAATTTCTGACGGTTTGTTACTCCATAATAGTTATCCCGTACCTATACTTCAGAGTGAACGAACCTGGCTGGATACATAACACAGTATATACACTAGAATGATAAGGTAAAAATTCGTAATCACAGCTGTTAGATAACACCCATTATTTCCTTGTTTAGTCTTTCTATGACTATTGGATACTCGGCAACCAGCGTTTGAAAAAGTCATGTTTTGTGGTACGCTTAATTTTTTTTTTCTTATTAATTTACATCTCATTGGTTCAGTATCATTTGCTATGGATGAACTGTTGCATTGCGAACTAAAAATGTATACAATATTAATATACATTTTTATTTAAAGATCTATGAATTTATATACGGATAGGGGTGTTGCTGAGATTTTCCTTGCCTGAGTATTGTATGCTTTTATATAAAAATCAAAAAATTACCTTGCAGTGCTTGAGTCACAAACTAAAAGATTAACTATTCCATCGATGGTTTGTGAGCTGGAATGAACCTTGGATACGAACTTCCTCGCGAGTTCTCTTAAATAAATTGTTTATTTCTTAATTTTTCCTCTGAAAGAGGTTCACCATGAGTAATCAACGTTTCGAAAATTTGTTCTTAAGTGTTTTATAAAATAGAAAGTATTAAAAAAATTGTTAAGCTTCAAAATATGATAAACTTTTCTACAAAAATGCCAGTTTCGGAACCATAAGATTACAAATTGACTAAAAAATAAAATACTTATATTAATAATGGAGTTCAGGTCTTTTAAAAGTTCATAATATGAAAAAATTTGTTTTTGCTGGAATTACAGATCGTGTAGACCTTTTGCCGCCTTAACAAGCCTACTCCATCTCTGCCTATCTTGGGTTATTTGTTCCCAGCAAATTGCATGCAGATCTATGGTATCTTTGTTGATTCTGTCCATCTGTTGGCCTTCCACGGGGTATTGAGGCATTAATTGTTATGTAGAGGCTTCAAGGTGTAGGCTTCCAGGCTACATGCCGCGCCCATCTTAATCTCCGTACCTCGATATCGATTGACCAGTTTCTGTAAGCTGTTCTTTATTCTCCATCTGTTAGTACTACTCTACTCCCAGACCGCTGCGGTTATCGAGCAGAAGATTTTCCTCTCAAATCTAGGGCGCTGTTTAGTGTCCATTTTACACCCTTAATTTGAGATTGGTAAAAAATTTTCGGGATTTCAATACTTTTGAAAGGAAGAAAAAAGCAATGTTGCATACTGGTCTAATTCTGCCTACGCAGATCCTGTTATTGGGGTGGAATTTGTAGACTTATTATCAAATTTTTTGTTTTGTCTTCATTTACTTGTAGAACGATTTGCTCTTATCCGAGTCTTAGCGAGTTTCTCAATGTTCTCTTGATTACTTCCAAGGACAGCGAAAAATTTTATAGTTCATTCCGACATGGACTCTGTCATTTTTATATGATGTTGTTCTTGTCATAGCCCATTAAAACTTTGAAGGTTTCAAATACTTCTCCCCTTAGGACTAATTCAAATACTCGGCCCTTAGGATCATTTGAACACGTCTTTGTCAATCGTACCAACTTACCAGGAACTCCCGTATTAGGACTCGACCCTTAGGATCATTTGAACAGGTCTTTGTCAATCGTACAAACTTGCCAGGAACTCCCGTTCAGTCACGATTTTCCAATGACAGTTCGTTACCACAGAATCATTAGCTGCTTTGAAATCGACAAATAGGGCGTGGACGTTCTCAGCTACTTCCCATCGGTTTTTGAGTACTTTTTCTAGGATGAAGATCTGGTCTAGCTTGCTCCTCCCTTTTCTAAATCCAGCTTGATGGTCTCCTATTATATTTTCGTAATTCGGATACATCTGGTTTAGTAGGCAACGAAAGGAATTCTATGCCTCTGTAAGTACTACACTTATTATACTTATGGAGCCTTTCTTCAGGATAGGGCAGATTGGGCCCGTATTCCAAGCCTATGGCATCCTTTCCTTCTTCCATATTTTCTGGATTAGTTGTAGTACCTTGGATCTTAACTCGCCTCCCCCATCAACAGTTTTGATGGCAGGTTGTCCATCTCTGGAGCTTTTCTTGTTTAAAGCCTGTCGATAGGTATTTCTACATCCAGTATATCTGTTTTTTTTCAATTTCTTCTTCTAGTATATGTCTTCTTCGTTTGCGGGGTCTTTTTGATTGAGAAGGTTCTGGAAATATTCTTTCTAGGTGCTCAATATCTTTTCTTTATATGCTGTCAGAATGTCATCTTTTTCTCGCATTTACGCTTCTCGTTTGTTTCCCAACCTCACTTTATACCTTACCATTTCTTTTATAATGTCTGCGTAGAATTCACGGATGTTTTCAATCTGACAGTTGTCCTCAATGATTTGCAATCCTGATTGCAATATGATTGATTTCCTTGACGCTAAACTAAAATACCAAACTATGTATTATTCAAATAATGGTCATTATAAATTTCAGGTTATAATTGGAAAAATTCCAAACCACTCAGCCATATATCTCCAAAATGCAGACGTTTCGCCATTTCGGGCGTCATGGAGTAATTGGGGAAACATTGACTTTTTTTTTCTTTGCCTGAATTTTGCAGACATAAGTCTGTGCGGTTTAGAATTTTTCCAATTATAAGCTAACTTTAATTATGTTCTGCCGCTTGGTTAGTTTTGTTATATTAGTTCAATATAAAATGGAATAGAGAGAGCAACTTTATTATCCTGGGACAAATTCCCTTAAGAATAGCAATGGTGAACAGACAAATAAAAATTAATTCTGGCCTTAAGACCTATTACAATTAATTAATAACTAAAAAAAACATACATATAAGTATATAAACAGTAATAAAAAATATATTAAAAAACAGACGAAGAACATTGTATTAATATATTCGCTGCTGATAAAAAAGCATAAATAATAAACATAAGCTAGAAATGGATAATTAAATTAATTTCATATGCAAGAAATCTTAAGAAACTAATTTTACAAAATCACGTCTTCTACAAAAAAAAAAAATAAATAAATACACATAATCCCACTTAAAATCCGCCATGCACCATCCTTATTCACATTCAAAACCCTCTTATACCAATTTCTCTTCACAATCCAATCAGACGCTGGTTATTTATGTAAATGTAACAAGGATAATTTATTTATTTTTTCTTTTCATACATCATTATTTTATTTTATTTTTTGATTATTATTTATCAATTGGAAACATTCAGTAATAGATTTAGTATCACTTCTGCCATAGCATTGTGATGCATAAAAAATAAGAGATTGTTTGTTGTTTTTATCCATTTTTTTTTCTATCTACAAGATTGTATATATTTTAAATGTATTTCATTTCTTTCATTCCTCAATTTGTATATATATATATATATCTTTTTCTATCTTTATCTCTGTGTTTGTTTATAGTTTACAATACCATTGCGATTTCTCATTTTAAGTTCCTAAGTAACATATATAAATAGTTTATTTTCTTATAATTAGTTTTTTTTGTCGCAATTTTTTTCTCATAAAACTAATTTAATGACCCTTCCTAATTGTATTTATCTATTTATTGTTATTTTATATCTCTTATGCCGGGATAATGCAATATTTCGATCCGGTTGCTCATCTTCTGTCATTAATATATCTTTAATCTATGTATATATTTTCTATGTCTAAGCTGTTTATGTTTTTACATAAAAATTCAATACTTTTTATTTACTTACTTTTGATATTTTTTGTTGTTTGGAGGTTTTGCTTTTTCTTTCTATTCGTGTAATTCTTTTTTTAATTTTCATTTAGTGTTTTTTTCCAGTACAATTTTAAGGATAGTTGAGAAGATTTTATTTCATTTTTAGTTGTTTACATAATATTATTAAAGTTGTTGCGTATATTGTCTGAATCTTTATTAAGTTAGTTTTTGGCCAGATATGTATATTTTGTAACTGTTCATTATTGTTATTCTAAGGAGACGTCGTTCCAGAATAAAGTTTATTTTCTATCTATCTATCTAATTCCGCATTGAAAAATAAATAAATTAAAAAATATAGTAATTTATATACAAATGCATAGATTAAAAAAGTATACAGTGAGGAATATTTTCAAGATAAGTGAAAATTAAACACGTCTCAAAGAAAGACTTTGAATTTTATAATACATATAGCAAAACAATACCTGCTGGCGTTCTGTTAATCGTGATATGAAATGTTTGTTTGTTCAAATTAATAAAAAATAAATTCTTAAGTTTAATGTAACGTTGTTTCGACTCGAAATACAGCTAATAAGAACTTGAAACGCTTTCGTCAATTACTTTCTATGTCTATTTTCCTTTTTCTTTAACGAAGAATTGCTCCTTTTATCTATAATAATATTAGCATATTGAGCATTTGGTGATTTGAAGCAAAAAATACCCATAATAAAAAAAATATATATCACTCACAAAACTGTATGTACAAAGACAATTCTGACTCATGAAAGGAAATATCAATGTGCAAGCTTTTCGAAACAATAATGATAAGATATAATTTAAAAATATATATTAAACAGTGCAAAAAGTTATAAAAATGATAGATGAAGAAAGGAAATAAAAAAGTCCAAAAAGGGGAGAGGATCTGATAAGGAGAAGGAGTATATAAAACAGACTGTCCTGGAAATCCACGGAAATATCTCGTACAGAGTGCAGCAGAAGTCAAATTGAGGAAAATGTTTGCAAGGATAGTTAATATAGTCAGCACTGGATTCATCATTAAATTGTGGAAAGGAATATATGTATCTTTTTTATGGTAATTAAAGAACAATATTTTTTCTCGACTCTTCCTATTTTTAGTGAACTTTTTGGAGTTATTACATTTAGTAGCTAAATTCAACGCGTTATAATTTAAAAGTAAAACATGTTGTAATTGTTTAATCTTTTTCTCTTAACCTTCCACTTCACCATTGTTGGCATATTGAGGGATGGATTTCTAGAGGTGTAACAAAAGCTATTTTAACTAGTGTTGTCCAAAATCGGTCTTGGTCTTGCACTTCGCAAGACCAAAACCAAAGCCGCCGAACTGTTGCAAGACCAAGACCAGGACTGGTAAAAAAAAAACGATTTTTTGAATAAAAATTAAGGCAAAATAGTTACTAATACTTGACAATATTAGTTACTATAAGTAAAGTATTGGAATAGCCAATATATTTTTGCATTTAACTCCTCTATTTTTTCATTCATTCATTCTTTTTTTATCTAAATAGTTACAGTAATCAGCTAATAAATAACTGCAAGACTGTTGCGAGTCTTGCGCAAGACCAAGAGAATGGCCAAGACAGAGTTTGCAAGACCAAGACTCGTATCAGTCTCGCATTTGGGCAACACTAATTCTTACCCGAGTGGAGTGCTCTAGATCCATTATAGAGTACAATCTCGATAATCCGTAGTGCCAATGGACCAAGGGTTTATTACCTATTAGCGAGGTTTTCGAAAGATGGGGATTACGAGTTATTGATTGTTAAAAAAAAAAGAAAAAAATAGATTAACCAGATTATCACTTTTTTATAAAAAATTTGTATATGTAAAATACAAAATAAACTCGTTTAATGAAAATAAAAAACAAACTGTAATATGTATATATGTACAATGTTACTTTTTGTTTTAAAAAATCTCAATAACCGTTTTACTTGACTACATGAAAGTAATCCAGAATCTTATTTTGTAAAATTGACGTAAGTATAGACTCAGTTATATTAAATCCTACGGCCACATCTACTTTTTTTTCGCCATTAGGAACTGTTTTCCTTTTTTTTAGACAGAATAGGGAAGATCTGGCGAGAAATATGGGATTCTTCGAAGACAGGGTTTGGTAAACAATCAATCCAAGGTTTTTTTGCTATTGAAAATATGAAAGTTTTTTTTTTATGATGTGACTGGAAGCTAGTGTTGGCCAAAATCTTGGAAGCTAGTGTTGCACTTTGCAAGACCAAGACTGAGACTGTTAAAAAAAAATAATAACAAATCTTTGTGAATAAAAATGACGGCAAAATAGTTACTAATACTTGGCAATTTTAGTTACTGTATGTAAAGAATTGGTATAACCATATACTTTTGTATTTAACTCCTCCAATTTGTCATTCAGGCTTAGTTAGGTTTGCCCAATCTTAAATTACACTAATATCTCTATAGTAATAGGCTAATAGATAACTGCAAGACTCTTGGGCAAGACCAAGACCAAAACTGAATGCACTAGACAATGACGAGTCGTCTCGAATTTGGGCAACACTACTGGAAGCTATTAAATTTACGCATGGGTCTCTCTCCTTGCATTCAACTACAGATGATGCACTATTTAAATAATACTTATAGAAATTTTTGTATAATTAATTATAAGACTTTAATTACGATGGCTTTTCAGTTAATGTTGTTCGATCGTTGAAATGCTATGACAAACGCAAATAAAAAAGAAGCATTCTCCATTTTAAGTATTTTTGTATTTGTTGAATTTGAGATATCATTGTGGTTGGCTGTTATCAACATTATGTTTGATATTCGTAACCAAACAGAACAAGCTGGTAAAAGTATCTGTAAATATAAGTTTTGAGAGCTTTTTATCTGTATGTAGTTCCATAACAACAATGGGTCAAATCAAATATTTGAATTCCTATGCTCAACGTTGTTTTATACTTATGCGGTTTTCATGTTCATGAATCAACATCCTCAACTTTGTATTTGTTTGTAAATTGTTCAATTTTTTAGTTGTTGACATAAATATTTAGTATATGCCATATTTCTTTTTGGAGTTTGTGGGTATCATAAATTACAAAAGTTATCTTGCAAAGATAACAAATGTGAATTTTCAACTAATTCGATTTTTATTATTTTTATATCTCAAAATTCTTAAACTTCATGACGATTTGTGTTTTGAATTCTATAACAAAGCTTTTCCTGCTAACAGTTTTCGCTAGCCTCAGTATTTGCTTCAGAACATTTTAAAAACATATAAACTTTCACTAACGTTGTCGTATTTAGTTTTATAGGTTCCGTGTCTTCGCTTAACAGGACCAGATCATCCGAATATCCAAGCGAGGGTGTTGTCCCACCCAGATCCAACCATTTTTCAGTATCCATTACCTTCCTAATGCCAAATTGAACAGGACAAGCGAAAGGGATAGTCATCTTGTTTCAAACCCGAACGAACCTCAAACCTTTCGGATAAATTACTACCCATTCTAACTGTTTTGAGTGTTTCCGTCGTGCATATCCTGACTAGATTTATTATTTATTTATTTTTATTTTTTTTGGAATCTCCTGCTTGATTAGAATATTATACAGTTTCTGACGGTCAACAGAGTCGTAAGCTTTATTGAAATCGACATACAGCTGGTGAACAACACCGTTGTACTCTAATATTTTCTCCAATATTTGTCGTAAAGAAAATATTTGATAAACAGTCTAAATCCAAATTGGTAGTCTCCAATAATTTCCTCGACGTATTCCGTGATTCCACTAGTTAAGATTAAATTGAATATTTTATAACATACAGAAAGGAGTGAAATTCCTCGATAGTTATTACAATCCGTCCTCGGGCCCTTTTTGTGAATCGGAATAAGAATAGATTCTTTCCATTTTTCAGGTGATTTCTCATTTTTCAGATCTTTGTAACCCACAAATGTATTTTAGTCTTGGCTAGGATTATTTAGCGCTTTTAGTTTAGCAGCTTTTCTTTTACCGCACATGTTTAAACAATCTTCATCGAACCACAGTTTGTTCTTTTTATTTTCCTTTTTCCTAATACACGAGTTACCAAACGCTTTAATATCAACCTTGATCCTTACCCATAGCTATATCTATATCATCGCGGTTCTCTTCAGAAGTTTCTAAAGCTTTAAAGCTATTCTTAATCTCTAGCTCGAATTGAGTTCTGATTGATGGATTTTTTAGTTTTTCCAAATTAAAATTCTCGATGTCGAAACGGGTTTCTTTGAAGTTTGAAGTTTTGCGACTAATAATTCATGTTCCGACCCACATTCTGCTCCGCGAGAATTAAGACCATACATTAATCATACTGCTTTGCCAGCTATGTTGTTTCAAGATATAATCGATTTGATTTCCTGTTTGTGAATTCGGTGATGCCCATGTGTATTTGTGAATATCCTTATGTTTAAACATAGTACTTTTAATTATGAGGTTTTTCGAGATGGCAAAGTTTATCAGACGGATCTCGTTATCATTACTATATTCGTGCAAACTTTCTTAACCAATCGTCTGAAAATTTACTTCTTCCCTCCCCACCCTTGCGTTTGCGTCTTCTACAATTATTTTCATGGAGTTTGGCGTTAGTTTATCATAATCCGATTCGAGTTTATCGTAAAATTCGCATTTGATTTCATCTTCACTGTCTTCGGTCGGACAACGTATCTTTATTAATGGGATCTTAAACCAACGTCCCTGAAATATGGTTATCGAAATTCTATCACTAAAGAATTGAATGTCCCTTAAAGCGGATAGAAATCTATTCCTAATTAGAAACCCAATACCTAAATAATAATTCCCGCTTCCTCCGTACCAAATAGTGTACTTTCCTCCCCTGGCCTGCGAATCTTTTGCAGAGCCACGGTATCGAAATCGTACCCATTAACCTCATTCGCCACCGATTATAATCCACCTGCTGAATTTAGACTCCTTATGTCCATGTACCTAAATCCCTATTTTTCATCTTGCGCCATTAATCTTTTAAAGCAATCCCCTAACCACCCGGAGCTCTGGTCAAAAATTGTTAAAATTCTAAGTACACCATCGTAAAGTAGACTACATTTTTTTGAGAAAACTGATTAAATTTAGTAAGGTCAATGATAAAAGGAACTTTAAATTTACGTAAATGATAAAGTTACTTTCAGGAGATCTAACACTGCTGCAGTTATAGTACCCATATACGAGCAGCATATCTCTGTACAGTGGGGGGAGGGTGTATTAAACCTTTTGAAAGCCCCTTTTATCATTGATCTTAGTTAATTTAATCACTATTTTTCAGTATGGTATCTGGGAGGATTTCGTGACTAAAATGGCAAGTGAAATCTTGAGCTAAGAATTAGTTCAAATATGACTGGCATAAATTGTAGGATATTGTTTCATGATTCTGTGGCTAGTGACAAGGGGACTTTATTTATTTTAATCCTCTCTTTATTAATGAAGAGTTTAGCATTCATTATTTACTTTAAAAATCTATTATTAAAGTTAAAGAGAAAAATAAAGTATGCTTATACTAATTAGTTACGAATGTTCGAATGTACGAATGAAATAGAATCTTGAAACAAATATATATATATATATAAAGAAGACATATATTTCTTAAATTGCAAATTGTCACTTCTTCAAAGAAACCGAATATGAAATTTTGTTTAAACATATATTTTAAGAGGTACCCTTCTCATTATCGATAAAATATTTCAATTAATTTAAAGGAAATAAAGGATAATTTTAAAAAGCAGATGGGACCACTTACATTTTTTGTAAAGATAATAACAAAAAAAAATGGCTGGTTGGGATGTGTCGTTGCCTTCCATTCCTTGACCTACTTAGTACTAATATTTTCATGAGTGTTAGTGAAAGCTTTTCAGGTACTTTCCAAATTATTTCAATAATATTTTATAAAATTATATTTTTTATTTTATATCAGGCGTTTATTTATTTTTATTTTGCCTAATTATATAGGTACACATTTTTATCAGCATGGAAATTGTATGTTTAAGGCAATAAAAGTAATGTTTGTGTTTATTTTTTGTAAAAATTGCGAAGAATTAAGAATCTTCGTTCTACACAAATATTGAAATAATTAAAAATTACTAACACAAAATACATTGACATTAGAAAGAAATTAGAATTGATGATTGTGTAAATATTAGGACCCTAAATCAAATGCAGGGTGCGGAGTAGCTCAGTGAGCTAGGCACTGGGCTGCTAAGCTCAAGATCCTGATCACACCCAGTCTCTATAAAGTGGGCACTCTCAACTTGACCAAGTTATCGCTATTTAATCTATGTTAAAGGTATCGCTTCGTCATATTGATGAAGTAGTTCCTTCTTAGGGATTCCTTGTTTCTTTTTTCGTTCTTCTGATCTATAACTGTTATATTAACCGTTACTTTTTATTAACCATTTTATGATATATTTATCTAAACCAATCGAAACAACGACAAAAATAACGCTAACAACTAAAAGAACTTTTTATATGGAGGTATGAGAGCAAAATATTGTTTAATGTGAATTCTTTCGTTGATAAAATATTACAAACAAAATAAATATAAGTAATAAATTGAACCTGAGTGAAAATCTGTTTGAAATAATCGATTGGCTCAGGCACGTCTCAACATTTTTTTGTAGAACCGTAAACAATGTTGATACAGAGAATTTTTCCAGTACTTGGTGAGTGTTGTGCTACACTCAAAATCATTTTGTAATGCCGTTCTGGTTAGGCAATTCAAGGGAAAGATAAAATACAAGTTCATAATAGATTTTTATAATTTATAATATTCGTCAGTGGTAACGATAAAGTATGTAAGAAAAAAAGCTACTATATCTGTAATACGAATAAATGAATTACTTTAAACGTTAGAATTCGCCGCTACAACGAAGAAGAATTGACGCCAAAGGGTATCGGTTCGTCATTTAGGCGATGTTTCCTCAACTAAATAATAAAAACAATCAGACTTAGCTGTTGTAAGAGCTTTCGAGCTAGCACCGCTGAGAGGAGGGAGTGCCAGAAGAAGGAGGTACTGGCAAAATAATTGCATCATTCAGAAACTGGACCAACATAGTTAATTATATAATTAATTAATTAATAAAACCTGGAGGTTGGAGCGTGGATGACCTGCCTCTACAACCGTTGGCCTTGATACAGTACTTACTAACATAATACTCAACCCAAAACTCTTGATTTCTTTTCATTCATTCAACTAGAAATGTTAACAAATCAGAATATTTCCTTCCAGCTGTTGAATCCGTTAAAATATTAATAAATACTATTTATTTATATATTAAGTTGAAATATACATATAACTTTAAATGTAAATAATCTTCATTTTCACTGGAAAATTTGATCCTTTTCTCAACAGAGCGGTCAACTTTATTTAACTAAGTAAATACCCATTTAGGAAAATTTCGCTGAAACTTAATCTGAAACTTTCAAATTGACGATAACGTTCTTCTAACTTTAACTTGAGAAGGTGTTTTTTTTTTCGGAATGAAGCCTCAAAATGTTTTTTTTTTTTCATTGTTCCATATTTGTTTATGTAAGTGTTCTAAGCTGAATATATAAACAATCACTATATATTCTTTTTTCAATTTATGATATATTTTAACACCTACTAAATGGAAGTATATAAGAATTTAAGAATATATTTTTTTTTAACTTTTATTATGATATTTACAACTATATCAGTATGAATACATCAAGTAAATGCGTACAGAGGAATATAATCACATGAAACACGCTTGTTGAGAAACTACCCATTGGTAGCACTCTAATAATTTGTCTACATGAGGAGATCACGACGCCATCTTCTTTTCAGACGCCTCGAAGGGTTATCAGGAATCGAAGAGGAAGCAAGGTTAGAAACAAGAGGATTCGGATGGTTATGAAATTTATTATGGAAGGATACATATCTGGATTTGGCCAAATCGGAAACATATGGAACATTGAGGTCTTTATGGATTATTTTATTTGTGACAAAGTAAGGAGCATTGAGGATTTTACGAAGGAGTTTGGAATGTAAAGATTGGATACGAGAGGAAGTTGATGCTTTAGTGGAGCCTCATAGCTCAACTCCATAAGTCCAAATAGATCTTATTATAGTCATGTATATAAGTCGTTTGCAATTAAATGGAAGTTTAGAGCGTTTGTCCAGTAAGTGTTGGAGTAAGGGGAAACGTCGAGCAGTTTCTTGTCGTTTCAGTCTTGTATGAGGATTCCAAGTGAGATGTTTGTCCAGCTGGAGTCCTACCAAGAATATATGAAATTTATCTCTAAAACCACTGTTGTTCCAGTAAACCCCGTGTTTTTTTTTTCTTCACTCATTTTTCCCACTTAAACATTGCATATTGAAGCATTTTTCTCTTTTTCTTTTAGAATAATTACCGTTGACAGAAAAATTTAAACCCTGGATTCGCTTCTGAAAATCAGATTTTTTTTTATCAATGGTGAACATTTATTTAGTTGGTTATAGCCTAGCTAGTTTACATGACTTTTTTGGGAAAATAAACTTGATGTAATCCTTCCGAAAAGAACCTACAAATGGACTAAAACGAAAACTTTATTTCTGATTAATCAGGAAGCACCTTAGTATTTCATAGAGGAATAATTTCGATAAGATTATGTTTTAGTTTAGTTTAGTTTAGGCGAAATCTTTATTTCGTTTGAGGAAATAATACTTCTAACAAAGAAAGTCAGGTTTATGATGGATACTCCGTAGGAACTGCTTCTACTTGGTAACATCACTACTTTATCAACATCAACAACACTTGATCAATGCAACTATCGGCTGAGGTAGATATCGCACTGGTTAGAGGAAACGTTATCTAAGACAGTTACAAAAGCGTCATAAATGAAATTACACGGTTGGACACGCTTTGTCGAAACATCTCTGACCTGGGAAGCTTACCACAGAGATATTTCTAGGGCCTACCTCTGCTCCCAAGGTACCCAGTACTAGTAAAAAACAAACGAAAAAATTAAATGTTTATTTTAACAAAATAAAATCAGTAGTTTTAAAATTCAATATTGGCGGGAACGTTTTTCTCTTATAAAACGGACTAAAAATTTTCTTATTGTCTCGGTTTTTTTTTTTTTTTGCTGTTTTCACCTTTAAATCACAAACTCTAAGGAGCCTATGAAATAATACTGAATATACGACATTACAGTAGGTAAAATCTCTTGTAGAAAATATTCATTTTTTTTTCAAATATCTTGTTTTTACTAATAATTTTTATTTGAAGAATTTTTAATTTTAATTGAAAATAGTTAATTAAAATGATACAAAGTCATGTAAACATGTAATATTTGTATTATCATTGCTATATCTGCTCAAGATAGATATTATATAATACTCATTAGTATTACTATTGTAGATATAATAAAATAATATAAAGCGTTACAAAAAAAACAACAGATTATTAGCTGTTATAGTTTTTCTTAAAAATAAAATAACTTTAAATATTCGTAAAAGAACCATGACACGCACGCGCGCTCACACAATATATGTATATATAATATCTTTTAAAAATATTCAATATTTTAAATATATACGATATCTGTAACAAATTTTTAACATCATTTAATTAACAATTAAACTGTAACACTCGCCCTTTATAAAGTATTCGAAATTCGTGAAAGAAGTTAATTGATAACTCATTGGCCTAGTGGCTCCAGAAGATTTTTTTATTTAGTTTATAATATCAATTAAGCTTGAGAACTGCTATATCTCAAAAGACGTTTTAAATATAAAAAGTTTTAACTAGATATTTGTTTCAAAACATTATTTTCTAGTAACGTTTCGGATATCCTTATCACCTATTAGGTGAGTGTTGTAATTTTCAGAAAGTAATAGTGTTATATTAAAGAATAGTGTTTGTAGATATTGAAAATAAAAAATGTCAAGTTACCATCCAAAAATGTTAAACATGAATTTTTTCTCGTTGCAGTCAGTGAGAAAAATACAAATAAAATAAATAATTTTATTTTGTGCCAAAATTAATATATTTTGTTGAATAGCCGTCTATCCATTACGGTTTGATTTGATTTTTTGTTTTTTATCTTAATTCTATTCATGAAATAAAAGCCACATTTAACGATAAAAATATGAATTCAGTCAATAACTGTGCGAATTGATGGCATGTTTCTGGCGGAGTGTGTGTTTGAATGTCATAGAGGGATCTGATCTTGTTTTTTTCTGTTGTTTTTTATTTGCCTGATGATGCCTCAATTGGTGAAAAATTAACAGGTTATTTTGTTCTTTACTTGCATTTTAGAGTGCAAGGCTCTGTGCTTGATTGTTTCCAACTATAACATAATAAAGGAAATAACAGTTATGACATATAAAATTTTAACATGTACAGTCTGGAATAGTATGTTAGAGGAGAGTAATATATCACTAAGCTTATAGAAATATTCTTTGAGGATGGCCGACATTTTATTTTAAAATAAGGATATAGATATTCTTTAGTTCCTTTATCTAATATGATTAATGTAAAATAAAATGTTATATTTTTGATCATTTTATTCTTGAAACTGATTATAAATATATCGTAACCCAACGAATATAATATTAATCTCTATCAGGGGTGCCCATCCCCCCCCCCAAGATCGATGGCCCATGAACCTCCCCCCTCCCTTATTATATTTATTCATGATATTTACAACTCCATTAATATAAATACATCAAATAATGGTTCGATATTATTATTAAATATATTATTTAATAATCAATTAATTTTTATTATTTATTTTATTATGTTTGTTATTTGCATTTATTTATTTCTATTTTATTTTTTCTGGCAGGTACCACTGTTAGGCGGCAGTACTTGGCAATGGAGGAGGTAAATGCCCAAATTAACATCAGTAGAAAAGTATTAATTCAGAGAGAAGCAGTCGAAGAAGTGGATGAGCCGAAGAAAGAATCTCTCCTAAGTAAATATTATTTATATATTATATTAAAATGATTTAATATTTACAAAACTAAAACCTTGGTAAATACTAATACCGAAACAGTTAACGGCGGCATTGTTTTTCAAAAATATAGCAATACCAAAAATTTTTGATTCTAGAATAGGGGACAATATTAAAAATAACTACCTATCAGTTGAATTATTTTCAATGTTATCAACAAATACGAGATGACGTAAATTGATTTCCTCAAGATTTTTGACAATGTACTACTACCTTGAAGATTCCATCTTAACAGAGATTAACAGTCTAGGATGAATATATAGCTAATAAATGAGTGAATTTTAAGATAGTAAACAGTTAACGATCATTTTTTTTTTAAATTTTATTTTATCCAATTTCCGTATGTATTGTGTTAGATTAAATATATATAATAGCTACTATAAAATTTTTAAACGATTTGTTTTGCGTTTTATTTATTTTTAAATACATTTCTGGTTATACCGAAAAGTGTCTTAATTCTCTAATTACCATTTTGTTTTATTTTTAATATTATCTATGGTTTATCTCTAAACTGAATTATTCCTCATTGAAGTATTATGGTATAGTTTTAATATGATTATAATAACTGTCAGTGGCTGCTGGATTTGTAAACAGTTTCCCATCATGAAAGACGTATGAAATTGTAAAAACAGCTATAAAATCCAGTTACCTGTGTTCATTTTAAAGCATATTTGAGGAAGTTATTCATATATATCTTATTATTAAAAATATGTATGCATTATTATTTAATGCTGTCCAATAAATGACTTCATAATATTTTTTATCTTCTCTCTGTCCAATTTGAAAAATTGCCGCACGCTCAAAATTTTCAGAGTGCTGAAGTGTGCCTGTTCCGTTTGAATAAAATACTATCAACATTCAGAAATTTCTTTAATATCAAAGTATTTATTTTAGCATGGAATTTAGTTCTTGTATTAAAATTAGTACACATAAGCAATTTATGTGTAACAAAAAATTGTATACTTCATGATCAGTATTTTGATATATTATTTTTATTAAATTTTGTTTGATATTTATTACGTAACAACCATGTTTGTATAACATTAATATTAGTACAAAATGGTTTTTATGAGTACATGAATTTGTAACTTCAATTTAGAGAAAATTTATTAACTTTGAGCCCGTGTGATATTTTTTTTTTTTTTAATCAATGTAGGAAAATAAAATAAAACAATACATAAATTTATACCACACATTATAATTAAACTAAATATGATTGATTTAACTTTTTTTTAACAACCATTCCAAAAAAAAAAATCCAATCCATCCTCTGTGAACAATATGTAATAATGATGTAATACCATAATAATAACGATACAATAAATCTCGTTTAAACCATATCAAAATAATAATAAGATAGAATAACTTATAGCTATCCAAATAATAATAAAATTACCACATTCCATCTTGCGAGCCAAGATATCTCTAGAGACTGTAAAGCTCAGTAAAGGTCTATATGCCACAATAACAAAGATTGTCTGAAAAAAATCTGGTCAGTGTTAAGACTCTGAAATTCATATTTTTTAAACGTTCGCGTTACCATTGCCGTTGTGGTTAATCTTCGGGGAACATGGTAGGGGTGGTTTCAGCTACATATAAATTGGGCCAATGAATTTTGATTATGGAAAAGTTCTGGAAAGATTTGATGATATAAGGTTTAGGATTCATTAAAGATAGTTTGGGGCGTAAGATGTTGATATATATATATATATATATCAATCACAGACCAGTTCCACAGATACACGTTGAATTGGAGTTTATGTTGTCAACTGGAAGATGGGTGATCCTATTTAACATTATACAGCTAAATCGTCTTTTTTTTGAGTCACATGAACGACTTCTGAATATTTATCCCGTCGAGGATTAAACCATAATCTAGAAACGTCTCAGCTTTTTCCACTCTGCCACGCAAAAAATCTGCATTAAAGTATTAAGAAAACAAATGCTGTATTTGTATCTTTGCAAATATATGGTCTTTATTTTAATACGAGGAGGGTAATGCCTAAATTTTTATTGCTTTCGAACTTTAGAGAGCTGAGATACAATACTTCTAAAATGACATATTATCTTGTCAGATCTAGTTGTTCTTTTATGTAGCTACAGCCGAAACGAGGAAACAAAATTACTTGAAATTTTGCATTAATATGTATTTTTCAATCTCCACTGGCTTTAGTACCAGTAACGCGGTTGAGCTTAAAAACATTAGAAATAAAAGTACCGTAAATTATACAAAATTACACTTGCTGAGGTTTGTTTCATGTCTTTTGTCTCTTTGTCTGAAACAATTCAATCCAAAAATTCAAAATTCCGTCAAAATGTGTCCCCCTCAAAAATTATGATGGCGGAACTTGAGCCATCAAACTCCCTTGTGGGCACCCCTGTTCCGTATTTCGCTTTGAAGCTCGAGGGATCCAAGTTTCTTTGGTTTAGATTCCCTCCCCCATAGAAATAATATCCGAAAGCTCACAAAAAGTACAAGAAATCATGATAAATTACATAATGAAAAGAGAAGGTAACAAAAAATTGTATAATATATTTTAGGCCAAATATATTATTTTAGTATGAATCAATAAAAAACTCACCAAGAGACAGAAATGATTGAACCTTTATATTAGAACCTTAAACATTTATGAACAATTATAATCTTATATTATTTTTTACTTTGAAAATGCCTAGGAAGTAAAGCGACCTTTTTACAAGTAGAGTTAAGTAAGTTTTATACCGCAAGGTTAAAAGATCTTGGAATACCCCAGAATATATCAGCGTCCCTGGGAAACCAGGAAGAAATCATTACTAAATTTATGGATTTCCTAGACAATAAAAGTCTTGTGAAACATTAATGAGAAGTTTATAACTGATGATCCTTTGCAGATTTTTTTTTTTTTTACTTTTTTATTTATTTTTTTTTTTTAAGTTCATTTATTTCAGTTCATTTATTGATTTTATTGATATCTATTTTTCTAAGTTTATTTATTTATCTATTTTATCTTATTTTCTTTAAGTGTTTATTATTATCTTTATTACTTATTTTATTCTATTAATTATTTTGTATTATTTTTTTTTATTTTTTTGTACCAACCACCTATACAATATAAAAGTTGTATTTAGTTGATAGGGCGATTATGACCTAGATCTTTTGCGCCTAGACATCGAAAAAAACAAGTTAACTGACATAGACAGAACATTCAGCTTCTGGTTTCGATAATGACGTCATAATTCACTCACGTTAGGGATCAGTGGAAACTGCACATGCGTTGTACCACAACTTTCCGCATGGTCAACATAAAAAATTATGACAATAACATTTTCCAATCTTCCTTAACAATGGATCCAGTTAAATCTTATTGCATTGATTCTCAGTTTAAGTTAATCAAGTTGAACGATGGAACCTAGAATACGCCCTTAATATTCAGCTTTGCTGCCGTAGTAATTAATGAATTGAGAAATTATTGTTCTATATGACATTTCCGATCTGATGTGACAAAAGTGACTCATTTTAGATTTCGCCCGAAACGAGTACTTCATGTTAAACTGAACCAAGGAACACAAGACCTGTAAATTCTCCTAAACCGATTCTTTTTTGACATAATAGCCTTTTTGACATCTCTGAACCAACCAAGTTGTTTTGGGGAGATGACATATTATGCAAGTTATGGACAAGAATCTTTGAACAGAACTTACACCTCATATACATAATACATTTTGCTTCACCCTTTTCCCTTCCCCGCTACATCATTTATTTTAATATTGTAATTTTGTGAATTAATTATTATTAATATTTTGCTGCTTGGAGGCTTTATAAGGTCTTACCATGGCATAAATATTGTACGTAAATAATGACTCCATATTTTAACAACAAAATTCTACTGTTGCGTTACATTTTTTTTTTTCAATGCATAAAACGTATCTGACTTTAACCGCTATAAAGAAAATTTTGACGTAACTGTGATGTTAAAAACAATGTTGCCAATTGGACTTGATAACTTGAACAATAACTTTGACATGTCTTACTACATTTTATTTTCTGATAAATATAATTTATATTTCAATTTCACATCACCAATTAAATGTGTCTTTAATTTATATTGTTTTCTTTCCAAGAACGTTCGATTAAATTAGAGTGCAACCCAAAGGAAGCTTGCACGAGTTTAATTCCTGCCATCAAATGGCTCTCAGAATATAACTGGAAAGAATGGCTGGTGAAAGACGCAATTTCAGGTTTTACTGTAGCAGTTATGAACATCCCACAAGGTAATTATAAAATTTTATCATTATAATTTATTTTTATGTCTTGAAAGAGATAATTTTTTATATATTACAGGTAATATGTACTATATATTATAGAGGGTGTCATCTAAGTAAAAGGAATTGCTTAAAAAAAAGAAATGAAAACTTAGTAATAATTTATCGTTATTTTTGGTGAAATTTCAAAAAATCAAATCACATATTTTTTTTTACATAACTAAAGGCGAATTCAACTTATTCCATAACAAAGCTCAACCACTAGCGGCTCCATGATTTAATTTTGGGGGCTTCAGCCCGAAAGATTTTTTTCATATATATAACGATAATTACTTTAGAAAAAAATAAAGATACTAACTACCTGTATGAGATGGTGTTAAAGTGATTCTTAGAGTCCCATTAAATGTAATTACACTAACAATAATTATTTATGAGATAATATATTAATATTTTGTACCAACGTGGTTACATTTTACCATTTTGGGGGAAGCTTCAGCCAGAAAGCCCCCCTCCTAGACGCGCCTGTGACCTCAACTAAATTAATATTGACTTAATATTTATTTATTATTAATATTATCATGGTTATTTATTTTATTGTTTTTGATTTAACTAATTTATTTTTATTTTATTGTTTTTTTATTTAATTATTTTATTTTTGTATTATTATTATTATCTAGTTATTTTATGGATTTTTTCAATTTATTTATTTTACTTTAGTTTTCCATTTCGTATTTTACCTTTTTTATAGACGGTATGAATAAACACATAGAGCCGTAATACCTAATGACTTTGATTGTGGCAAATTGTGTTATTACTATGCCAATTAAAAAAATTATTGAACGAAATTAAATTCAAATATTGCTCAATATAAAACACTTTGGAAAAATTTTTTTTTTTGGGGGGTGACCTCATTGTTCTGAGGCGCCAAATGTCTAATGTCAGCACTGCTCCAGCATTATATACTCCCATAATGAGTAATCCCTTAATAATTAGAATATTCAAAACAGCTAGAAGGGTGTTGCAATGCGCCAACAATGCAAGACAATAGTTTTACAACATATTATTGAAAATAAACATCAGCCCATCTTCAGAGCTTCTGGCAATTCCATTAAGAAATAATTTCAAACATTTTATACACTAATACACCAACACCTTTTAGAAGAAAGATGCATCTATAAATGCTTTGTCCATTCTGGTATCTTGTTCATTTTGGAAATTTTAGATATTTCCACATGATCGCTATTTTTTATAGCATTGACTTTGGAATGACAGACTAAGTATATTTTATGTAATAAGAAATAAAATTTTGTAATTGAATTTAAACCTTCTCCTAAAATGAGTATCCTCTTTTGGCCATGACTTCAGGGCTATTAAATAACTTTACTTGAATATTTTGGAACTGACATAAATATTGAAAACCTTTCATAAAATTAATATAAAAACAAAATTTACATAATACAAATGGGTAAAATGAATTATAGGAAATATTAATAAGAAATTAATCAATCATCACTGTAACTTTTAACATTATACTAATTGGCAGAAGCTATGATGATGGGCTGATGTTCATTTTCGGTCAGATGTTGTATAACTATAGTCTCTGCAACAGACCTAGACTTAAACTTATTCGAACATTCTAAAATATACAACATGGTCAGTAATGGTTCACTTGTTTTTTAAATAGTTTTGGGTCGAATTGCGTATTACTTTCTAATTTTTGATGACACAGTGATTAACCCACCAAATAAAATATAAAAAATATTAATTAAATTCACAAATTATTCAATAGCATTTTACAGTGTAAATCTAATCATTTGAGAGTACAATATTATATTACATCTTATTTTAAAGTTATCACGCCACAATAGCTGATTGGTTTATTTTTTAAGTTAATTTTTCAAGTTTGTTTCAGTGAGCTTTCCTTATCCCTTTTCTTTAGGAAGTGAGTTTGATGTTTTTATTTATTTTGTTTTTTTTAATTATATAAAAAAATGTGTTGACCCCTAAACCTGGGTGTCTATTACCGGTACAAAATACTCTGTCAGGATTTCCTAAGTCTTTCATGAATAATAAACTAATTGACTGTATAGAATAAACGAAATTGGTAAAACACTAAATTTTCTGTTAATTTAACCCATTTGCAAAGATCCACCGTCAGAACTTAAGTTGTGATTCACATTAATGTTGCGAAATTTTCTTAAATTGTATATTATTGGTACATTTAGCTTAAATATTACCCCTTAAAGGTTTAACTAAATCCTGAATACTGAGGAGTCACAGGTGTTTAGCATAGGTAATATATGGGTAAAAATTCATTTAAATTTAAAAATATATTTTCTTGATAATGGTCTAAACTAGCTGTGAAATATTTAGTTTTGTAATTAAAAATGGTAAATTATTATTCAAGTATTAATATGCTTATGATGAGATTTAAGTAATTTCAGCGTTCTAAACCATTATTTTTTTTATCTCATTCCAGGAATGGCTTATGCTTTACTTGCCAATGTACCTCCAGTGGTTGGAATTTACATGGCATTTTTCCCAGTGATCATATATGCATTTCTTGGGACATCCCGTCATGTTTCAATGGGTAAGATATTTCCAGCTATTATTTAAGAGTTGTAATTTGTGGCTGGGAAATGTAGGATCCCATAAATAGGTAATTTTTCACTGATAGTATGACATTTGTCATCTCTTTATGTCCCTAGAGTAGTATTTGGTTTGAATTTATCCTCCACTTCTATCTATTATCCAATGCAGACAACACCCATCACACAGTATCATTACTTGAACGAGACCAACAGAATTCATTCTTATGAGTAAAAAAAAATTGATTGGAATCTACAATGAGATAGAAACAATTTAATAGAAGTTTTTCCTAAATTTTATTTTATAGGTAAGAACAATATCGGATAGTATGTTTTTTTTGGTTCGGGAATTATATTGATTATATTAATATAGCTTTCAGGAAAAGAAATAAGGACATTTCAGAAGAAGTGATAGTTCTGAAAAAAAAATTTAATTCATTATTATCTTTATTTTTTTCTTGGTTCATATTATATTTATCAAATTGAGTCATTTTCATAAAATAATTAATTTTCAAGAACATTGTCATTTTTTTAAGGTTCTTTTGCTGTTATATGCTTAATGACTGGGAATACTATCAATAAACATGTTACTGATCATGATCAAGATCCAGCTATGGCTCAAATTACAGCATTAGGAATAGGTTCAACGTTAGCATTCCTTGTAGGAATGTATCAGGTAATTAATAAATATTTGATTATTTTTATGTTTTTTTTTTTATTAAGTATAAATAATATACAAAACTAAGCCTTTTCTTGTATTTATGACTAATAGTTTAAAAATTTATATATGGATTATAAAACTTTTTTTTATTTTATTTTAATGAAATTTATAACTGTATTACATGAAAAATACAACAAGTAAATGTGACATTGGTAACATTACATGTACAATATGAAGAGAAACTACCCATTGGTAAAACTCGAATTAAAGTTCTATATTAGAAGGTCCCGAGGCCATTTTCTTTTCAGACCCCTCAGAGGGTTATCAGGGATCGAGGAGGAAGCAAGGTTTAAAACAAGAGGGTTCGGATGGTTCTGCAGTTTGTTATGGAAGGATAGGTATTTGGATTGGGCCAAATCGGAAACATATGGAACATTAAGGTCTTTATGGATGATTTTATTTGTGACAAAGTAAGGAGCATTGAGGATTTTACAAAGGATTTTGGATTGTAAGGATTGGATACGAAAGGAATTAGATGGTTTAGTGGAGCCCCAAAGCTCAATTCCTTAAGTTCAAATAGGTCTTATTATTGTCAAATATATGAGTCGTTTGTAATTGATTGAAAGCTTAGAGCATTTGTCTAGTAAGTGCTGCTGTAGTCGAAAACGTTGGGCTGTTTCTAGTCGTTTCAGTCTGGTATGGGGGTTCCAAGTGAGTCGTTTGTCCAGGTGGAGTCCTAGGTATCAGATTTGTTCGACAGGGATAAGAGGGCTATTGTTGAAGGATATTGTAGGACAGGAAGTCATAGGTTTACGACGAAGAGTGGAGGTAATTTCATGGGATTTATTGGCATTCATTTTAATCTTCCAGTTTTGACACCATTTTTCAAGACTTGTGATGTGTGATTGAAGAGTTTGGGATGCAATAGATGGATCCTTATTAACTGATAGGATACACGTGTCATCGGCATAGGTGGTGATGACAGTGTTGGAGGATTATAAAACTACATCCACAGTAGTAATAAGCCCATCCTACTCATTTTTCTAATATTTATTATTATACAAAGCTATACCATTTTTTATAGAATACATCATTGATAAAATAGTTTTATTAAACCAATCATAACTAAAATTATTAATTATTTCATTATTGCTCTAATGGTATATTTTATAATACAAACTTCATTCATTCATTAATAGATAAACAGGTTGTCTTTTTTTCTCAATTATGAAACTCTGGGAAACAATTTAACTTTACAAAAACAATAAAAAATATATAATCAAAATTTTCAAACAAATATTTAACATTTTGGTTGGAAAGTTGGTTGGGGGTTACAGTGAGAGAGATCACACAAATAAAAATATAAGATTTTTATTTCATTTTGTGATGACGTTTTGGCCTAAATTGCAGGCTTTCATAAGGGCTCCTACACCCAATGAGTGTTTGAATTGAGTGGTTAGCATTCATTGTAGAAATTATAATAGAAGGTAATTAATAAATATTTGATTATTTTTATGTTGTTTTTTAAAATTTATTTTGTATTAAGTATATATACCAATAATACTAAACAAAATTTTTAGGCAACTAACACCGATCGGGCGTAGGACTGATGACCATACCCCGTGTATTTAAATCGGGATGTGGTTTACCAGGATGTTAATAGCCCCCCTGAGGTTTACTCCATGGACAGTCTGTTTCGGGGAAAGAAATATAGGTCCTCGTGCACCTCGCGCTGCTTCGAGCAGCCGTAATCCATGGATCTAGACCAATTTGTCACTGTCCTTGAACCTGAGAAAGTCGGTGGGAAGGACATTGCCAGATTGGCCCCAAAGGGATCGGCTATGGAGCTATGGGTGGCCTGCCACTGCACCATGGAAACCATGGTTCGTAGCAACATGAGGTTGGGTGACCCCCTCCATGCTTTCTGAGCTCCCACAAGTATCACACATCTGTAAGGAGACCACATCTCGCGGCCAAAGATCTTCATGGTCTGTAGTGCCAACCGAAAAAAAAAAAAAAATAAATTAAAAAAAAAAAATATATATATATACATATACATATATGTCTACCTCTAAGCTGTGCCTCTTACACCCCATAGATATTATCAGATTGATAAATAGTGAATAATCAGACTTATATCTTAAAATGTAAGATTTTTTTCACCAAGGTACCAAAGTTAGAAAAAATAAAACAATATAAAATATTATTTGCAGTGATGGTTTTTTAGATTTTTTTAATTGTATAATTGGTTTCTAAAGCTTAGCTCTTGAGAAATGAAACAGCCTGTGTATTTATTTGAATGATTGAAATGTGAAAAAATAGTTATTTTCTATATACAATTAAAATTTTTCTTTACTAAATATTTTATAAAAATAGAAAATATATTTTTGAAGTGTAAAGGTATAATTTCTGATTCATGCTTTACTATAGAGCAATAAATGAATGAATATCTTGTTGAATCACATTGGTATTAATTAAGCATTTTCTAAATTTTGCATCTAAAAATAAAAGTTTTGAATATTTTTATTTCAAATAAATTATGATAATATTTTCTTATACTTGGCAAATAAAAGTGTTTTTTATTTTAAGAAATTATTGTCCATTTTATTTTTTGTTTGTTTATACTCTAACTTTTTTTTTTTTTTGCTTTTATATTTTAGACTAAATCCTATTTTGACAGTACTCTAATTTAATATTAATATAAAATATAATTGACCATGAATTATTTTTTATAGTTTTTATTTTCTATGTATTATCATTAATTATTTTTTTAATCAATATATTTTGGCATTTTTATTTTATAGATAATTCTTTATGCACTCCGATTGGGTATAGTTTGCACACTACTTTCTGATACATTAATTAGCGGTTTCACAGCAGGAGCAGCTGTGCATGTATTTTCTTCCCAATTAAAGGATATTTTAGGAATTAAGTTACCTGTGATTAATGGGCCATTTAAACTCGTATATGTAAGTATTAATATATAGTCAATACCATTTCATTAATGAATAGTTTGATACCATATGCTAACTGAATAAAATGTCCTCTAATAAAAATTTAAAATAAGCAGAAAAGTTAAAAGCAGAACTAAAAACTGTTACTTCCAATATTAAATATTTCTTAATTTACCTACTTTTCTGATACAACTTGATGAAGTTTCTAAAACTAAGATGGATCATGAAACTTCTTCAGTTTCAAGTATGCGAATATGGGTGAAAGTTGGTTAGCTCAGTGAGTAAGGTAATGTACTCCTATTTGCCTGGTTCGAATCTGGCTGTTGCAGATAATTTTTTATTCTGTTTCATCAGATATGGTTTGACCCTAGGGCTTGGAGACCCTTTTGGGGCACAACCAGCTTCTGTAAAATGGGAATCCTGAATTAATTGATTGAATAAGGGGAAAAGCCTGGTAGTTTAGCATTATCACCTCCCTGCACAACCATTGCCCTTGAAATAGTACTTCCTGAAAAGTATTGAACCTAAGACCATTTATGGGTTGTAGTGGTATAGTTTTTTACATTCACTTGCCTATGTATGTAATGTATAATAAGGGAAAGTATTGTGATATTGAAAATTTTCGAATCCAAGTTTTCAACAAAAATACACGTTTTGAGATCCCTTGAGTCCAAATAACCAAGCTCTACAAAATGTTCTATGTGTGTGTGATTGTGAACAGACTAGCTAAAAAATGAAAAGTTGTACAAAACTGAGATTACTTATTTAAGATACGTATATGACTAGAATGTTACATCCACTTTTTTGTCAAAATCATCTAACCGGAAGTGCCACTTTATATTATTGATTTTACACATTATTACAATTTTTTCAAAAAGGGCTGTAACAATTTTGATTAAATTCATCATATCATTGTAAAACTAACCGTTTTTTTAATATAATGTAGGTCTTATTCTCATTTATGTTTTTTCTTTTCTTCCTCTAAAGTACCTTATTTTTTTTAAACTTGAAATAATCAACTATTTCACGTAGTAAACTGATATAAAAATTGGTTAAATATAATGAATGAAGAAAATGTATTGTTAACTAAAGGAGAAATAAAGGTTGCAAGCTATACAGAAACAGCCAAGAGTGCCCGACCTTTGCCGTTCCTCTCCGTTTACAGATACCTGATACCCCTCTGTACAGGACTTTCATATTATTAGTTTAACTTTTATATATCACTTATTGATAACTTTCTCAAAAATATTTCATGCAAATTGTTGAGAATCTACTAATATAAACCTAATATTATACAATATTCACTAACATCAAGTTATTTTTTTTTACCAATTTCGTGATAAATGTTTCTAATAAACCTCAGAATTTTACCCAAAAGATCTATTTTTCCCAACAATTAGGTTTGCTACTATACACAGTCTTATCAGTTATTCATTTATATGCAATTATTATAAAGTCTTTATTTGTACTGTACCTGTGAAACATAGAAAATTTCTGGCAGACGAATAATCATGCCATATAAATGTTCTGTATACTTTGAAATTTATAAGTTATGTTTATTTAATAAAGCATTTTTCATTCATTCACAGTCATGAAAGAAGATGGAAAGTTATTCAAACATATAAATTTAACAGATTCAACGGTTATATTTCTAGACTATACTCTCAAACTGAACACCCAACATATAAATATATTTTCAAGCCAAAGTTTTCGAAAGTTTTTGAGAAGAAAACAAATTCAATCCTCCCTTTGTCAGAAAGAATTAACTCAGCTACTGCATTCCTTAAGTAAATACCTTTAAAAAAAAAAAAACCATTACGATCCTCTGTGGATAAACAAACCACCAAAAACCATACTAAGCTTATCACAACTTACTGATTACCAAATCTACCTTGAAATTACTGAAAAACAAAACTTCATCTTCTGAATACAAAACTTAATTCTCTCGTCTTCTTCAAAAAATTTCAGGACCGTTTTTAATCTATACCGATGGATCAAAATCCGAAGAATCCACTGCAACTGAACTTCAAGCAATAGCCTCAGCTCTCCATTTTTCCATGTCGATAACCTCCAAAACAATAGTAATAATAACAGACTATTTGAGTTCTTTAAAAGGTATTAATAATATATATCCGAGACATCCAACTATTTTAAAAATCCATGGATATTTAAACATGCTCGACGATTTGAGAAAGTCAATATATTTTATCTGGGTGCTGGGCAACATAGGGATAGCTGCAAATGATCTCGCAGACGTAGCGGCCAAACAACCATTCACCCTTCAAGGCCGGGATGCTGCTATTTTAACACAATGTGACACAAGCCTTCCCTTCAAAAGGGATATAGTTCTTGGCTGGCAATCCATGCGGAACGAGAGCCCTCCGAGCAAATTGAAGGAAATAAAAAAATCAGTAAAATCATGATCCACCTGGAACCGCCCTATTTGCAGTGAAGAAGTTGCCTTAACTAGGTTAAAGATAGGACATACAAACCTAACACATTCTTACTTGATAATTAAACAGCCTACTCCAAAATACCAACACTGCTACGGTACTCTCACAATCAGCCACATTTTTCAGGAGTGTCATTATTACATTTAAATTTTAACCAAATTAGGACTCATACCAAAACTAACAGATATTTTAAATAATGATGAAGTTAAAGTAAGGTCGGTAATAAATTTTCATAAGTTAATGATTTGCTAAACAAAATTGAAATTTGTGTTGTTTTTTATTTATTTATTTTATTATTATTTTTCCCCCAAAATAATTTAGTATTGAGGCAATTGAAACAAAGATTAGATAGAATTAATGACCTTGGGGCTTTGCACCTCTAAGTCCTAAACAACAACAGATTCAATGGGCAGGAAAAACATGGTAATTAATTCAAATTAAGTTAACTGTATTTTTCACTAGGACTTCCCTATATATGAAAATACTTAACTATTCTAAGGTTGCTAAGTGAAAGTTGCTCACCAGACCAGATTTTTTTTTTTCTTTTTGTATTAATTTATTTATCTTAATTTGACGATACATCAACAAAAACATAAACAGTGTAAACATTTATGATTAGACAGAATAGTAATTTCGTAATAATTAGATGGAAAAATATTTTCCAATTATGCCACTTCAAGTATTTAATATTTTATCTGTAATATTCTTTTATCTATTTCATTTTAGGTTTATACTACCATTTTTGAGAGATTAAGTACTGCTAATGTAGCAGCTGTAATAATATCAGCAATTACCATGGTTATTCTTGTAGTTAACAATGAAATAATAAAGGTTAGTAAAGTTTATCTATTCTGTATACTTTAATTTTTTATTTAATTAATCTTTTAATTTTGCAGTACTTCATTTATTCTATTTATATCAGCTACCGATGTGTTAGAAATATGAGTATATTAAAATAAAACAAAAATTAATAGTTATATTTTATTGCTTTAACAACATTATCGTTTTCAATGTTCTTTGACATCTTTGTCATTCAGTTATAATATTTACAAAAAATTGTCAGTTTTTAATATAATTTTTTATAATTTCATTACAAAAATATAATTGTTAATCATTAAATAAAAATTATACTCGAGAGACAAAATCAGAATAAAATATTCCTATAGTGATTTAACAATTTTTGGAGTAATTGAACTGTTTTAAAAGAGAAATTTTGAATCTATAGTATTTCAAGGTGAGACCTCTATCAACCCCACCTTTTTTGGCAGAACAATTATGAATTTTTGGAGTTGATTAGGAAAAGAGTGTATTTTATAACAGATCAAAACAAATTACAATGGCTTTTGATTTATCAAAATTTATAGAAAGCTGATTACCATTCACATACGTGCTAATTTGATTAAAATCATTCCTAATTTTCAATAGAGAGTTGGAGTACAGAGGAGTAATAGAAGGTGTATATCTGGGAGTCATCAGTGTATTAGTAATCATTGATATAAAACATGCAATCAAATACCATTTAATTTATTATATTATAATGTAATTCATTATAAAAAAGTTTGAAATAGTAATTAATATAATACGTAATGGGAAATGAGAAGGAATAATAAATAAAATAGGAATGTTCTTCTTTAAAATAACAAATCACACAAAGATTTTTTTTTAAATACTTAATTTCACTTATTTGTGTTTTATTTTTTACCACATCTTTCACTGTCATCTCCTTTCTTTTTTTTTTTTACTACAAATGTATTATATGTTTATATATATATATATATATATATATATATATATATATATATATATATATATATATACATTTTCATAAGGGATTTATCTTTAAAACACTTGATAACATAGTACAAAAAAACTCTTATCCAAATAAAAATATATTGTACTCTTTAGGATTTTGTTTTAAATTTTTATAATTTCGTTACATTTTTTACAGCCTAGGATTGCTAAAATAAGCAGGTTCCCCATTCCTATTGAACTTATTGTTGTGACATCTGGAACACTAGTTTCTTACTTGGGCCATATTGCAGAAATTTATAACCTAAGAGTAGTCGGTAAAATTCCTAAAGGGTAAGTAGATATTTATTTTGTGACTTCTATTCTTATCTCAATTTACTGTTGATTGTTTCTATCATAGAATGAAAATTATTGTGTAAAAAAGGCATATCTTTATTTTATTATATAGTATAAAAAAAAATTCAAAACAAAATTTATTATCCTTCATTTACTGGAAAAATTTTAATATACCACTTAATTTTTCTTTGATGTGAACAAAAAATAAATAAATTATTTTTACTAACAAATAAATTGCTATAACTTTGATTGATTATTGGATAAAGGACTGAATATTTATTGGATTTTCTACTCAATTCATACATTGTACATTAGTTGTTCCCCAGCCTTTGTGTCCAATTCACATATTTTATAAGATGTTTCTCTAATTTGGCTTAATTGACCACTTGGCTAGGCAGTAATTACATATTCTAGTACACATTCCAATAACAAATGAATTTCATCTATAACTTTGCTTGATTCTTAGATCTTATGTTTCCCTTTTGAATCCTCTCACTATGATTTTATAACATATTATTTTTCACAAAATTCTTTTTATTTATGACTAAATTTGTCAACAAGTATAATTAAGATTTTGGTTACTTTTTTCACTGACTGTAAGAAATAATTCTTTGAACTAACTCAATTTTATTTCATAGTTACCTCCTTTTAAAAAGGATCGATCAGTGGTGCATGAGTTGAGTTAAAAATGAATATTCACATTTCTTTATATAGTTACAGGGTGTCTCAGTTCTTAATTGCAAAACTTTGGGAGGTGATTCTAGACAAAATTTTCAACAAAAAATTTCATTTGATGTATGGGCTGATTTTGAATGGAAACGGAGTTAATTCCAATTTTATCTTTTCTTAAGGTGGTCACGTTTTCTCTTTCATGGGAAGTGATGACACAAAAATTATTTAATTCAGGTAATTAAAAATTTCTTCATAGTAAACTAGACAAAATTTCCTTCAAATATTGTTTGTCTTTGTCAAAACAATTTAAAGGGGCCTTCTGAGCTACCAAACCATCCTAAGTAGTGTTTTCTTTAAATCATGGATTAATCACAATGTTTTTTGTGTTTTTTATCATCCTACAACTATACCATAGATAGCCCACTTTAATCAAAGCTTTTTTGTTTAATAAGTTTTAATTCTATATCAATTTATTTCAATTTTTTTTTTTTTTTTTTAGAGAATTGAAATTCACTTCTACTTGTGTGAAAAATTAAGTGATTTGATATTCTTTCACTCTAGAGTATCTGTATTTTTAGCAAAAATAACACCGAGAAACTACCATAAAATGTTAATTGTTGATTTTTCTTGTGATTTAACATCTATTTTAGTAAATTAATTAAGAAAATATGCTTTTTATTCATTAAAAAATATGTTAAAAATACCACTATCCCAAATAATCCATGATTTAATGAAAAACAAAATTTAGGTTTTTAACATAATTTAAGTTAGAACTCCCCTTTAAACGGTTTTTACAAAGACAAATACTACTTGTATTTGAAAGAAATTTGTCTATTTTACTATGAAGCAATTATTAATTACCTGAATTAAATAATTTTTATGTTATCGCTTCCTATGAAAGAGAAAACATGAACATCTTAAAAAAAAAAAAAATTGGATTTAATTCCTTTTCCGTTCAAATTGGCACATACATCAGATGAAATTTTGTCTCGGATTATCTCCCAGAGTTTGGTCATTTAGAACTGAGAAACCCTGTATATGTATAAAGTTTACCAATATTAAAGTGAACTGTTTTTGTAAAAATGTATACAACTATACTACATGTTTTCATTGCAGATTACCTCCACCTTCGCTGCCTAATTTCAGTATTTTACCTGAGATAGCTGTGGATGGACTAATAATTTCATTGATTGCATACATAGGATCTTTATCGATGGCACTTATATTTGCTAATAAATTTAAATATGAAGTCAATGCCAACCAAGAACTCTTTGCACAGGTATATCCTTTTATTGTCTAATCAAAAAGAATTTTTTTTTTTCTTGGGTGCGGAATTCATTAAAAGAGTTTAAATACAACATCAGTGATGGCAAGTCTTTTGAAGTAGGCATGTAAAAATTCTGAAAAATCTTGGTTTAATTATGGTGGCTTGTTTCACATAGAAATAGTCATAAATATTAGGCAGTTCTGTGTTCAAGCATAATATTAACAAAATTCTTAGTGCTACATATGACTCATAAGGAAATAGCAACAATACATATAAATACATAATTAGTAAAACAATTGTTTAGTATTATTTTTTGTATAAATATTTTAGAGGTATTAAATAAATAACAATATAATTATACATTAACATTTCTCTATAGTAATTAATTATACTACTTAATAGTTTATTGAACATCCTCTATGTTACTGTCGTCCTTGGATTCAACAATAAATGTCTTTAAGAACTTATTTCTATGTTCAACAAATTTGCTACAGTGAATCAAAAAATGAGGCATCGGGTCAGTCACAAGGCAGTTACATGCTTCACATACTCCGTTAGATTTAATAGTAAGGGAAGCATATTTTATGTATACTCTTACAAACTCATTGCTTGATACTCTGAGACAACTGATGGCTCTTAGTTTGTTCAAATTTAGAGCCTTGAACTGCAGATAGTCTTCTGGAGTAATGGTATTAAAGGAGTACATTTTTCTTTATGTTGTGTTCGATTTTGTATTTAACTCTCTGTCGATGTCCTTGTATGCGTGATGGTTTCTCATTTCTTCAATTATTTCATCTTTGAACCTCATCAGACGTTGGGATAAAACACAATAACAGCTCCTGGTAACCCCTGTTATAAGTTGGATCAGGTTTTCCTCTGGATGTATCCAGAGCTCTAAGCATATTAAAGCATTGTCTAGGTATTCTATCATCATTCATTAAGCTCAGTTTTGTTCAGTAATTAATTACTAATTTTAGCACATCAACGCTTAATGGAGATCTTCCAGTTTCAAGGCGAGCCACTTAGTTTGGTGTATTTCTTGGCCAATGGAGCAATGACTTAGAAAATCGAACCTGTGTCCTCTCCAGAACATCCAGATATCTTAGTCCCCAGATCTCTGCAGCATAGAGCACTGTAGACGAGTCTATTGAGTCAAAGAGGCTGATTTTGGTCTCCCGAGTTTTTCCATTTCTTAGAATGGTCATTACTTTGGTTATTGCAACAGATGATCTTTGCAAGAACTGTTCTTCAGCTTTCTCAGAAAAGTTTTAAGTTTCTTCATCTTTGGAGATTTGTGAAACACCAACACCTTAGGCTTAGCTTTATTTAGGTTTAAAGATTTTTCTTTACAATACTCGCTCAGTATATTGATATTTCTTTGTGAACCATGGAATTACTGAGGAGAACAATATCATACGCTAACAAAAGCATGACTTCCTCATGGTTGTGGTCTATACTAATACCAATAGCCCCTTGGTCACAAAAGTACTCAACGATATCCGACATAAACAGGATAAATAATGAGGACTAAGACTCTTCCCTTGAACCAGGCCCAGGCTGATACTCATTTCTTTTGAAAGCTCATGTTTTAGCTTTATCCGCATCGATGAAGCATCATAGAGTTTTTTGAGAAGTCTTACTAGTTTTCCTTCCATCCATAAGCTGTGGTGAACAATGCTAAAATCTATTTGAGCACTTTTTTTGGATAGTTATTATAATTATAATTTGGATAATTATAATAAACTGTGTTCATTATTCATTAATCCCATAAAATAAAGATACTGTATGTAAAAATTCCATTTTACTACACACCAAGAGCAGATTCAGGATCTCTCACAAAAACAATTGGTCACTTATTTAATTTAATTCTGATTCATGAACCTTCATTACGAATTCCATCCAATTCTGTATTTCATCATCTATTTCTTTATAAAAAGATAAGCATATTAAATAAATGTAGTTGTATCTATGTTTTTATTTGTAAATTTTGCAAAACACCCACTAGATTCATAATATTTCTAATTCATTATTGGTTTATGATTTCAGGGAATGGGAAATATATTTGGTAGCTTTTTTTCTTGTCTTCCTTTTGCAGCATCTTTGTCAAGAAGTGTGATACAACAAAGTGTTGGCGGTGTTACACAACTAGCTAGCCTTATAAACAGTAGCCTGATACTGATAGTTTTGTTGTGGATTGGACCATTATTCGAACCTTTACCTAGGGTAAGTATGTAAAATATCCATAATTTGTTTTATTTATTTTTTTCTCAGAATTATTATTTGAAAGAATTATCTTCACTCTTGTAATAATTAATTAGTTATCGTTAGTCTGGATAATTAAATCATTGAAGATTTGAACTGTTAGTTTAAAATAAAGACTGAAAGTGAATAAATATTCAAATATAAGTAAAAAATAATATGTATAATTTGAGTAAAACCTGAAAAACGTGAATTTATAATGAAGTCGTTATTAAAAGATTTCTCCAAAAATGCCAAAAGTCTTCCAAAATACTTTAAATAAATAACCTTCAAACTTTCTTCAGGACTAAAACATCACAGCTAAAAATATCACTAAATAAAAGTGTTAACAAATAATTTACTAGTGCTACATTCTGTATCATTCATAACATAAATATCTAATGTAGGTAAAAAGCATAAGATAACAAATCTCATGTCAGCAGTAAATTAGTTAGTCATTAACTGTATTTTCTTAACTTAATACTTTTCTTTTTGGTTTTTTCAATAATAACCCAAAAATAATGCTTAATCATAAAAAAAAAAAAAAAAAAGTATTTCCTATTGCAAAAAATATTACTTAACCACAATATTTTATAAAAATTTAATAAACAACAATAAAGAAAACATTATTTTCTAAAACCATTATGCCTTTGATATTTAGAGATTATTTAGGAAACACCCATTAATATTCTATATTTAATTAATCATATTAAAGCATTTTGTATTGATTTTGCAGTGTATTTTAGCAAGCTTAATTATTGTTGCTCTCAAAGGGGTACTTATGCAAGCTCTGGATATATTTAAAATTTGGAAAGCGTCGAAAATAGATGGTGTGATATGGATTTTCACATACCTGAGTGTGATCATAGTGGAAATAGAATACGGTTTATTAATAGGAATAATTGTTTCTATCTTAAGTCTTATTATAAGAGGAGCTAGTTCAAGACTTGATGTGCTGAAAAGATTACCAAATTCTGAACTATACGTTGAAGTTGAGAAGTATTCAAAAGTAAGGTTTATTATTTGTTGTTTATAACCTTAAAAAAATATTTAACAAGTGTATTATCTTTATGTAATGAAAACTTTAACTTCTCTTATTTTTTAAAATAGCAATATATTAATTTTTAAATTTCACATAACTTTACATTTGTATGATAAATTCTATTTCTCTTAACATGATGAATTGATTTCTTAATGAAAATATTTGACTCAAAATATCTAAAAAGAGACTAAGCCTATCTAATATGTTACAGCCATGTTGATAGTTGTTTCATGGCTTTCTGTTGCAACTTCTTCAGAGTTTTATTAATAACTATACTTTTTAATCCTAACTTGGATTAGTGGGCTTCATTTACACCATTCTTAAACAATTATTCAAATTAGTGATTTGCAGAAATTACACTCCAGACTACCACAATAAACTATTTATTATTTCATACCATGAAATTTTATAATAGAAATTACTTTAAAAATGTTTCAAAAAGTGATTATAAAACCATAAAAAAGATCATCATAATCCAATCCCTCTCTACCACTGTGCTGTGTAGGGGATACCCTCTACAGAACTAGGACCAAGTGTCCTCCTGTATCAGCTCTCTCTTCCTGTTCCAGTCCAGCCCTTGTTTCTTAAATGTCTCCCACATGCCTTTCTCCCAGGTGATTTATGGTCTTCCACTTGCCTTCTTCCCTTCACCCATATCTCATATGTGATCCTGGCTGTTGTATGTGATCCTGCTCTCCATACTCCTCTTAAGAGGGTGTCCAATCCATCTTAAATTTATTCTCTTGTAGAGTAGTTTCTGCTAGCTTTACCTCAAGGTTTGACCTTATAGTTGTGTGGCGTATCGGATCTCTCCTGTCTTCTCTTCAACCTTTCTGAGGTACCTTATCTCCATTATCTGGATTTGTCCCTTGTATTTAGAAGTAAGGGTCTATGACTTCGAGGAGTAAGGAAGGAAAGGCAAGAATGTTGACTTGTAGATGGATAACTTTGTTTTCTTCATCACCTTTCTTCTATTGAAGAAACCTTTCTAGATCAATTGAAAGATTCTTCCAGCTGCTCTCTCTGCTCTTTTAGTGCCATCTCTCCAATGATATAGAGACTTTTCTTGATCCAGGGACCGAGATATTTGAAATTCTGTGCCTATTCCTAAAAAGAAGATTTAAAGTTTTTTAAACTTTCTTCTTAAGTGAATAAGTTCAATAGGGGTTCTCACTAATACATTTTATTATCTTTCAATCTCAAAATATCTATTAGTCAAAACTCAGCCTTTTTTTCTTTTTTTAGATGATGATGAAACACTAATTCTGATAGAACTTTTAAATTTTTTTTCCACAAAATTGATTCATTTTTATTTATTAGCACACTTAAATGGACCCTTAATTGGTTTTTACTTTTTATTATAACCTTCAGCTCTAAGCTATAAATATACCTACCAGAATTTAAGATAGTTTCATAATTATTACCTATATATTTTTTCTTCTCTCCTTTCCTAGCCATTTAGGATATACAACGTTTTTCCCGGTCCAGATGAATGTTTATGCCAGAGTTAAAATCTCCTCAGCACCAGGATTTGAATCTGTAAACTTTGGTTTATCACAAGATGCTCCGGGCAACGCATGTTTTGCATACGCGTTAGCCCAATCGGCCACTCAGCCTCCAAAATTGTTACCTACATGTGACAATATGGGTAAACAATAATTTTAGGAATCAGCCAATTTTTAGATTTTTAAATTAATTACTGATGGAGAGGTGTCCATCCTCTCAAGGTTGATGGCACATGTACCTCTCCTTCCTAAGATATGTTATGTCCTCTATCTATACTGGCTCTACATCCAGCTTAGTGACTCATGGCTTCAGCCAACAGCATCCGCCAGGTGTCCCTGCTTTGTGCTGCCACCATCCAGTCTCGAACTCCTAGCTTCCTGGCATCTTTGACCATGCTGTTCCTCCATTTTAACTTCGATCATCTTCTTACTCGTTGCACTCCTAGGATTTTTACCAACACCTTTGGGATCATGTGGTCTCTTATTCTGGCCACATGACCTGCCCATCTGAGATGGCCTGCTCTTATAAAATAGATAATATTGGCCTCATTAAATCGCTGGTAGATCTCCATTCATACACACTGAACCATAAATTCTTCTTAGAATTTTTCGTTCAAATATTAGGAGGTCCTGCTCGGCTGCCTTGGTTATCGTTCAGATCTCTGATGCATAACTTAAAACCGGTCTGAGAAGAGTCTTGTAGAGGATTAATTTGCTACGCTCAGTCACAAGGATGCTTTTCATGTGTTGACTCATATCATAATAGCAACAGTTGGCCATGTTATTCCTCTAATCTTTTTTAAAAATGATGCTAGCAAAAGCAGAATTTAAAAAATCGTAGATCATATACAATTCCATTTACTATAGTCTGTTCCACATTTTCCCCTTCTCCTCTGGTTTGAAACTTTTGATGGCACAACTTGTGCAATGAAACCCCCTTCTGTGCACCCCTGTACTGATGATTATTAATTTATGATTAAATTAATGTAATTAATAATTTAATTTAATATAAGAAATATTTTCTGTAATAATGAATAGTTTTACTGTCATTAATAATTTAAACAATAAATTTTCACTGATTAAATACAATTCATAAAAAAGTGATTTAAATATATATACTTTGAAATAAATATTATTCATAATACTAATGTACTTCGTAGTTCAACATGATATTAATTTTATTGATAATCAATTATCATTTTAAAATAAAATCTATATTTTACAGACAACAGATCTTCCAGGTATCAGAATAGTTAGATATTCAGGCTGTTTAAACTTTGTGAACAGATCATTTTTTAAAGCCAAGTTGCTTAAACTCCTGGAGACTAATGATCCTAACGAAAATGAAGTAAATAAAGATTCTTCACCAGAAATATTACAGGCAAGTTGATTTTTACATTTATCAAATTATTTCTGTCTTTGAAATTTTAATATTTACTGCTGATAATAAATTACAAATATTATTATATATTTATTTTATAACTATATTGTTTTACTAACAATGTGATAGTGTTAGAATGTTTTTTAACTATTATTTGTTTTTGTTGATATACGCATAAATGTTGATAATAAAGCTATAGAAATGGATAACAATGTATTTGTATTAATTACAACATTTTACCCTCAGATTTTTAAAATTTATACCTAAATCTATCCTTGATTTCTCAAAGATAATACATAATTCAAAAAGTTGACAATCACTAAAACATACTTACTATAAATAATTATATAATGATTTAGAATTTATTATTTTTTATTGTATGCTATAAAGAAATACAAATCATATTCAAATTGATAGATATAAAAATTAAAACATATTCTAAAATATATCTGATGTTGCCCGAATCAAATTGGCATTGGTAGTATTATTTATAGAGAAGGGAGGGGTGTTATTGTTAGTGGGTTTCTAAAAAAAATAGCAGAAGAAAAATATTAAAAATACTATTGGCCAAAATATTATGTTGAATGAATAAATATATGGTGAAAAAATAACTCAGCCCAAATTGTTTTAATACTTAAAAAATAATGGTCCCTTTAAATATTGTTATTTTTGATCTTTCCAATTTTAGTTTATATTTGACCTTCAGTCTAAAACAATATTTAATACTGTATTTGGATTATATGAGTAAAATATTTTTTTAAAAAAATTGCAAATGATTTCTTTCAACCTATCCTACTTTTTATATAAACCAACTCATAAATAACTTTATACCTTAAAAAATAAAACCTTTTTTTTTGCAGGAAACAATCATTTTGGACTTTAAATGTTTAACATATATAGACCCATCTGGAGCAGAATGTCTCAAGAGTTTAATCAATGAACTTAGTAGAGAAAATAAGGCTTTATTTTTAGCTGGACTCTCAGGTAAATTTAAACTCATGATATACATGAAATAATTACTAATGTTCATACCCAAATACCACCAAACATATGAACAAACATGCTTACAAGTTAAAGTTGGATTCTATTTGCTGAATCATATCCTATGAAAATAAATATTATGGCAAGCAGGCTTTCATTGCATTATTTTACTAGTGAAAACATAATACATTAACTTAATTAGTAAACCTTTGTGGGTCTCACACCAATTTTTAGAAATAAAGTTCTCAAAAATGTTACATTATATTAATTTATTTTAAAACTATATGATAAGTGTATTTATTTACTTTAGCTCCATATATTGTAATATGCTTCCTGTGTTTATATTTATATACCCTGATGAAGATGGCTGGTTAAGGTGGCAAAAGATTTACACGGTCTGTAAATCCAAGAGAAGCAAAAAAAAAAATTAAAAGCATCATGTTTTTAGTATTTTAGCATCTTAAAAGAAATTAATTACAAAATAAATAAAAAAACCTCAATATGAAGAAAAATAGGGTACGAAAGAAATTAAATTTAGAAAATTGCTTCCCTTCTGCTCTTGCTAAATGCACCCTAGATCTTGTTATAAATAATTATATTAAGTTAGAAATCCATTATTTAAAGTTAGATCTAAAAATAGATAAAGTATGTGATAAATTTTTTTTCCATTTGATTGGTAAATAATTATATAAATATATATTTTTTTAGCTGATGCGACTGAAACCTTAAGGTTTTGTAATGTAACTAAGGACACAGGAGTTCCGATTTTTCCCAGCATTCACGATGCCGTTACATTTGCTCAATCAAAACAAACTGGGGTATTTACAATAAGATTATAGTAAATTGTATAAAGAAAATATATAAGTGTATCTATTTGTAAATATAATTGTATAAATATAAGAATAAGGTTCCTTTTCTTTTTCTTTTGATGTAAATGTTTATATATTTTTCTGTATTTATGTTTAATTTAAAAATAAAAATTATTTTTTTAATATTTAAAAGGAAATATTCTTTCTCCTCAGAGCCACTCCTTATGTAGAATAAATTTTACATAAGTAGTCATGAACCATTTCTCCTTCTCTCATTAAAATTAAAATTGCTCATACCTCACATTGAAAATGAGGCATTAATACTTCCCATTCAATACTTTTCAATAACCTTGTTGAACAATGTAATTCCTTAGAATTCAGGCATTTCAAAAAGCCTTTTTTGGGTTGATTACCTACTTCAACAAATGGATATCAACAGTCGCTGCACATACCTCTCTCCACCAACTGCAGTGAAAACGCTATACTGCAAGAACAGCAGTAAGGAAATCCTTCCTTCACCACCTCTATACCCCTCCAAAGTTTACTCGTCGCAATTTTACCTGCTCATTTCAATAACTTCGATGATATTACTTGATAAATAGTTGAAGATTTATTTCATTTTAAAAGGGTACAAGGACTCTTCTTTTTCAGGCTGAGGTAGTGATTTGTGATTGTATCCAGTTAGTAAACCACATGCTCACTCGATATCTTCAAGAAGAGAACCAAACGATCACAGCTGTTGCCTATAACAGCCCAAAAAAGCTGCTAGGAGACTGATAGAAGCCCTGGAGCCAGGGTCCAATGTAACAGTGGGGGTTGGAATGTAAATTACGAAAGTGTATGTTATCCTAAGTAAAATGAACCTAGTCTGCCATATCAGAGCTGCTGCTTTAAAAAATGGCAGCTGATTTATACAATATTAGGCCATTAACTTAAGGATCGAAAGGGGAAATTCTTTGCGAAAAATGGGGACAATTTTTTTATTTTTTAAACTTGAATATATGGCTGTAGACATGTAAAAAACAAAATTACTAACGCGGGCCACCAAGGGAAAACTTTTTACAGCCAAAAAGCCAGATTTTTTCGATCTTTTTTCACATATAGCTTCTAAGCGATGCATCGAAGCGAAAAACTATACTTATTAAGAAATTACAAAACATTAAATTGTGTTTTAAACGAGTATCTAAACTTTATAATTTGAGTAAGTGGTATGGTAGAAAATCACGGTCAAAAAACGTTGATTTTTTCAAAAATTGTCAAACATTTTTGGATGTAAAAAGTTTTCTCATGGTGGACCGCGTTAGCAATTTTGTTTTTTACCTGTCTAAACCCACATATATAAGTTAAAAAAATAAAAACTTTTCTCATATTTTTCGCAATGAATGTTCCCGTTTCGATCCTCGAGTTACTGGCCTAGTATTCTTTAAATCAGCCGCCATTTTTAAAAGCAGCAGCTCTGGAATGGCAGAAAAACTTCATTTTATTTAGAATGACGTACACTTTTGTAATTTACACTCAAACCTTCGCTTGCGATCTGGTCGATTTTTGGGCCCTGGCTCTGGAGCTATCATGGCGGAAGTCGAAAAAGTAAAAAAGCTTAAGAAAAAACAAATGTTCAGGTCAAGTATTCTACGCAATATTTTATTTTCGAAGACCTTAATGCATTAGTCTTCTCTTCAAAGTAAGAGACACGCTTCGCAGCTATGAATAACAGTGCGAAGGATAATAGTTCTGTGAATTGTAACTTTCGGAGACTTAGAAAGTAGGCGCCAACTGAGCAATTTTGCTTATAAGAAATATCAAATACATGCCTTTAACCTTCCATTTGTGTCCTTGTGAATTTCGTTCCTTTCGGTTATTGTAGATCCCAGATACTTAAACTTCTCTACATTTTCAAAGGTGTTTCATGTTGGGTATATATATATAAAGTACGCACGATAACTGGAGGTATCTGGGATCAAAATACTTATGCATGGAGAAGAAAGACCAATGATGACTTGCTTACAGAAACTGGTCAATCAATATCCCTTACGGCCAGCACGAAGCTGCCTGTTGTATTGCCAAAAAATCTTTACTCGGCTCAGATTTGGATCTTGCAACTATGTCAATATCGTCAGTCCAGCCTAAGATCTGGACACTACTGTTGACAACAATTCCTCTTGTCTGTACCTCCGAACCCCTTTCTGCTTTTTCAAGCCCTTGAATGAACATCAGGCATGGCAACGCATCTTCTTATTGTTCTGAAAATCGCTCAAGCACTCTCTTTGTATTTTGATGACATTCCTCATACCATACATGGTCATCTTAACAAGGCAGATAAGCTTCCTGGGAATGCCAAATTCTTCATGCCTTGTAAATTTTGGAGCAATTAATACTATCGTACGCATTCTTGAAATCTACGAAAATATGTTAGGTTGCCATATTATATTCAATCCCTCTCTCCAAGTCCTCAGGAAAAAGATTTGGTACAGTGTGGATTTCTCACTTCTAAAGCCAGTCTGGTACTTTTCTACTATTTGTTCAGCATAGCGACACAATCGATTGAAGAGAATTCCGGATAGAATTCATATGCTGTGGGTAGGAGCGATATTCCTCTATAATTTTTTTAATCAAGCCTATCACATTTTTGTAGATTGGGCAAACTATTCCTTTTTTTTTTTACTCTGTTGGTTTAGTGGTCACTCGTTTTCATCAATTCTGATCAGCACCGTCAAATTATGAAAGATCTTATGCAAGTCTCCACATCCATATTTAAGAAGCTCTATTGCAAGGCCATTCAAATCCGAACTTCTGTCGTTATTCATTCTTTGGATCACTTCCATAACTTCTTCGAAATCCGAAGGGGGCTCATTCTTTTTTTCTGAGTTCTCGTTTTGAATTTCATTCCTGGCAACTTCCTCTGCGTCTTCTACTGTAGAGTCTGTCAGCAGAACATCAAAGTGACGCACCCATCTTTGGAGAATTTCTTCTTTCTTCTTGAGCAACTAACCGTCCTCGCTCTTGCAGAGGATAGAAGTTGTTTTGAAATCGGCTCTTCCTGATTGATCCTACGATAAAAGAGTCTGCTATCATTTACCTTTCGTAGTTCCTTGATTTATCTCATTTTTTTTTCATTTCCCAGGATTTCTTCTTTTCTCTAAGAAAGTTTCTTCTCCGCTTCCCGCAAAGTTCTATACTTTTCCGACGCTAGCCTGGTATATCTACTGTACACCGTCGATTTGTAAGTTCAGTTTTTTACACCTGTTGAGGCCTGACATTCTAAATCAAACCACTCATCTCTAGAATTTCTCGATTCATATACTAACTCTGTAGCTTTCGTTATAGTGTCTTTAAAAATCCTACATTCATCTTCTAATTCAGAATTCCTGCTCATTTCTTTCATTATATTATTCATCTGATGACAGTACTGTTGCTCATATCTTTTGCGAGTTTCAGGTCCCTTCAACTGTTTGCGTTAATTTTTTTACTAGTCTTCCTCCTTACTGTGTGGCTATTGGAGATTCTAGCTCGTATTCTGGATATTACCAAGCAATGATCTGAATCCACGTTAGCACCAAGAAAGGTTCTGCTGCTGATGAGGTTGGATCTGTGGGGAGACGATATAAAGAGATGATCAATTTGTTTGAATGTTTTACCATCTGGAGACTTCCAAGTGTTTTTTGTGAATCCTTTTACCAGGGAATAAGGTACTCCCAGTAACCAAATCCCTTGAGAAGGTAAAGTTGGTTAATTTCTTGCCAATCTCGTTGCTTCTTGCATGGAAGCTTCGTTTCCCAGTCGTAGGGCGATAGCGATACATCTCTTCCTGGCCAACCTTAGCATTAAAGCATTCTAGCAGTATTTTTACATCAATTCGAGGACACCTGTCGAGTTCTATCTTCAATGTATAGTAGAAATTTTTCCCCCTCGGGAAGTAAATAAATCCGTAATCATCACCGTTCCTACTACTAATGAGGACATGGTTACAATAGTAATGACTATAAAGGATAGTCAGTTAGTGTCATGATTTTCTCATCCAAAGGCCATTGTGCAAAATCAAGAGCTTACATTGGTAGCTATATCCTATAATTAAATCGAATCCTCACCGGGGCCGTGAAGAATATCTACCCACTGCCCTCTAAGAATGCCGATAAATAGATTACCATCAGGCAGGCATACATCAGATTTGGCAAAGTAAAGAAGAATTAATTACTTTGGGCGAAGTGGAGAAGTTGGTCACAGATAGGGAAGTGTTTAGCAAACACATTCAGACTGCATCGAGACCGTAAGATATAAATGCTGAATAATGAAGAATAAATCAAATAACCATAAACTTCTCGGAATAAAAATAACTGATTCGAATTTTATAAAATATTTCCGTCATACACTTTCTTACTAGATTTATTAATTTATTTGGTTGATCCTGACCAATCAGAACATCATATTGCTCCTGATAGTCTTCGATAATTTCCTATGCGTATTACGATTATGATTGACGTAAATATTTCGTAAAAAAAGAGATTCCTCAATAATTGATCCTAATTATTCTCAGTTCTTTTAATTAATCGTTATTAGTAAATATTCTTTCCATGTATTCGGCATTTTATTCTTTACTTCTATCTTTTCCACCAAGTTAAGCTTACCCAAACGCAATAATTAGTTCATTGATTATTCTGTCGGTTCTCGTAAATATGATTTTAATTTTCAAACGTCTATTTTGACTTTCCTCCAATTCGGTTCTTCCCTTACACTTGCTATATTATTGTAATTTGGGACACAAAGTTCTCAAATGTGATATTTGGAAAACCGCTGGACTGTCCATGCCAAAGAATCAAAGAATGATTCAACAACTTCGTCCAGTGGAATAATGTGGAACACCACACTTCTCAGATAACAGATTGATTTATCCAAAAGAGCGCTTTTTAATGATTCACATATTCAATAAAAGTAGCCATTTTCAGTATAGGACAAAAAGCATCATTTTGCAGACAAAATTCCGTTAATATAAAACTACATGAGGTAACAATTAGTTATTGCTTGTTATACCTTTTGACTTGCTGATTCGAATGAAAGGAGAGTCATGTTCGTTCAATTGATCTTACTTGGAAATTTATGGGCGTAAGTAAAACATATAAATTACCAACTATTTTTAATTTAAACCCGTATGCCAGAAATGGCTATGTGTGATGAAAAAAAAAACCTATTTTTAATTGGAGACTAAATAAAATGATCCTCCAATATTTTTGTAGGTTTTACATTTTATAAGTTCTGAATGTTGTTAATGATACTATTCCCGATCCTACAAATATATTATTGAAATATGGCCGTTGAGATATATAAGTCTATTATTATTATTTCTGTAAAATTATTTATCACAATATAAGTGTCAATATTACCCATAGAGAGATCGAGCTAAAAAAAAAAAAAAATAAATAAAAAAAGTGGGATTGTACTTCATTTGAGAGTTGAGTGAAGTCGATTGTGACGTGATAGTATAATATAACATGCGATGAGAGCATGGAAGAAAATATTGCTGCAATCCTCGCGAAAATCAACGACGATACAAAAAAAAACATGACGAGTGATTTAAATAATCTTTGAAAATTTAGAAGGATCAATGTCCAAAGCGCAGGAGTCCTCAACCTTTCCTACGCTATAGATCAACAGCTAAGCGATGGGCGCTAAAATTTGTATCTATTTTTCTAGATTTTTAATAATAATAAAAAAGAATAAGTACTTAACTAACTTAAAAACTTTTTAAAAAATACTGATCATCTGTAATTTAAAATAGATAATTATTTAATTATGCATTAAAATGTATACGTGAAATAAAATATCTTTATAATAATACAAATGCTAAAGATAAGGTGATATTTGCAATGCATTTTATTCATCAGTGCTTCATAAATAACCAGTGATTATATACGTTCAATGAAATTACAAACTTTGTAAAACACACACACACAAACACACAAAAAAAAAAAGGAAGAATGGTAACTAAGATTGACTGGAAAATATTGTTAAAATGCTATGACATCATGTAATCCAAAATCTAGGTTGGTGATATCATCTTTACTCAACAAGTTGAATTGCTAGCAAACGCTGATGTTACCGACATTAATGCTGAGTCTGAGCGTTACCTACGAAGAGGTCTTTTCCCAACTTAGAGGAGCCGGGCAGAAGATTCGGTCTAGTTGTAAATTAATCCAAAACTACACACTTGGGCCAGTATGGGAGGATATCTGACTGAAGACTTTTAAATTGAAGCAGGTGTCTTTTTGGGCGGCGAGCTACATTAAGACCTTCACCAAGTACCGCAAGCCATGACTTCTGTTGTGAAATGATCTTTATAAGAGAAACCACGATACAATAAATGTTGTAGTCACCTCGTGTTTGTGTGATGTACTAGATTTTATATTTTTTTTTAATCGTTTTTAATTGTTTTTCTATCTAATAAAAAATAAACTGCGAATCACGTCCGAAGGCCTTAGTTCCCGATTTGGAGGATAAAAATCGCATGAAAGTGGAGAGTTTCGTCTCCCTCGGCTCTAAACTAAACTCAATTATTCATCCAAGTCGGAAAATATAGAGCAGAATTGACTCAGCAGTAGTGTTGCCCAAACGCAAGACCAAGACGAGACCGAGGCGGTCTTGGTCTCACGTCAACAAACATTGGTCTCAACATTGGTCATTGCGCACTCGGTCCTGGTCTTGGTCTTGGTCTTGCGCAAGAGTCTTGCAAGTACTTAATAGCTTATTACTATTTATTAAAAAAGTTACTTTGAACCTTATAAAAACGCTAACAAATAAGTACATTTAGATGTTTTATTGACGTAAACATTGTATAGTCCAACTAAATCAATAAAATTAAGAATTAAGAAAGATAGTGATATCCCTCCTCCATCTCTCCGATTATATGGAATGGAAGAATTGTAGAGTAAAGACAATTTATTTATTGTTACCAATCATTTTAATGAAAAATCGAGTGTGTCCACTTACATGACTTAACTATCTATTTAAAAAAATACAACTTTAAATTTGTCCATTAGAAAAAACAAACAATTGAATTAGATTCATTTTCCTAAAAACCAATCAGTGAAATCATTAGGGTATGATTTCTTGGATGAACCAAGGAACGTAAACGGGCAAGTGAACCAACATTAATATCAGCTTATAAAAAACAATATATTATAACTTTGCTAAAACTGGTCCGATTCAGATGATTTTTGACAATTTTGTCAGAAATTTAATGACCTTTCAAAAAATAGGCTTCAAAGTAGACTCAAAAACGTTTAGATCTGTTGAAAACCGATAGAATGTATACGCTAGAATGTATCCCTAAAACAATTTTCTTTTCTTTATAACTTTTTTTCATGAATTTTCTCGGGGATTCAGTAAATATAAGAAAATATTATTTTGGATACTTAGAGATTATGAACGAGTGCCGCGCGTCCTTCACATTCTTTAGTTTTCTATTTAGATTTCGACTGTTTCTCCATAACGGACTGCACACAGTGGTACCAAATGGACATGACACGTTTTACGTTCTTCTCTGGATTAAAACTAACAATACCCAATCAGGTCGAAGCTATCCAGGGCCAGATTTTCTTGCTGTTGAATTTAATTAAAGTATTGAAAAATATCTACCATAGAGGCTGAATTGGGCTAACCAATAATTTCAGGTTTCACTGAATTGTTATAAAATCTTTGTTGATGTCCACTAAAATAATTTTCCATTTTTTTAAGGACAGACATAAGCGTCGATTGAGCAAAAAAAAACAACACATTTAGTTTGCTCATCGGGAACTATTTCACATTGTAGGTAATTTTGGAAGTTCCGTGGTAATTCTATGCATTCCCTCTACTGTAGATTTTTCGATTCCATCCATTCTTTGAAAATTGTTAGAAAAAATTTATTAACAAGTCTAGATCAATAATTAACAAACAATAGTTGCCACCGTTGACTTGAGGCCCTTTGCAATTAATATTTGTCGACGTTTCTCAATACCTGTTACGCGGAGGTAAACATGATAATAACCAGCGGTGCCTACAGAGGGGTTGTATGTCGGCATGTTGCGCCATCAGAATTTTTTTGGGGGAGGGGAGTACATTAAGTTTTCAGTTTTAAGAGAAAATTTAAACCAAGAAACATAGGGGGAGAGGGGGAAAGGCGCACTGAAGTTTGCCTATATATAAGAAAAAAGGGCGCCGCATACTTGGAAGAGCGGCTTGGATATGATTTTATCCAAATATTCAACACGAGCAGGGCATTGTCTTCCGTATGTTGAGTTTCAGCATTAATTCAAAGGGCGCCGCTTGTTTGAAATACAGGTATGCGGTACCTTCATTGTATGTATATAATAAATACAACTAATGACTTGTCTTTGGCTATAGGACACGGAAACAAATTTAAAATAAAATATTATCATCAGTGACAGGTCGTTTCAACATTCTATAAGAAACTAATTAGGAAATGAAGACAGTTTCTCCATCCTCCAATGTATTGGCCCTCCCCCTCCCCTATTTTAAAATAATGTACCCCCTTTTAACAACGCTTCCGCAATTATTTCAGATAAAATTCTCATTTAAAAGGAAAAAATATTTTGAAACAAAATAATAATGAATTCCTTGGCTTGGGCATCCTCAGAGAAGGGCAGAGGGGAGCCTTGCCTCCTCTAAATATTACCGATGTTACTTATTGATTGTAATTGGCTAATGTATTGTACCTTTAATATTCTCGAGAAACAAACCAATATTATATCTACTATCTTTTAAACTGAGATTGATATTATATCTCATGTAGATACATATTAATTATATAAGTGAGAGGGGCAATCATATTTTTCATGGGGGAGAAGGGGGCATGCTCCATCGGCCTTGTGGGGGGGGATAGGTACCCCTGATAATAACTGTTACGACCAGATTAACAATAAACGTTAATGTAGTTCAGTTTCATACGTTGTATATAAAATAAAATAAAAAAGAAAAGATAAAAAATCGGTAGGATGTGCAGACAAAAAATTATCAATTATAAGAATGAAGAACTATAAGGAAAATGAAGGACGATTCATGGACGAGAATTAACTGATACGTGTCCAAAAATGCGTTTAAAAAATAAAGTAAGATAAAATAATTTGTTACTAAATTTTATGTTGAAGTTCTGAACCCTGTCTCATGTACAAGAATTTAAAAAAATGAAAATATTGTTTTGCTCTCGGGAAGTCCAATAATATAGGCATTATCTGAAATTTATAATAAAAAAATCTATTAGTTTTTGAGAAACAGTAGAATGAACCAAATTTTCAATTTATCAAGATAAAAAAAAACATAAAGTATAATATCTTATTTGATATATATATATATATATATATATATATATATATATATATATATATATATATATATATATAACGTATTTAGTAGCTGAACAAAACAAGAATTTCTAATGCTCGAAAAAAAATTGAATTTTATAATAAGATATGTCACGTCATCTACCACAGTGTCATTTATTTTTTTATTTTCATTTATTATTTCTGATTATTTATCCATTGCTCACATAATAGGGTATATATAGTAGTGTTGTTATAAAACGAAGAAACAAGGAAATCTGATGAAATATAATGGAGTTATAGAATTATGACCAAAAAATAGGGAATCCGGTTTTGAAATAGAATTTAGAGTCTTAACTCTTTGCTGTCCATTTCCATAGATTTGATTGTAATATGTCAACATGGTTCCGCTTAAATTTTAAAGAAAAAGTTATGTAATTAATGAGTGTACCAGAAAACTGAGTATTAGCAATTTAGATACTCGATTAAGACTTGGTGGTTAGACATTTTAAAGAAATAACGTATACTGTGAACTGCGGGCCAAACACGGATATGTTAATGCAAAAATATAATGTCTATCGAGTTATGCCGATGTTGTAATAACATATAAATGGTTTGGCCAGGCTTGTATCCTAACCCTCCAGCGTTCGCACAATCATTTCGAACAATTATACTCGCGCTGGACCTTTGAGCTGAGAATACATTTTCGTGATCTCTGGATGAATATTAAAGAAGTTCTCAATGAATATTTAAGAACTTCTCTCTCAAATTAATTGGCTGGGAAACAATGTTCATTTTGAACGAGGATAATGAAATATTTATTTATTTATTTGATGTTTTGTTGCCCCTACCCTGTAGGGTCATTGGCAACGCCTTTAAATTACACTCTATTGTAGAGCTTTATCTCTCTTAAAAACCTTAAAGTTTTTTTTACTGCACTTTCACTATGGATAATGAAATAATTGTAACGATGTTATTTATCCATAACAACTTGGAAAACAAAATAGTTATGCTAGACAACAAAAATTACAACTAACTATTAAATTTCTCATAAAAATATTTTTAATTTGTAATTTTAAAAAGAAAAATGGTTTTAATAGTTTTATAAATGTTATTTTTTAACATGTTTTTCTTCCAGTTTTTCTAAAACGGACATCTCTCTATAGCAGGCAATTTTTGATTCCCCGTGAGTGTCTGCTTCTTGTGAAGAGAATTTTTATTATAGTAACTAAAATGGAATAGTATTAGTAACCTTTTAGTCTTAATGTTTCTTCATGAAAACGCGATTATTATTTTGTTTTCTTATCTTGCTACGGTCCTGGCAAATAATTAATTTTTTTTTTAATTTCCGAGCGGACTAACGAGTATGCACAGCACTGTGTGTTTCCCGGCAACCTGATAACCGAAGTTGGAGGTGATAAAATAATTATGAGTTCGCGTCCTGCTGCCCGGAGGGGTCTTTTAACTCTGCCATTAATCCCCCGCCCTCAATCCCTGGCCCATGAAAATCTCCGTAAAATCTTAATGGCGAGGCAGGGAAGAACAAGAAGAAGATTAATTTTTTATTATTAGTTGGAAAGCTATACTCAAATATACAATTTCACAAGAAAAACAACACTGTTTAGATTAGATGGTTAAAATGTTTAAGAACCGTACTATATCTGAAAATAGTCTCAGTTCGACTTACTGCAGGTCTTGCAGGGTCTGGTCTTGGTGTTGGTCTTGCAACAATTTTTGTCGTCTTGGTCTTGCACTTTTGCCAAGACTGCAAGACCGAGACCTATTTTGGGCAACACTACTCATTAGACAGATGTTAGTTCAGTCACATACGAAGAAGAAACTTGGTTCACAACGATAGCAAGCGAGAATAGGTTCACATGGTACACTCTGTTCTAGACGATGCAACTTATAGTTGTCTCTTGGAAAGAAAATCTTTTTTTTTTTGGTTCTTATAAGCTTGAAGTTTGTTCCTACGTTCGCATATATAACAACCGACGGTTTTATCCTACATTTACGGATAAGGTTAATGGTTCCTACTCCATTGATGTGGGTCATGATCCGATGTTTTAAAGCGTGATATTAAGCCTTCCACAATAACGCAAAATTAATTTTTAAACATGAACTAGATTATTGGTCATTTATCACACTTTTATCGGAATTCAAAATCACCATTATCTACCACTAATGTGTCGGCTGTCTCTTTTATCTGGATGTTAAGTAACAGATTCGATAATTAGTATAGACAAGAAAACGTCATAGAAAATTCACAAAATAACTTTTATTTTCGTTAACTGAATTCTTAAACTAAATTATTAATTTTATTTAGTAAAACAGTCTGCTAAGCATTTGCTTTAGAAAGCTCAAAGATTCAAAATTCTATTATTAATGCTAAGTTACTCAAGTACGGTATTGAAAACTTAAAAAAAAAGTGTTTTTGTTATTAAAACGTTTTAGTTTTGGAAGAGATTTGAACTATTTCTAGAATGTCAAGGATAAAAAAGTTATACCTTTCTTACAGAGTGTTTCAGTGTTAAGTGGCCAAACTGCAAAAATGAACTAAGGACATCAAAACAAGAAAAAAAAATCCTTTGAAGGTATGTCCGCAAACGCTTTGTTCAGGAGATATTCACATCTAAATATTTTCGTTATTATGAATTATTTACGTTATGTGAGATAAATAAAACCTATTTATTTGTTCCAACTACTTTATTAATTAAATTTAAACATTAACATTCATATTAAATGTTGTTCAAAGTGATTTCCTTGATCATTAAGACACGCTCGGCATCTTTCTTCAACAGCAGCAGTGGCAGAACGGCACTGGATATGTGTTATTGTTTCACAAGATTCAATTATCCTTCTTCGTAAGGAATTATAAGGTCATTGACCGGACTTGAGTAGACGTTTTGTTTAAGGTCACCCTAAACAAAAAAATCCATTGGTGTCTGGCCTGGAGAGCGTGCAGGCCAAGCCACTGGCCCTGCACGGCCAATCTATTGATTGGGATACGGGATATGATTGAGCAAGTCCGGTGAATGACCTTAATTCCTTATGAAGAAGGATAATTGAATCGTGTGAAACAATAACACATATCCAGTGCCGTTCTGCCACTGCTGCTGTTGAAGAAAGATGCCGAGCCTATCTTCATGCTCAAGGAAATCACTTTGAATAACATTTAATATGAATGGTAATGTTTAAATTTAATTTATAAAGTAGTTAGAACAAATAAATATGTTTTATTTATTTTATTTAACGTAAATAATTCATAACAACGAAAATCTTTAGGTGTGAATATCTCCTAAACAAAGCGTTTGCGGACATATCTTTAGAGAATTTTTTTTTTTGAGGCCCTTAGTTCATTTTTGAAGTTTGGCCACTTAACACTCTATATATTGTTTTTTTTTTCAAGGCCCTATGTGTTCGATATAGGTACACGATATAGTTCTCGACAGTATAGTGTATTTTTTTCTGTAATTTTCGCTTATCTGAACAATACCTTCGAGGTTTATTAGAATTACCGAAAAGTTTGGATTACAGTTGGTATTAAGGAAAATTACTTGAAATATAGAATGAACTTGAAAAACTTGAAATATACGGTGATAAATATGAGGCACTGCATCTTAATGCTTTACTTTCATTCTATTTTTATAAAAGAATAGAATAGTGATAGAGATGAAGATAGTGAATTCTCGGAAATTAACCACGGGAAGAGAGCGTGTTCCTGCGTGAATAAATCCCCCAAAATCGGACTAGACAAATCGGGTTCTTCTGTTAAAATTAACATTTTTTCTTTATTCGAGGCCTTTTAACGCTGTGTAAAATCCATAGTATTGGTTCAGAAAATATGATTAAGGTTTTTATCTTCGTATTATACTTAGTATTGTTAATATTTATGTTTTTATAGTTCTCATAGTTTCACAGCATACTTGGAATGAGCATCCAATACAAGTTTAGTGTGAATGAATTTTTACAATTGACAATAAATTCTTAATCTTTGATTTTTTTTTTAAGATTTATAAGCAAAGGAAATCTGACATAACCTGCGAAGACGCAAATTTAAATTATAGCATTCTTAACACAGAATTACATTGAATGGAAGATGCTCACAAATTTAATATGCTCCTGTTTTTTTATTCGGTTGTGTAGTATGGAAATTAGATAGCTAAAATAATTATGGAATATTCGTAATAGAGAATTTTCATTGAACATATTTTTTTAAGCATTCGAAAATTACTCATAAATAAATGCTTAAACGATTTTTAATTTATTTCAATAAGTGATAGTCGATACTTATGTGTAAATTGTTAAACAATTTTTTGTTTTTTTACAAATGTTAAAGAAATTTAAATTGTATCTTCCTATCTTGAGAATCGGTCTAAAGTGAATGATTAAAAAAAAAAGTAATATTACAATAATGAGAAAAGAATTCATTTACATAAAATAATAATAACAACATAATAACTTCATAACAATATTTAAAAAAAACAAACTTAAAAATAAATAAAGCCACAAAATTACTAACATGATGGGTGATAAGTATTTAGGACGCAGTCTTTTTTTTTAAAAAAAAATTTTATTTATGCCAACGTTTCAACCCAAACATGTGGGTCATCTTCAGGGCGAGGTTCGAGCACTGAGGGTGTTCAAAAATACTTATAAAAAAAGACTGCGTCCTGAATATTTATCAGCCATGATATGTAGAACAGTCAACTGACTTCCTTCAATAACATACAGTATGCTTTAATTAATATTATTTTTGTTGATTTTTCCCTCAGCTCTTTTCCTTCTTTTGTTACAACATTGTAGCATTATGTGTTAAATTTAAGTATCTTATATCTTTTTTCAAACCATCCTGCAGATCCTTGGAGCAGATGGATTAGATAGAATACTAATAAGGCCTTTTATTTCTAACTGTATAAAAACTATCGGCAACGTAAGGATTAATACTATTTGGAATCAGCATTGGGAGCCCTCAATAACATTTATCAGTTTGTAAGAGGCTTTCGCAGAGTACTCATAACAATAACACAAATCTAATGTCTTTCTGCCACTGCTGCTGTTGAAGAAAGATGCCGAGCCTGTCTTAATGCTCAAGGAAATCACTTTGAACAACATTTAATAAGAATGTTTAAATTTAATTAATAAAGTAGTTACAACAAATAAATAGGTTGTATTTACTTAATATAACGTAGATAATTCGTAACGACGAAAACCTTTAGGTGTGAATATCTCCAAAACAAAGCGTTTGCGGACACGCCTTCATAGGAATTATTTTTCTTGTTTTGAGGTCCTTAGTTCATAATTTCAGTTTGGCTACTTGATTCTGAAACACCCTGTATAATACTAAAAATATGTTTGTCAATTCAATTGATATAATTTTTCTGTCATAATAATTTAATGATTAAAAAAAGAAAATTCATAACTTGGACATTAGCTCAACTTGTCTATTGCTTTTTTCAACTTCTTATTCTTACATTTTAGACTTTTTCATCCATAAGTTCACTGTCCTATATTTACTATAAGAAGTAATTGTTCTACATCAATCTTTATTGTAGAAACCCACTATCCAGATATTATAAATAAATAATATTTTAAATAATATAAATTTTTGTATTAGTATTTTTCGTAAATAAAAGCTAAATTATTTACCAAAAACGTTATTATAGTACTATAACTATGAGTACTGAATGATGTGGCAGGGACCTGTGGGAACCTACGCCAGTACCGCTTTTCCGCCCATTAAGTGCATTTTCTACGAAACATCTTCAAATATTTTAAAAACTAATAAGTGTTTTAGAAAGAGAGATGTATTCTGCAGATATTTTATTTAAAAGCGATTTTCGTTATTGTTGCCGATTTAATTACAAACGACACTTGATTTTCAACTTCATTAAAACATTTATTTTAATTGTATTTTTTTATTGCCTAAACCAATTATTTTTAATATAATTTCATGTTTTATTATTCTCTGATTTTCCAGCTTTAATAAAAGGCCAATCATGACAAAATTAATCCAAATGCTGATTCTCAGTGACCATAAAACTGACTCAAGTCAAAATGGATGTGCTCCTTTTCATCATGAATTTTACCCCTTTTTTTTTTCTAAAATGCCTTTCATGATTTTGATTAACTTATTTGTTATAAAAATGGACAAATAGAGGATGCGAAGGGAGTGGGGTGCACGGTAGAAGGGTCGTGCCCACCACGTATTAAATATTTTTTTATTTTTATGTATTTATTAAATAATATATCATTCTGTAACTTGGACTACGGTTATAGGTAGGTAAGATCACATTCACTCTATATGTCCCAAAAATATAAAATAAACAGAAGCAAAATAACAACTAAATAATAATCAACAATAAATAAAATAAAATAACTTAAAGATAAGTAAAATTTAAAAAAAAACACATACATACCTATTTTATACATATATACACTATTTACAATAAGGCGAGGGAACTCCGAGGCAGACTTGTTCCTCTAACTATGGAGAGAAAAGCAGACACCATAAGATCCCTGCGCTACTCTCTCAACCGCGTTACTGGTACTAAAGCCAGTGGAGAATGATCGAGAGAGCTTTAGTCTAGCCATTGCCCGAACTCCGATTTATACAAACTACAAAAGGTTGCGGGGCAACTGCCTTTTTAACCTTCTTGGAGGATTATAGGGATGAATGGTGCTTGATAGAGATTTTGCAAGAGGATTTGGACGATATGGAAGGTTCTGGTAAAATTTGATGTCATCGTGCAGGGTTTTGTTGATTACGTAGGAAGGACATAGACTATTGTTCGAAGGACTTTTGACTGAAAGGATTGGATGCGTTTGATGTTAGAAAATTTCGCTATTCCACAAAGTTCTATTCTGAAAGTCCAGATAGATTTCAGTATTGTCTTGTAAATCAGTAACTTGCTTTCAATATAAAGTTTAGTAGTCTGTATATCTGGCCTAAGTTCCTGTCTTTTAAGTCTAGTATGAGGGTTCCACGTCAGTTGTTTGTCGAAGACAAAGCCATGATACCCGACTGTGTCTGAGAAAGGAAGCTGGATGGAGTTGAAATAAACTGGTGGACAGGATTTACGACAAAAGGTGAAGGTAATGTGTTTTAATTTAGATTTGTTTACCTTAATGCGCCGTTTCTTACACCAATGTTCAATCCGGAAGAGGTGTATTTGTAGGTTTAAGGACGCTGATTTAGGATCTGAGTTGGTTGAAAGGACAGCAGTGTCATCAGCGAATGTTGCCAGGAGGTTATCGGAATATTGGAGTATTAGATATTAGAGTAGATATGAGACCGCGAACAGCTTTTAGCGGAAGACAAACAAATATTTAATCAACGTATATTGGAGTTCTGACAAGGACCAGATTCTCCACTCACGACATGAGTGTATGTAGCTAAAGCACTCTCGCTCAATTTCCACTGGGTTTAGCATCAGTGACGCAGTTGAGAGAGTAGTGCAGGGATCACCTAGAGTCATGATTTGCCCTCCACAGTTGGAGGGACAAGTTTGGCTCGGAGTTCTCTCGCCTGATTGTAAATAGTGTACATAGGTATGTTTGTGTTCTTTTTTATTTATTTATTTTTAGGTTATTTTATACTTATTTATTGTATATATATTATACGCTGTGATGTTGAAGAGAAGGCGGAGAAGTATGTTATGCTCCTCCTGTTTGACATATCATCCGCCTTCGATAGCGTCTGGTGGCCGAGCGTACTCCAGCAGTTGCAAAGGCATGAAGCCCCCAGCAACTTGTATGGCTTGATCAGAAGCTATCTCCACGATAGGACATTGAAGATTAAAGGTAGCTTCTATGAAGTAGAAGATACAGTGGAAAGGGGCTGTCCACAGGGCTCTGTCCTTGGCCCTGCCCTATGGAAACTGGTCTTTGACGAGTTGCTGGGAGTGCTAGAACAGGAGCGGTTCCCCGCCACTGCATATGTAGATGACCTGGCTGTTGTAGTGGCCTCGAATAGCAGGGCCAGATTAAAATATGAAGCTGAACGTTGTGCCAACCTTGTAGAAGAATGGTGCGAGAAAAAGAAGTTAAGGATGGCGGGTTCCAAGACTCAGGCCATCCTCTTGAGAGGTTCGACCGATAGGGCACACCCCATAACCTTGGTGATACAAGGTTCCAGAATATGTCCAAGTGAGGTAGTCACCTATCTTGGAATTAGGATTGGGAAAAAATTCAACGTGACGCCTCACTTGGATTACTTAAGGAATAGGATAACCTTAGCCCTTAATGGTCTCAGTCGCATAGGGGGGGGGGCCTTTTGGGGCCTTAGATATCCAGCAACTATGTCCATTTATAAAGGAGTAGTTGTTGGTATCCTGAGATACGCGTCCCCCGCATGGAACCGGAATCTCTCGTACCGTCAGAAGCGCAAGTTGGCAACAATCCAGCGGATGGCCCTGCTTAGAGTAACCAGGTCATACAGAACTGTGTCCCATGAGGCGGTGCAGGTCTTAGGAGGAGGTATTCCTCTCGACCTCCTTCTGCGGGAAGACCTTTATCGGTACAACATTAAGAGGGATGACTTGGCGGATTTACCAGCAAACATTCGGGAGAGGATTTGTGATGACCCCAGAAGATGGAAGATGATCCTCCGGGAGGATACATTGGAACAATGGAATCGGCGATGGGTGACAACCCCAAACGGGTCCACACTAAGAAAATTCTTTCCCACCATTAAATCGCGCTTAGAAAAGAAATGGGTCCTCCCGGACTACTGGGTCTCACAGATCCTCACGGGGCATGGGGGTTTCAGAGCAAAACTTTTTAAACACGGTAAAAATATCGACCCCTTATGCCCCACTTGTGGAGTACCTGAAACCGCTGAGCACATCCTTGTAGCCTGCACCAGCTATGAGGCACTGAGGGCCAAATTAATGAGGGATACAGGGCTTTTCGTTCTTACAGAAGGACAATTACCCCAACTAATGTCTGAACAAAACTACCCGCACTTTAAAAGTTTCGTATGCGGCTGGAAAAAAACTGTGGGCCCAACCCACTTCTCCCTGGGAAGGCGTGAAGAAGCAGTACCTGGAAGGCCGCTAATTAGGACAGGAGAAGAAGATGGAGAACAATAACTAAGTGACAAAATTATCAAGCAGGCTGTGTGCACAGCAATTTAAAAATGTAAATAGATAAACATGCAACAGTGATTTGTTATACAATGTGTATCAAGTCACTGCTGCAAACTCCCGTATTGTCTTAAAGGCAGGGTAGGGAGGAAAATAAAATAAAAAAAATAAATAAAATAAAAATATCCCACGCCCTGATGAAGACCTGCAAGGTGGGTCGAAATGTCGGCATAATAATTAAATAATACTATTTGTATAATATAGTATTAATTTTACCGCACCCCCCGATCAACTGCTTCAAGTAATAAACAATTGATTCATATTAAATTAGACAAACATTTTCGTTAAGTGCATTCAGAGTTCATTCAGAGGATAAGTTCTGTTTTTCAAAAAATCATTGATTGTTCCCGCTTTTTTTATCACCCTTTAAATCGACTACAATTACTAAATCGACTACTAATTTCCTACTTAAAAAAAAAAAAATCTTGTTCCATAAGCTTCTTCTTCTTTGTCTTCCTCACAATACCATTTCTAGCGTCGAGGAGCCTCTATCCAACGCAGCCACCCTTCCCGGCCCCCGCTTCATTTGGTTGAAGGATTTGCCTCTTCTATCTCCGATCCTCTCCATGAACTCCTGATATGAGACTCTGGGACGCCCTCGTTTCCTCTTCCCTGTGGGTCGAGCCTCTAATATCTTTATAGGGTCCATGTCCTCGCTCATGCGGCAGACATGTCCAAACCACCTTAATTGCCTGTTCTCCAAGGCACGGGCGGATCTACGGGGGGGCTTTCGGGCTGAAGCCCCCCCCCAAAATGGTAAAATGTAACCATATTTTACAGAAAAAAATACTTTATACTATCTCTTAAAGTATTCTTGTTGGTGTAATTACGTTTAATAGGACTTCAATAACCACTTAAACACCATTTCATATAGATAATTAATTAATTTTTTTTTCAAATTAATTATCGTTATATATATATGAAAAAAAAACTGTCGGGCTGAAGCCCCCCCCAAAACTAAATCCTGGATCCGCTAGTGCTCCAAGGTAGTTTTGAGTTCAGGCACTTCCAGCTGTTCTCTGGTAGTTTCATTTTTAATGCGATCCCTCGTTATAGTTTTGCCCACCGATCTACGTAGGAATAGCATTTCCGCTGCTGTTATGCGACTATAATGTTTGTCCAACATAGTCCAACTTTCTCCGCCGTTGGTGAGAATAGGAAGGTATACAGACTTGTAGACGTGCATCTTGGTATTTTTATCCACTTCACGGCAGCTGAGGATACTACTAGCTATCTGGTGATATACTTGATTCTCCTTAGATATTCTATACGAAATCTCAGCATCTATCTTACCAGCGTTAGTAATTATGTTACCTAAGTATGTGTACTCCTTTAACACCTCAAGAATTTCTCCGTTGCAAACCAATTGGACGTCTTCCTCTTCTTCTCTCGCCATAATCATCACTTTACTTTTGGAGGCATTTATTTGCATATCTTTCTTCAGCAGCTCTTCTTCCCATTCTACCAGTGCTTGCTGTAGTTTCGTCTTGGAATCGGTGATGAGCACAATGTCATCCGCATACAAAAAGCTCTGCACGAGGACAGTTCTCATATTCCAGTTTCCAATTGTAGTCCATGCAGTCCGACGCTTGCAGATTCTGTGGATCTCGTCCATGAAGTTTATAAACAGGAGGGGGCTTAAACTATCTCCCTGTCTGACTCCTCTCGCAATTGGGAAAGGTTCTAACTCGGTGCCATTTATCCTTACCACTCCAATGGCTCCCTGTTAGGTTGATTTCACGGCCTCAATCAAGTCTCCAGGCACGCCATTGGCAACCAAAGCGTTCCAAATTTCTTTCCTAGGAACTGAGTCAAACGCTGCCCTTAGATCAAGAAATGTCAGGTACAGGTTTTTGTTTCTATCCCAGGCCTTTTCAGCGATGATTCTAAGAACAAAGATATGGTCCTGAGTCTGCCGGCCAGGACGGAAACCAGCCTGTTCCCCTTCTAGCGGTCCCTGCACGATCCGCCGGAGCCTCCTTTCTAATATAGAGGTATATAATTTATAGACCACAGAGAGCAGACTGATGGGTCTATAGTTATTGCAGTCCGTCGAACTGCCTTTTTTATGAATTGGAAGGATTATGCTATATTCCCAATCCTTGGGAATTTTCCTTCTATTATACACTTCCTGAAAGAGCCTTTGAAGGACTTTAAGGAGTTCATTCCCACTATACTTCAAACATTCTGGGGCGATACCATCCCTTCCTGGTGCCTTTCTTGCTTTTAGAGTCTGGATTGCGTCTTCTATTTCTTCTTCTTCTATTACCTCTAGGCTTTCTAGAGTAGAGTGCTCTCGTTCTTGGCAGTGATGTATTGCTGGATTTTCGAAGAATTGTTCCTGAAAATATTGTTTCCATCTCTTCAGGATCTCTTCCTTGTCGGTAAGCAGGGATCCAACGCTATCCTTTACATTTCTGACGGGCTTTTTTTTCTTTCCTCTCAAGAATTTAATTTTTTGCCAAAAAGTTCTTATGGATTCACGATGGTCTTCACTCAGTTTTTCACCGAAATCCTCCCACGAACGTTTCTTTGCCACCCGCAGTACCACATCCCACGCCCTGACGAAGACCTGCAAGGTGGGTCGAAACGTCGGCATAATAATTAAATAATACTATTTCTATAATTATTATTTATTTTACCGTGCCCCCCGATCAACTGCTTCAAGTAATAAACAATTGATTCATATTAAATTAGACAAACATTTTCGTTAAGTGCATTCAGAGTACGATAAGTTCTGTTTTTCATAAAATCATTGATTGTTCCCGCTTTTTTTATCACCCTTTAAATCGACTACAATTACCCTACTTTTAAAAAACAAATCTTGTTCCATAAGCTTTTAGTTCATAATCATTAATTTGAGGTATGCTATGGAATAAGTTGAGATTTATATTTATATTCTGTAACCCCAAAATGCTAGTATTTTTATCAAATATAACCACAATTATTCATTTAAAAGCTCCAATCTATATTTTTTTCTATTTAATCCCGAATATATAATTTTTATTCATTAAAAGTTTTAAAATAATCCTTTTGTGAAAATGCATCATCTTAAGTTGTAATTCGCACACCTATTTACACAGGTCTCTATCAATAAAGTTTATATTTATTGTATTAATGACCAATAAATTGTTACTACTCCTAATACTTACGTTTTCTTGAGAAAAAAAAATCCAAGCAATTGGTGATTGTGTTTTTTTTTATTTAGAAATGTAAATTGATAATAACAACTCGCTCGAATTCCCAAAACTTCAATAGTCCTTTGGAATCCAGGTCCCATTACTAACTGATGGTCAATACGAATTGAAAGTAGCATCGCATTATTGTAAATTAATGTATAAATAATTATCTTAGATTTCCTACTTTTCTGCGGCAAATCGGACCATTGTTTGCATAAACCTTTTTTTTAGCTTTTGTCGTCTTGGAATATTTTCCTTTACTCACAGGACACATACAAACATGCACGCACATGCGCACAGACACACACAAACATATATGAATAGAAATATTTCTTATTGGTTTCAATCTACTGTAACCAGGCGCAGAAAAAAAAAAAACAAGTGAATTTCTCTTCGAGAATAACACAGACACAAGTGCAAAAATCCATGATGAATTTACAGACGTAATTATAAAAAAAAACTTGGTTAAACTGCACTTTCATTACAAAAAAAATAAGCATAAAGTAGATTAGGGGGCATTGGCGATTAGAGGGTAAGGAAGAAGCGGAGATAGAGGGAGCTCATAGTGACCTCTCGCTATCAGACAGCAAGGTTCCTATCCTATATCATTATTTCCATACAGCGATGAATTTGGTGCAGGTCACCGAAAGCTTATCAGGGTGTAAGATATGGAACAAATCATAATAATTATAGAGACCCTAATTGGTAACAGAATCCTCATCTTCATAAAATATAAACGGTCTAATATTACCTTATAGATACTATAAAAATTTTAAATGATTTTCATTTCATTGACGAATTTATAAGTTTTAATAATAACGGTATGTATTTGGGTATCATTTGAACCCTTGCTTGACAAGGACAAGCTCAAATGCATTGCTTGTTCCGCATTTTGTCAGAGGTAGGAGTGTATCTTGAAGACCGTACTGTATAACTTAGGCATTGGTGCCTCTACGGGAAATGGGGGAGGGGGACTTTCAGACTGAGCTCCCCTCCCCCACCCAATTGGGATATTATTTTTTTTTTTTTTCATTGGCCCATATTTGTTTGCGTGAGTTATCTATGCCGAATACTAAGATAACCACAATATATTGTCTTTTAAAATTATAATGCATATACCGTTACTAAATGTAAGCACATGTGAAGAAAAAAATATGAGAAATTCATCTCTAAAAGCATTATTTTTCTTGTATTGAAGGATTGCATTGAAGGACTACTTAAACATAATATTCCGTTGTACAGAGCCCTCTTTATCATATTATTTTTCATCTTAAATTTCATTGTATTATAACTTTTTTATTTAGGAAACTTCTTGAAAATGGGTTTTTTATTATCAGATTTAAACGTAAATCTGGAAATTGGTAAACTTTGCCCATTTAATGAGATATTAAAAATACATCAACACCGATTCGCTTTCCACTTGAAACATAAGATAATTTGATCACAAGATAGAGAAAAAAGGTGGACTACAATAGGACAAACACTCCCAACGTGGCAAAATAACGAGGTTGTATAGGTCAAAATGTCCAATATTTTTGTAGTCCTCCTTTTTTGCTCGATTTTGTAATTAAATTAATTTACGTTTCAAATGGAACGCAAACAGCTGGAATTCATGAATTTTTAGTACTTCTTTAATTAATTTAATGACTAAACTCCTCATTTGTGATTATTTTTGTAGATATAATTCCTGTGAGTTACGATAAGATAAAGACATTCACGAATTTTTAGTTTAATAGTTAGATCGAAAGGTTTTATTTCCGTTTTCATACAGATTAATTACAGTTATTAAAAAAAAAAAAATGAAGCCCCACCAATTTAATCCTGGTTCGCTACTGCAACTAAGTACCCACTTCATTCTGGATTTTATTCCCGCAACCCGATTCGGCTTCGGGAACTTGTCACTTCACGGTAAATAATGAGACGCAGAAAAATCAATCAGAAATAATTTTAAATGCAAAATTAATGTTTTCTTTTTGCTACTCCTTTTATTTAAAGTTTACTTTTTTTTGTTGCTCTTTTTGTGGTTGCAAAAAATAAAGATTTCATATGCAGAACTTTTTTTTTTATCGGCTCCTAAAACTGTGGGCTGTTTTGCTAGATTCTTGAGATGTTGGGCAGGCGTTTATTTTTGGTATTTCATCTATTGGTATTCTGATGGTATTTCATCGATTGGTATTTCATCTATTGGTATTCATTGGTATTCTGATGACAGACACTAGCGGATACAGGATTCAATTTTTTTTTGGGGGGGGAGGCTTCTGCCCGAAGGATTTTTTTTTATATATATAACGATAATTAATTTGAAAAAAAAGAAAGAAACTAACTACCCATACGACATGGTGTCTTACTGACTCTTGAAGTCCTATTAAATGTAATCACAGGAACAATAATAGTTTAAGAGATAATTTTTAATTTTTTTTTCTATAAAACATGTTTATATTTCACCATTTTGGGGGGGCTTCAGCCCGAAAGCTCCCTCCTCCCCCCTCCCATAGATCCGCCTGTAATGACAGGTAAGAAAGTATTGTGCCACCTTGGGGCAATGGTCTTAATTCGAGAATAAACTTTTGAAAAGATATTGAGGAGTCGGGAGGGGAGCGTGGAGGGGGCCCCCCACCACACCTCCCACCGACCGACCCAGATATCGAGCACCTCAGTTCGGTTGAGAACCTCTCATCTAGTGGACCTCTTTCGTATCTCTCGTCACATCTTTCGAAATAACGTCAGTAATCAGCTACATTATTCTTCCACCCGATATCCATTATTGGCCTAGGATTATCCTAAAACTGCGTTGAAAAGTTTTTTTTTTCGTATTTTTTTTTTTTTGAAAATATTCGTTTGGAATTAGGCGATGTCACAGCAAGGCCAACAACCCACTGGCAGTGCTCTTAGAGCACTGGCACTCGAGTACAAGAGCCTTCAAGAAGAACCTGTCGAAGGATTCCGTGTCAAGCTGGCACAAGAAGACAATCTCTTTGAGTGGGAAGTGGCGATTTTCGGACCACCGGAAACTCTCTACCAAGGAGGATATTTCAAGGTATGTTCTGTTTATTATTATAATTAATTTTGATGTGTGCCCTTTAAATATAAAATAAATATTTTTTAAATTACAATTATAGTAAAAATTATCTACAAAGGATGCATGCATTGGTTTCTAAACGCAACCTTCGTCCCCTCCCCACTTTACTTGTCTGTCAAACATTTGTTCTATACCGTTCACATCATCAGTTCAATTAATTTTACAAAAATCGTCTGAGATATAATTTACAAATGGAAAATACACGTTGCCAAGGCCCGTTATCTCCATGGAAACCAGATCAACAACGTGTTGTAACTTGTTCCTGTTCGAAATATTCCGTATTCCTTTTAGATTTTCCTTGTTCCTTTTAGAAAATTCCACGTTTTCTTGAATACTCTAAAGTGTGACATCGATTCTGTGCCAGTGAAACGATCGTCTGCAGGTCCACTTTTACTTTTATATAATGACCTGCAGTTCATGAAGTGGATGAATATTGTGTCGAAACATTTTATTCAATCCTAACTTTAAAAAAAAAAATGGAAGAAGAAAATGAATATTTTTCTTTCTTTTTCCTTGGATTGTTAAGATTTCTATGTGCGCTATTATAGAGTTGACGGACCCACTCTAGTAAATTAGGCTGGTTAATGATTTAGGTATGAAAAACGGTAGTTTTTTTTTCTTTTTCTAAAATCATGTTTATTTTTTGTGAGGAAATTGAAAAAAAAAATATTTAATCTATGTATTAATGTATATTTAAAGTTACATAGTAGGTATTTTAGTTATCACTATCATTTTGTTGATACATTTTTTTTTTTTTTTTAATGATTTCATCTGTGTTAGATGAGGTTTAGAAATATATCTCGTCACATTGTAGGCTTCATAAAATTGTAAATACGCATACGATAGAATTTTTTTCTCTTCTATATAAAAAAAAAAATTCTTTCAGGTAATAATAAAGAAAGAAAGGAGAAAATTAATTTTAAAGAGGAAAATAATTTTGTAGAAGAGAAGTGGATGGTGTATGTTTACCTTGGGGACCCCACCAGGTGAGCTCCTTCACAGCTGCTCCCACCGTCAACTTTCAACACCAGCTATCCCTACCATTTTCCCAACTCTCTCGTAACATTTTCATTATATAAATAATGGTTAGGTAAAATTTAATTTAGAATAATTTAATTCCCCTACAAACAGAAAATTATAATAAAAAATAAAGTAAATAAATAAAAATCGACTATTTCATGTCTATTTGTTTAAAATAACACACCATTTTTAAACGCGTAGTAAAGAAAGTTTTCCCATGAGTACTGTTTTTTAATTTCATTAATGTATTTGAATTCAATTGAAACGCATTAATATCCTCGTAATGCTAGATTGTTCTATTTATTTTCTGTTTTTATCAACCTTAATCCATGGGAGGAATTAAAATTGAATATTCGGAAACAAAACAACTGTTTAAAATGACTCTACCATCTTCGAGTCGAAGGGATTTTGTAAATTAAAAATATTTGACAGATACACATATTTATAATTGTTACATATAAAATGATACTGATGTTTCAATATTGAAATCTAATTATAATTTGGAAAAGTTCAAAAGTAACATAGAAATTATATTAAAACAAAAATCACAAGTAAGCATTCCTAGACAAAAAGAAAAATATTAGAAAAAGATATTTTTCCTATTAATAAATGATAAAAAAAAAAAAAAAAAACCTTCAGTTTATCTATAAATTAAGAATTGATGTTCACTCGCAATAAAATTGATAACAATTAATTTAATAACAATCGTATTAAAATTGTTCCATTACAATCTGGGGATGGCGGGTAAATAAAAGTCATGATAATCCGTCGATTTATTTCTTTCTTGTCTGATTTATTTCTTGGATAATCTCTGAATGCTATTAATTTATTGTAAATATTTTTTTTATATAGGAGGTGTACGTTCGTTCTAATGCGGTTCGTTAATTGTAGTGTTTCCCTTTTTTGTTATTTTACATTTTTCAATTTTTTAAGACAGTAAATTGACATCGAAAATCACTGTTATTGATAGCAAATCTACATTTTAGTATTGAATTGATTAATATCCTTTCTTAAATTAAATTAATTTTTTCCTGACTAATTACTAAAAGTTTTCAATAATTTACTTTCAGAGGCCAGATTATTCTAATCTGCATGGTTCCGCTTACATTTGAAAGATTATGACACAGATTTGTGGAACCATATTTTTTTTTTTTGTTTATTTGAATATGTTGATATTTTCATACAGTTTAAATTAATTGAAATTAAAATAATGTTTAAAACAGTATGCTGTGCATTGATATTGTAGTGGCAATAATCTTTTAACTGGTTGGTTGTAAATTTATACTTTGCATAACCAATAGTTTAAGAGGATTTGCCGTTTAACATTGTATTTTGCTATGCATACCTGACATTTAAAATGTCTATTTTTGGTTTATAATAATAAATTTATCAATAAAACAGTTATTTACATGTATATAATGATTGATTGATTTTGTTGTTAATTTTTAACTATAACCACTGTAATATATTAACAAAACCTTCATGTTTTTAGTAATCTATAAACTTAAAATGGGTTGCTTAACAAAAAAACTTCATTTGATGGAAATAAAACAGTGTATATGTTCTATTGGGTTGTTAAGATAACACAAGGGTACATGGCAAAACTCCACTGCTGCTTTTGTCTTCTGGAAGGGGGTTCACGTTTTCTTGGTAATAGGGAGACTTGGATTGGAGGAGGAGGTACTATAGTACAATAGCTCCCCCCCCCCCGTAAAGGGCCCTGCTGTAGAATAGGGTGTACCTATCTTTAGAATTTTCAACCCTCAATGTTTTTTATATGGTAAAAAAGACATTTTTTTTTTTTTAAATAAAGATACATTGAATAATGGACCTAATGTAATATTTTTTTTATTTTTATTATTTGAAAATTAATACATTCTTCCGCATTGGAGGGCGTTAATATTAAGGCTACATTAAACATTCACACAATATATACATACAAATGATAACTAAAATATAGATAAAAGAAAAAGAGTTGATGAAAGAAAATTAACATGCATAGGTAAAAAAACAAATAAAAAAAAAAAGAAAAAAAAAGAGAGAGAAGCTAAATGAAATTAAAATATATAAAACACATTCACACCTATATACAATAATGTAATAATAGAAATAAAATAATGATGCAATCGAAAAATTGCAGTAGATGTATAGTAAAATAAATATTTTACATTAAACTGTAGTCCGAAATTTAAGTAAAGCATAAAAATAGTATTTAAATTATATAACTACTATAATTTAAAACGTGTGCTCTACAATAAAACTAAAATCACAAGAAATATGAAAGAGCAAATTCACACCTATATAACATAGCGTATAGATTGGAAATCCTGAATTGTAATAGAATATACATATGAGAATCCTATAAACAGTTAATAATAAGAATTGAGCGACATAAACAAAATTATATAAACTTATAACAATAACAATATGGCATTTCAGGCAGCACTGGTAGATCACTCAATTAAACTCCATCGTAAATTTGACTCTGGCAAACCAGTAATATTTTTCTGCTTCTAATATTTTTCTATATTAAACAGCGAAATGGTAACAAAAATAGAAAAATATTGATTAAACATTTAATTATAAAAATGTTAACACACATCACGCAGATATATTAAATAGAATGAAAATCAAATAATGAATTATAAGCGATATTTAATTTTTTAAAAATAAAAAACTAATTATTTAACCGAAAGGTTTGATTACAAATAATAATAATACTAATACAATATAAGGACAATGGTAGGGACTAAGTTGGCTTATCTAACTCCTCCAGTTTCAACTGACAAAGTGGGTTAGTAGGCTGACAGGCCTCTTAATCTACATATCATGGCATCAATTTTATTTGATTGACTTTAAAGATGATTTATATCTAGTAATTTATAACGACAAGGCACATTTCTAATTGTTTTTATTAAAAATAGTTAAAATAAGACTAGTGTGAATTATGTCAAATTGTTTTTATTCTTGATGATTTTTAGTAAAGATTGTTGAGAAGATGGGGAGTCTTACCCCTATATTATAAATAATAGAATACATCAAGGGAAAAATGGATGCTATTTGAAAGTGATAAATGAACTTGAATAGAAATGACGATACGGCAGCAATACCATGACTCACTTTACTATTAATTGTATGATTGGATAATTTGTACGAAAATGGGATGATAAAGACCATTGAGTAAAAAGCAAAAGATCATTGCAAAAATCCAAAATTATTCAGTGTGGGTTTAATTGCTCGACCTAGGGGTTCTAAATTTTTTTTTTGGGTGGCGCACATTTGTACAGAGTCGTGATTTTATGGAGTGAACCATATTTTCGTAATTTTAAAACCAGGAAATAGAAGGAAAACAAGGCCCTCTGAGGTTTATGTGTTTGTAAACAAATATCAAAGACTGCCGCATAGCAATATAGCAATATAGAAGTGACTTAATTGTTTCGGCATTGACATCTGAGGGCACCACTTGTTTTGAAGATCGGTAAGCAGCACTAGGGGACCGCCGCCATTTTTTTTGGTAGGCTTCAGCCCGAATGTTTTATTTTTATTTATTTTTTTTTTTTAATATAAAGATAATTACTTTAAAAGAAAAATACAGAAGAAACTAACTATAATAAACTGTGATTTAAAGTGATTGAAGTCCTATTAAATGTTGTTACACGAACTATAATATTTTTTGAAATAGTTTTTTAATATTTTTTTCATAAGACATGGTTATATTTTACCATTTGGGGGAGGGGGTTTTCAGCCCGAAAGCTCTCCTTCCTGTGGTAGGCACTACGTTTATTGTGTGTATATAATAAATACAATTTGTGCCTTGTCTTTTCCATGAAACACGGAAACAATTTAAAATAAAATTGCAACATATATAAACCAAAATCTTTTTAAAAATTATCATTTTATTCTGTTCATTTTTCCTAGAATTGGTATCTTGAGTTTTTATTTGTTATATAAATTAGGCCATTATTCACCAACATTTTATTTATTAGCTATTTTATTACGACGTTTCGACCATCATTAGGGCCATTTCAAGTCTTATTGAGTCCTCCTTTAAATATTCATTATTAATGTCGTATTAATTTTTCAGAGAAAAATGAAATTGTCCTGATATTAAAGAGTTTCCCCTACATCATTTCTGGAGAGACTAAGGTTGAAATTGCGATTGATAGTTTTCCTGATATAAGCGAAAACCCGAAAAATGTGACCTTCCAGACGCCCTCCCTCCCCCCCCCCCCCACATCTGGCTCACCACCTAGGAGTGGGGACGTTTAGTATGTTTACCTCGTTTCAAGTCCAAACAATGTTCTAAAGTCAAAAATTGTGTCCCTGCCATTTCATTCTATAATCATTCATTGACTGGACTGTATGTAACAGGTCGGTTGATAGGATTTGAACATTCGGAAAAAAGTTAATTAGGAAAAAAGACTGATTTTCCCACCTTCAAATTGCATTTGATGGCAGATGACATATACCTGGAGAGATATCCGGCTACAAAGCTTACCAAATCTAAAAAAGGATTCTCGGGATCCAAGATGTAACAACCAGACCAAATGATAATTTTATAAAATCGTGGACTCAGTGGTGTCGTTGGCACAATTAGACGTGGAAGCAAAAGTAATAGATGTGAGGCCCTGCCACAACATCCTCAGCGACAAACTCAACACATCCTATTCTTCAATTAATTAATGGAACTCCACTAACATCCAAACAGTTTTTCAAAATACCGCGATAGTTGACTTATCAAAACGACCAAGCTTACTGTAAAGCAGAGGCCGATATTGGTGGCATTGTTCATTTGCCTCTTTCGTATCAGCTGATCCCTAAGCCTCTTAATAATTTCCTAAAAATGAGAGCGCTGTAATCATCAGGACTTCCTTCATCATATTACCCTCCTAACCAATCCACAGTTTAGTTCTCTCCTCGGTGCCTCAAGGCATTTCATTCTAGGAGCAGATTTAAACGTCAAAAATCAACAATTGGGTTTTAGTACCATCTATCCACGTGGAAGAATATTGCTGTCTGCACTAAATTCCCATTGTTTAACCTTCTTTCTTGCAGCTCATCAACCTATCTATTGGCTCATAGTACCTAACCGTATTTCTGATATGCAAGGTTTATGACACCGGCCTAGGCTCCCTCAATTACACATCTAAATGAACTCTCCTCTGATTCTCCAAGCTTTTCTAGCTCCCACTCTCACATATTCTCCACTTTCTTTCATTAGAGATGTAGTTAACTGGAATCTCTTTTGTCAAATCCTTTCTGACAAAAATTACATTTGATTATCTCCAAAACAAAACCAAAGGTCTTGACAATTCCGTCCATTCCTATACTAGTATTGTCCAGCTAGCTGCCTGGACTGTCTTCCTATCCCTCTTAACAGAGTCCTTAAGAATTATTAATGAATATAAATTACATCGACATCTCCTGGATCTGATCCATTATAACGCCGTGCCAGATTGCTATGGCGTCCTACTAGACATCTCGCCAATCGCAGTTTCTACAGCTATTATTGCAAACAATCCAAGCTGAAGATTTTAATCTCTAATTTATACTCCGTAAAATAAAAAAAAATCTAAAATCCCATCAAATTCCTCACCTAAGATTCCTGGGCAGCGTCGAGGGCGTCGGGATGGATTGGGATACCAGCGGTAAAAGAATTTATTGTCTATTCGGCCTTTATCTCCTTTTACGCCTCCTATACCCGGTGTTCTTCCAAATGTGATTCGTAAGTGACTATTACTGATGTTACTTATTGATTGTAATTGCCTAAAATGTATTATGGCTTAAATATCCTTAAAAAACAGAATGATACTATATTTTCTTCTTCTTCCATTGACTCGACAGACCATAACTGCTCCCTGGCCTCCTCTAATAACTTCCGCCAGTCTGCACGCTGTTGGACAGCAGTACTCCAGTCCCTGACTTCAAGGGTCCGGGCATCTTCTGCTACGCCATCCATCCATCTAAGGCGCGATCTTCCTCAATGAATGGCCTTGCTCATTATTTTTCTGAGGATCTCATCCTCTGACATTCGTGCTACATGGTCTCAACCTACCCAACCTTATATGCTTCACAATGTCAGGGTCACCAAGGAGATTATATATTATATACCCCTTCTGAGGTATGTTTGACCAACTCTTCTAGGCCCATAAATGCGCCGCAGTATTCTTCTCTCAAAAACCATAAACTTCGCCCATCCGTGATATTACCTATGACTTCGAGCGATATTATATCTGCTCTCTTTTAAACGAAGGAAGTGAGGGGGAAATTATGTTTTTTTGGGGGGCACCCCTCTTCTATTACTCAATTAGAAATCTTTTCTTACTCAGAAATATTAGCGGTATTTAGTCGTATACTGCTGAAGAAGAGGTCCATTAAGCTGTTTTAAATACAGATATTTTTTTAAGGCTGTTTTATAGGTCATTGTTTAATTTTGATGCATGATTTACGGAACGGAGAACTAGTTGGGTTCCTTTTTCTCAAACAATTGAACCCTTCGTCAATGTTTTTGTAAAAGTTTAAGAAATGGTTATAAAGAAAGATCCTTAATTAGAAGATACTTAATATAATAAAACTGATAATTGATTTAATAGTCTTAATTAAAAATAAGTAATATGTATTATCTTATCCTATCTTGTTCCTTTTCCCCAAACCTCTTTCAGTTCAGACCGCTGCAATCTGTTTCTCTGAAAAATCTTTGAAATTATTGCGATCAGTTCTATGTATATAGTTTTAATATAAATGATTTAAGTAGAGTGTTCGGAGCTCAGCTATTTTGCACCGTCTTTTATTTTCCAAACAAGTAGGGTGGACGCACCAGTTATGGGCAGGGGGCCCAGTGATAGACAAGTTGGACTTTAAATGTAAATAATAAGCTTTCCTTAAAGGTTCCAGTTTTTTCTAAATTGAAGAACAATACCCTCTATTGACAACTGCAATAATAATAATAATATGGTACATAATATTGTCGGAGTCTGTATTACATTAATCTGGAAGCCTGTTGTAATCTTTCGGACGAGCTCAGGTGCGCTCGTATTCCTTTGATTCCTCTATTACAACTATCATCTGTTACGATCTCTTATTTCTCCTTTAGTGAATTATTAAATTCTTTCTTATTTTATATTTAACTATTTTTTATATTAAATATTAATATGAAATGGTTAATTATTTTAAAAAATAAAATAAAGGTACCGTAGAGGAAGCTAATATTAAAAATTAGCCGTATAAGCACTGTTAGAGAACATAAATGAGAATAAAACCTACATTATATTAAAAAAGGCTTAATAATATATTGATATACTGAGTTTAATCGAAATCGTTAGAGCCGTTTTTGAAAAAATCGTAGAACTGTGTTAAATTGATTAAATAAACTACAGTTTGCCGATTTTGACGAAAATGTTGCTGTAATATAGAAGGCTTATAAAAACCTTAAATATGCAAATTCACTTTTATACGACTTTTCGTTTGTGAGCTAGACTGATCACATAAATACACACACACACACACACAGACCATTTTGTGGGACTTGGTTGTTTGGATTCAGAAGACCTCAAAACATGTATTTCCATTGAAAACTCAGATTCGAAAATTTTCATAATCGCAATACTTACCCTTACTATATATTGCATATATATAAGTGAAAACAAAAAGGTGTTATTTTTAAATGGTGATTATACCTGCATGACTGACTTTAAATTTTTAAAGTTTTATATAGAAAAAGGAGACCCTAGAGATTCTAAATGTCCAACGGAGAAGTTTATAACTATAATAATTACAATTCCATGAGCCAAAAAATAATAAAAATATTAAACCTTAACCATAAATATTGCCTTAGCTATGTCCATCACTGGTGCGTTTACCCTAATTCTGCAAATAAAGAGAAAACAAAGTTATTAGTTTGTTCATTAATTTTTCTATTTTTTTCTGAAACCCAATTATTTTTTTGGAATAAAAAAGGATAATGGTATTTTGTGGTGAGAACCCACCCTACCCCCTATATAGTTGGAGTTTTAGTTCAGAGGCCACCCTATTTTTTCTTTTATTGCGCGGTCCGTAAAGTAGGAACTGTGGGACGACCTTCGAGGATTGTGTAGTTGCGCATTCTCCATGCTCTTTCCTTCCTCTTATAGCTTCCATAGAAATTCATAAGCATGCCTCTCTCTCTCTACCTAAGAGCTAAGAGCTCATACATGTTGAAAAGACTAGGACTCAAGAGAGTACCCTGAGATACTCTAGCTTTTATTAAGGACCCATAAACTATTTCTGCTCTGAAAAAACTATCTTTTAGATATTACTGTTAGATAATATATTAGAGGAAGAATAAATATGTGTTATTTAATGAGTAATTCTTTGCTTCTAACTCAGCTAAGTTCTTGTCTAGTTTTACTTCAAGTCTAAAAAGGCTTGTTGCCTCTCTTTTACGAAATGTTTCGTATATTACTTCTTTTTTTTTTTTTTTATACACTAGTCCAACATAATAAGAATGGTCAGAACAAGAACTTGGTTTTATTGAAAGATGCCTGATCCTTTAATTTCTCAAATAGCAGTAATATAATTAATCAGTCAACTGTATATTATTATCAGTTAATAATTTATTTATGATTAACATCATCAGTAAATGTTCAACTGTTTACGAATGATGCGCTCTCTGTATTTGTTTAGTCTGTGTTATCTATTCAAGTGGGACCTGCTATCTCTGGTCTACTTTGTTGTGATTTACGGTCATGTTGATGCCTGGACAAACGTTCATTGATTAGTTATTAAATTGATACACATTGATGAAACATTTAAATGCTGTATCGAGATGGATAAAGTCACTGGTGTTAGTGTACTATTCGCAACAAACCGCTGATACTAAAGTTAGATTCTTAATTGCAGTGGTCTATCATTCTTCAACGAAGGTGATAGCGACAGGCATCGATAGCATTCGTGCTTACTCAACCAGTCCCAATCAAGCGTGGATCCAGAGGTTTTTGGGAAGAGAACTTATCAGGATGGCCGCAGATTTGGGGAGGAATATTATCTAGCTCATGGGAGAAACTGTAATAAATCGATTATATATCTATAATATACCTCCATCTTTTGTCGTTTAGTCGCACGAATTCAGGTTTTTTGTTTAAAATAATTTATGTTCAATAATTAAATTTTTTTTCTTTTAGGAGGTATACTTTTTAGTTGAGTTCCCACCTGCCTAGTAAATGAAACATCCCCTAATTCGCGAAAAACCTCCCCTCCTTTCCCCACATTTGGCACAGTTTGTCAGTTTTTCTCATTTAACTTTGAATCCATTGATCGGGTGGGAATAATGAATTGGTACAAAAATACTCCTAGTAAAATTCTACATTAAAATTATTCGAATAGTCATTTGGCTACTTCTTACCAGTTTCGAATAAACAGCATCCGAAGTTGAGAAAGGTTTAAAACATAGCTATAAATTACTCTGTGCGGCTTTTCAAGCCAACTACCTGAAAATTGGTTGGTTTCAGGATAAAAGTGGATAGAAACAGAACTGTAGGACGTATTTTTTTCTTCAATAAACTTATATTAAAATTAAATAGGAACATGAAAATAACATTAATAACTGTCGGGATCACTGAGTTCTATCAACCTTACTTAAATACGTAATATATGGTAAGAAAAAGTATAGAGATCGTTTGGATAGGTTGGCTACCATTACGACTGCCACAACCGTACCCTGGCACAACCAGTCTCCCCTACTGTAACTGCAGCAGTACAGCGGCCATATTGGACTTCCTGAAAGTCCCTTTTATCCTTGACCTTAGTAACCTTAAAGTCCCTTTTATCATTGACCTTAGTAAATTTAAAGTCCCTTTTATCTTTGACCTTACTAAATTTAATCACTGTTTCCTAAAAAAAAAAGTTATTCTACTTCAAACTACGTTTCGAGCTGATTAGCTCATTTCCAAGTCATCTAAAAATAACAATTAACAAACATGATTTACAATAATGATCGCACATTATCTAGTCATATAAAAAAGAATGTTGAGTGCTCTTGAAAAGTACTGTTGAAGTAGCTAAAATCTTGGTGACGTTTCGAGACCTCATTGAGGCTTGAGCGTAGCTTCGGGATCTCCCGGAGTCTCGCTTTTCCCTCTACAAGTAGAAAGAAAATCCTGGTTCGGAGTCTCCTTGGGATAAACTCTTTTTTCACTATTACGATAGTCCTGATTGTGATAGAATGATCTTTCCCTGAATCCCTCTCTTCCCTTAATCATCCCAAAAGAAGTTCCTTTTCAAAATTGCTGGACTGATTCAATAAGTTGGAAAAAAGTTCCTTGATAGATTTTAAATATTTTTATTATTTGGTACTGAGTTTCTATAGAAAATTGACAAAAATACTTGTATTCCATTGGTTAAGAGGCATGGAACAAGTATTTTTTTTTATTTTTTTTTTTTACGAAAACACTTTTAAAAGAAATTTTCTTGAGTACATCTGCTATGATCACTAGAGCTGGCTGGTTTTACGTTTTGTGCTAAGAAGCGGAACGCGATCATGAACTCTGGAATAATTCAAGGACAGGCGCGGCTGCAGGGCCACCGCTCAATAACAATTTGTTTCATTCGGATCTAGAAATTGAAATTTCTGGTGTTAAAAAAAAAAAAAAAAAAAAAAAAATGATCAAATACGATTTACTTTCAGCATTTTAACTAAACTCCTTTATTACATAATCGGCCCGCGTTTCCTTATACCAACTCAAGTAAATAATATAAAATAGTAATATAATGTTTTTATTTAGCTAACAATTAATGATAATAGTCATAAATAATTAAATCGAAAACTTTAACTGTAATTTATGACATGAGTATGTTTGTATGATGAGCTGGCTTGGAACTTGGGAAGCAGTGGAAATATCAGTTTGACGCTTAGGACATTAACTTTGTGAAGGAGCAGGTTTCGCCTGTAGACTAAAAAATTTATTTTAATAGGGGGTTTAAAAAAAATTATCGTTTTTAAACAAATATTTGTGTTATTATTTCTTTGATATAAAATACAATTAATACTCAAAGTATAGTCCATTGTTATCTACCGCCGTTAGCCATCTACTAGCCAATTACACGATCCCACGCTGATACCATTCTTTGAGCTACCAAAGAACTCTTGGACCGCAATTTCAACTTCCGCAAAGTTATCAATTTTTTTCCCTTGAAGAAAATGGGCCAAAGATCTAAATAAGCAGTAATCTGATGGTACTGGTCTCTGGTGATCTGGACTACATGGTGGGTGAGGCAGGCATTTTTCAGGCAAGGGTTTTTCAATAAATTTTCACAAAATTCTAACCTCTTAGCTGATTGCTGAGGAGTAAGTTCGTGAGGGACCAGTCTACTGCTCTTTTTCACCATTCCAATGGAGAGTGGATGGCGACTAACTATATGTTTCGACACACCTAACTCCCTGGCTAGTTGGCGAGGACTTGTTGACGGATTTGACTCAACAGTTTCCTGCAGAAACTCATCATTATCCATTAATGGCCACCCGGAACCCTTCTTCCTTTCCAACGTCGTATTTCTGCTAAATTTTTCAAACCAACGCCGCGCAGTGCGCTGGTCAAGGTCGACACCTCATTCATATTTAATAATTTCACTAGTTGCTTCAACGGCTGTGAAATCTTTTTTCCAGTGATGCCTTAAAATTAAGAGAACTGCGTAGGACACTGTCATGTTTCTTCTTTGAAACAAATAACTAAACTGACTCTGTTTTTTTAAGAAGTCGAATGGGATGAAATAAGCTTAGAGATTCTAAAGGGATTATTAAATAAAGTATTAAATAGGATTAAAATATTTACAGTCCTTTGAAATCTTGAATTTAATAAAACTGTCATTTTTTTTTTTTTTTTATGCACCCTATTAATTTCCTATTTCAAACTGTTTGGAATCAGTTTGTATGTATTGTTTTGCCTGTTCAAATTGGTGGCACAAGGTCTTAAAAAAGATCATGTCTGTTGTGACCGTTTTAGAATCAAGAATTACAGTTTTTCTTTTAATGAAACTAGAGCATTTCATGAAAATTTCAATCCATAACTGACCTACAACTGGAAGTTTATATGTACATAGCTACGACCTCTTGGTCTGCCTTATGTAAATTATCTGTTAATTAAAACTTATCTATTGGTTACTATTTGTTCTACCTCATAACAACAAATAACATCTACATAATAAATAATGAGAATTCCCAGGCTCTCACCTTGATATGTTCTGTAATTAATAATTAGATTTTATAATTAATGTTTCATTGCTTATTAAAAATTGAAACATTGAATATCATTAAGTGTAACGTATAAAATATAAACTGTTAACTATATTTACTGGCGAACATCCACAATCTATATATATATATATATATATATATATATATATATATATATAACATATGTTTTCAAATCACGCAGTAGGGGGCCAGGATTAGTACGAGGACTCGATCTAGAGATGTCTGAGGGAGGCCTGTAATCTTCAATCCTACGTCTCGATCTAACACTGGTAGGTTTGGCTCTTGGTTCAGTGTTAGTTAATTTTTTAGGGATTCGTATATTATCAAACCACACTTCTTCACTAGCTTATTTTAACCTTAAACGTCGCGAAATTTATTTAAGTATCAATAATTTAATCTTAAAATTGCTCAATATTGACACTATTTGGTCTATTAAATTATTCTTTATTTGATGATGTAGTTAAAAGAAACCCATCCATGATTGAAAATATAGTGCTTTATAAAATATGATTCCCATTTTTTACAGATGTTATTAATTTTATACTTTTTTAAAAATCTTTTTAGGTAACTTTCTCTTAAGTAGTTTATAGGACACAACAATATATCCGCCCTATGTTGTTTTTAAAAGAAACAAAAGATATATCTGGAAGATTCCAAGTAGATTTTACATCAACAATGGTATGCATTTCGTCCAGCTCATGTGAACATGTCTTCTCTGCTTTTATTTTTTTCTGCTAAAATTGGAAATGTAGTTTTGTTGACGTATTGATTGGTTGTTTATTTATTCAAAAAATTATTCAATTTATAGGTACTTTGTTAATTGATCAGTTACTGATCAAATATTCTTTTCTGGAGCAGCTACTGTTGGCATATATGTATTGTCAGCAGTCCTAACATTTAATGATATATATATATATATATATATATATATATATATATATATATATATATATAGTTCTTAAAAAAATTATCAATTATTTGCAAATGTATTTAATTTAGCTAGGTTCATTTTCAAATGTTAATTTTTTTTTCTCCTTCAATTTGTTTTATAATTACATTTTATTCAACCATAATAAGCGATTGTAATTTCAATGCGAGTACAGTGGTAATGAAGTGTATGAGGCGAAATAATTTAAATTCAAAACAAAATCCCTAAATGTTTTAAAATATTGTGTTAATACTCTAATTTTCATATGAAAAATGAATTATGTTCTATAAATATATAATATATCTACAAGTATAAATTATTATAATATATCTATAATACAATTATTATAATTTATCATAACTATAAATTATTATAATATATCTCTAGTACAATAATTATAATGTATCTATAAGTATAAATAATTATCTATAACCAATCTACTTTGAGTATAAATAGGTATTTTCATATATAGAGAAGTGAAAACAAAAATTATAGACGAAATAATATATTCATTTAAAACTATTAATTTCCTTGTTTTTCACATCCATCGAATATGTTAACTTTGTATGTTTGTGTCACTTTCCATTTCCTTTTACATCTGAATATCTAATATTAATAAATATTTGGTGGGAAAAATTCGGTTCTATTTCGTAAAAATCGATCAGGAATCTCGTTGAAATAATTAGTTGATATCAGAGAGGGGCAAATGCTGCTCTGAGTACTGAGTATCGGATGTTTTACTCAAATACTGACCTTTTTTGACTACCAAAGAATTTAATTACTACTGCAGTTGAAGTCAAACGATTAACTGAAGTAGTGATCGAATTCCCAATAGTGTATTCAATTTGAGTAATAAAATACTCAGTACTCGATTCTCAGGATAGCATTTGCCAATATTAACTTAATATTAGTTTACAATCGCGGTCACATAAATTCCATCAGCTAGTGAAACTTTTATTTTATTTACCAGATTGCTATTTGCGAGATCTTCGCCAATTTTGAAACGATATTCTAAATACAATTGCACCATTAAGCAGTCAAATTGTCGGTTTATTTTTTTCTCTGACCTGTTTCTTTGCTTCACTCCATGGCGCCTTTTTCTTTTCTTCAAAACTACCCTATACTCATTACTATTGAACCCTATCTCGTGAAAATTCCTTTACTCCATCTAACCTCACAATTGTAATATTTTCTGACAAGGACAGATTTTGAAGCAGGTCTTAATTACAGCTTTTATCCTGGCATCAATTAAATCTGAACTGATAAGCATTGTTAAAGTTTTATTATAACCTAAATAAGTAAAGAAAAAGAAAAACATTTAATGGACTCAACGTTATCAAAAGAAGTTTCTATGACGGCGGCTGTATATTGTATATTAAAAGTTCATATTAGTGGGCCTTCAACATTCCGTGTGAGAATCTTTTTTGAAAATTATGAGTCGGTAAAATAAAACAGTTAAATTAACAATACGAAAGCCCTGGACAGAGAGGAGAGGTATCGGCTGTCTAAATGAAAGGGGTTCTGCCGAGGTCGGGTACTCTCGGCTATTTCCTTGTTCCATGGTTTAGTTGCCAACCCTCTTACTTCTTCTAAATTTAACGATTCATTTTTTTTTTTTTATTGATTATATTTAACTATTTTTTTGTTACTCGTTACAATGTGAAATAAATTATGTTTTTGAATAAACGAAATTGAAAGTATGAGAAGGAGTTGGTCGGGGGGTGCGGTCAAATAAATACTAAATTGTAAAAGTAGTATATTAATGGTTACGCCGACGTTTCGACCTACTTTGTAGGTCTTTATCAGGGCTACAAAAGGTACATGGTGAAAATGAAATGAATGAATCATTAGTAGATGTTAAATAAGAAACAGTTGTCTGACAAAGAAAATATTAAGATGACATCAGAAATATAGTGGGTGACAGTGTAGTTAAAATATCAAGTATTACATATATAGATGATAGGAAAATAAGTGTGAATAAAGATAAAAATAAAGGTGAATATAGCGGGTAAGTTTAAAGTAAAAAGATAAGACATGAGTGGATAACAAACTGGTAAAGGTTACATTTGATAACTGTAATTCAAGGGAGTTTCATGGCGCAAGTTGCCCTATTTAAATTTTTGAGGGAGCATATTTTGAAGGGCTTTTAAATTTTTGAGGGGGGCAAATTTCGAGGTTATGAATTCTCGGATTAAGGAACTAGGAGAAAATTTCTAATCCCTCCTCTCCTCCCAAGATAGTTTTTACCTTTTCTTATAACAGAGTAAGCTAAGGTAGAATTAAAAAAACGTAGATCATATATAATTAAACTTACTGCGGTCTGTTCGAAATTTGCCCCCCTCCCCCCCTCAAACATTAAAAACCCGTCTAAATATGCCCCCTCAAATATTTTGATGGCGCCATGAAACCTCCTTCTGGGCACCCCTTTGTTAACCTACAGTTATCAAATGTAACCTTTTTTTTTTTATCCACTCATGTCTTATCTTTTATCACAATCTGTTTACTTTTAACTTACACGCTATATTCACCTTTATTTCTATCTTTATTCACACTTATATTCCTATCATCTATGTATGTAATACTTGATATTTTAACTACACTGTCATCCACTATATTTCTGATGTCATCTTATTATTTCTTTATCAGACAACTGTTTCTTATTTAATATCTACTAATGATTCATTTATTTCATTTTCGCCATGTACCTTTTGTAGCCCTGATAAAGACCTACAAAGTAGGTCGAAACGTCGGCGTAACCATCAATATACTACTTTAACAATTTAGTATTCATTTGACCTCACCCCCCGTCGTCCTATTTCTTCTCATATTACATCACGGTCAACCATCTCTACATCATTATGAAATTGAAAGAACTTTAGAGGACGGCATTTTTAAAATTAGGCATTTTAGCCCGATAAGACTAATCAAACGAAGATAGGACCTACCTTAAGCTACATCTCCGATACTTCTTCAAATTTAATAGTAGGCGAAGTAGAATATACCAATTTTTTTTTCTTACTTAGATTTGACTGGAGCGGAATGGGAAAACTGGAATATATTTTTTGCTTTGGCCTCATTGAATGTAAGGTTGGAGCGGTAGGGGTTGGTGGAATGTTCGAGAAGTGGAAGGGGAGTGCAGTCCAACTGTTGGTTCTCGCCTTATCTATCTACCCTATTCCAACCATCTCCCTCAATGCTCCCTGCACCATCCATCCATCCATCCATCCATTCCAAAATGCAGGGATAATTCTAACTGTCACTAATGATAATTATTAAATACGCCTTTATCAAAATGAATAGCTAATATCAATATTAAATTATTGTCACAGTTGAACGAGTAAGGCGAAACTTGCGACATTGACCGAAATTCGGAAAATCTATGATGACTTCAAAATGTCTACAAACATGTGGGCTTTGAAGTATCTTTTAAAGCAATTCCAAAGTGTTTTAATTGTAAAATTTTAATAAATCTGTTCAAAAGGGGGGCGTTCCAATTTATATAGATGTTTTTAAAAACTGAATGACTCAAATTGAAAAATAAATAAACACCGGACTAGAAAGTCCATTCAAATATAATTGGGCCTATTATAGAGCCCTTTTTATCAAATTATTAACACCCATCTGAAACTTCATCAATGGTTTCTTCTTATCGTAGGTTGCAACATTTTTATTTATGAAAATTCTCAGACATGAGGCTATTTAAATTAATTGATTTGGTGATTTTTTTTTCTCGATTGCGTGATCAAACTGTCTTAGAATCCAAGTGGAAAGCAAATGGGTGTTGGCGAGGCTCTAGTAGCTCATCAAATAGACAATGTTTACACATTTCCTCATTCAAACTTCCCCATTTCCGAGTATTTTGGTAAATATAAATTTATAAGTTAAGGTATGATGAAATTTTAAACGGTTGTTCATAATTTGTTAAAACGGGGTCTGTACCGCGGACCATAATATGTTATTTATACAGGGTGTTTCAGGGTTAAGTGGCCAAACTGCAAAAATGAACTAAGGCCCTCAAAACAAGAAAAACATTGCCTCTGAAGGTATGTCCATAAACGCTTTGTTTAGGAGATTTTCACACCTAAAGATTTTCGTTATTATGAAATAAATAAAACCTATTTATTTGTTTTAACTACTTTATGAAATTAATGCAAACAAATATTAACATTCATATTAAATGTTGTTCAAAATTATTTCCTCGAGCATTAAGACAGGCTCGGCATCTTTCTTCAACAGCAGCAGTGGCAAAACGGCACTGGATATGTATTATTGTTTCACAAGATTAGATGGTTGTCCTGTACATTACGGAAGAGGTCCACGACAATGGCTAAATGTTAATTATCCCAATCAATGGATTGGCCGTGCATGACCAGTGGCTTGGCCTGCACGCTCTCTAGACCTGACACCACTGAAATTTTTTCGTTTGGGGTGACATTAAACAAAAAGTCTAAGCAAGTCCGTTCTCTGACCTTAATTTCTTAAGAATGTGGATTATTGATAATGAATAGTTCATTTAATATTTCTCAAACAGTAATATTAATTATAAAAAGAGAGTTATCCTTTTAGTTATACGTTTTGAAGTTTATTTCCTCTATATCAATAATTTGTATCATTATTTTATTATACATATACATATTTATTTATATATATATATATATATATATATATATATATATATATATATATACATTAAATATCACAGAATTTCCTCAAATGCAGTTTTTTTACAGTTCCATCGCCTTAGATGGGACTCTATTTATATATAATATATTAATTAAAACTTTCTTATTAATGCTATCTTTTATAAATTTCCTTCCATCGTTTGGTGTATATGGCTCACCATACTGTTTCCCATCAATACCTTGAGGTCGAAAATCAGTTACATACTCGTACGAGGTATATCTGTTGATAGTTATACCCATTGAGGTTTCATTGATTTCTTACTTTTACTATTGGTTTGTTTTTTATAGACAGAAGTGAAACAATCGTATTTTTTGGAATAATAAAAAAAAGTTAAGTGATATTGGAATGTTTCCAATTAGTCTAAAAGGAGTGGCTATTTTTCTGCCAAGACCGTTATGCCTTTATTTTTCTCCCATTTTTTTACAAAGACTTAGTCAGGATTCAGCTTGCCTTTGATAGCAGAGCTGAAATAAAATAGGTTTTCATCGCCTTCGTCGTGAATACTTCATTTATTAGTGACAATAGGCCGTTTACTGTAACTTCTCAGTGTCAACTGCTATTAGCTAATATGGACAGAATATTTTTATCTTCTCTCCTCCTGCCCTTGGAATATTTCCATTGCTATTCTGCCTTTATTACGACTTTGCACATGTTTTATTAGTGATATGTTGTTGTTTTTTTGGGACGCAAAAAACCTTTGTAAACCGCAGAAAAATCATATTAAAAACTAACACAATAAAATGAAAATTATATATATAAAAGTTCCAACTTGTTTTACGTAATGAAGGATGCTATTACTATAGTTAAAAACTGTCTTACTATTATTAAAAAACATGTTTAAGTACCTTCATAAAAACTTATCAAATGTTTGGAATTCGTGGTTCGCGGTGTTTATTGTAACTTATCATTGATTTCAGAAAAATAATTTTGTATGAATCATCTCGCTATTTAATTTTTTTAAATTTTTCTTAACAATTAAACTTCTTTAAAAATTTAGGCTTTTGTAAACAAATAACAAATAAAAGGAAATAAAATACTTTTCAATTATTAAATTCAATACTACTTTTTTACTTTCACTTACCTATATATGCAATATAATTAGTGCGATCGTGAAAATTTTCTAGTCTCAGTTTTCAACGAAATTACATTTTTTGAGCTCTTCTGAGTCCAAATAACCAAGTCCCGCAAAATGGTCTGTGTGTGTGTGTGTGTGTATTATCAGTCTAGTTCAAAAAAGAAAAGGTGTATAAAAGTGAAATTGCATATTTAAGGTATATAAGCTTTCGATGTCAGCAACATTTTCGACAAAATCGGCAAACCGGAAGTAGTACTTTATATAATAGATTTAACATATTTAATAAATCACTTAAAAAATCACATCTTAGATTTCGTACTTTTCTGTTGAAAATATGCCCATTGATTATGTCAACTTTTTTTTAGCTCTTGAGGTCTGCTATTACTCCTATAAAAATTGTTCTCTACTTACGGGACACCCTGCATATCATAATATTATTATTATTAATAATTAGTTTTTTTTTTGTATTTTTTATTTATTTATTGAGTATTACAACAATCTGTCACTTGGACATTAGTTATAGTGAGGTAGGATAACATACTCACTATATGTACAAAAAATATAAAATAAATAGAAGAAAAATTACAATAAATAATAATCAAAAAGTATATACAATAAATAAAATAAAATTACCTAAAAATAAGAAAATTAAAACTGAGCAAAAAACACATGCTTACCTATATACACTCTTTACAATCAGGCGAGGGAACTCCAGGAGAACCCTGCGCTACTCTCTCAACCGCATCACTGGTAATAATTAGTAATTACTAATTTTAATAAGTATACTATTAATATATAAGTACATAAGTATAATATTACTAATATTAGTAATTATTAATAATTACGATTTAAAAAATAAAATTAATATTAAAAGAAGAATAGGTACTTTGTGTCCAGGGGGCCGCTCCTGACTGCTATCTGCCAATGTTTATAACCTGAACACTTATAACTCCCATAACGCAGTGATAAGCCTCCTCCTACTTCATATCTTCGTATTATTGTATTAAATTCGTATTATTGAAAGTGTTAACAGATACAAAAACAAATGTAATAACAAAAAAAATACACTTTTATTTGATGACACATATATTAATGAAATAATAAAAAAACACTTTAAGAAGATATGTATATATAAAACATCAAAATGAAATAATAAAAAAACACATTTAACTTTTTTACCCTAACCACCCCATAGTCGTTTTATGTGTTGAGTATGAACCCCAGTTGATGGATCGACAAAATTATAGCGGTGATTCACTTGGAAATGGTCATAGTTTGCTTCGTTTAGTTGTCGGATGTTGTATCCTTTCCAACAGTCCGAATAAATGGTCGTTCCCTCTTCTATATTTTCTTTAATGGCTTGTAATAAGGTTGTTGCCTTTCTGTCAATTATTCGATTCCTCGTCAATAATTCGATGACCTCGTTCACACAATTTCACGTCGGCAAGTACCCCAACATTTTGAAAATACTGAATTGCCTGTTCTTCTGAAGACGGTAAATCCCATATTCTAAGAAGATCCGTAATATGAGGAAAATAAACGGAAAAAAATGAAAATAAACACAAAGAGGCCACAAACTAAAAATAATGAAAAATAAAAACACAAGCGGGCCAAAAGTAAACAATTTAATAAGTGAGCGTAATAAGGGAATAACTGAAAACTAAACAATGCAATAACTGAAAAGTTTGGCGGGATAAGAAGAGGGAGGTTATGTGACGTGACGTTAGATAAGATAGATAAGAAGTGAGGTTTCAAAACGGACCTCTAGACACAAAGTACCGAAGAATAGTTAAAAAGTACAATTTAAATATTAAAGCTTACAAGATGAAAAACTGAAGAACCATTATAATTAAAAATTAATATTAAAAGAAGAAAAATTAACAGGCATATTTACAATTTCAGTTCAATTTAAAGTGTACATCTTGAAAAATCGATTAAAAAAAATTATTGATTTTTTTTAAAAACTATTTTATAGTGTAATATAACACTGTGTCAAAATATAGGCAATGGTTAAAGTGAGAAAATTTAGACCATAAAATTTAGATTACCCAGTCGTACCCTTGACACAGTTTCTTCTATAATGTATTTTGTTGTTTTATATTTATTATGGGCAGAGCCTATTACAATCAGGTTTCAGTTGTGTAAATATGTTTAAGCGGTAATATTATTCGGTTCCTCCGGGTGGGCTGATGCGAAGGGGGCTTCCCTCGCCCTCCCGCCAGCGCCATCATTAAATTCTGGATCCGACCCTCCGGCCCTGGCTGGTGGGGCCGCTGAGGGCAGTTCGACACTCTATTGATTTTTTCCTTCCTTCTTCTTCCAGCTTTAACATCAATATTAACTCTATATTTGTCAATGGAAAACTATCAATATCAATCAGTATCCCAGAGGTATGACAAAAATGTTGGATTGATTAATGAATAAAATATTTAATAATCTAATTATTATATTATGACTATATCATATATATATATATATATATATATATATATATATATATATATATATATATATATATGTGTGTGTGTGTGTAATGAGAGCAAAACTCTCCAATGGGACGAGACAGACCAATTGAGAACTGCTAACAGAACAGGGTCATTAAACAGGGTGTTTCACGATTAAGTTGCCAAACTGCTAAAATGGACTAAGTACCTCAATACAAGAAAAAATTTGTTGTGAAGGTATGTCCGCAAAGGCTTTGTTTAGGAGATATTCACACCTAAAGATTTTCGTTGTTATGAATTATTTACGTTATATGACCCTTCGTCGTAAATCAATGACTTGCTGTCCTACAGTATCCTTTAATAACACCCCACTTATCCCCGTAGAACAAATCCGATACCTAGGACTCCACCTGGACAAACGTTCCACTTGGAATCCTCATACAAGACTGAAACGACAAGAAACTGCTACGTTTCCGCTTACTCCAACACTTACTGGACAAACGCTCTAAACTTGCAATTAATTACAAACGACTCAAATACAGGATTATAATAAAGCCTATTTGGACTTGTGGAGTTGGGCTATGGGGCTCCACTAAACCATCAAAATCCTATCGTATCCAATCTTCACAATCCAAAATCCTTCGTAAAATCCTCAATGTTCCTTACTTTGTCACAAATAAAATAATCCATAAAGACCTTAATGTTCCATATTTTTCCGATTTAGCCTAATCCTTATCTTTATACTTATCCTTTCATTATAAACTTCATAACCATCCGAATCCTCTTGTTTCTAACCTTGCTTCCTCTTTGATTCCTGATAACCCTCCGAGGCGTCTGAAAAGATGATGTCCTCATGTAGACATATTATTTGAGTTCTGCCAATAGGTAGTTTCTCAACAAACGTTTCCATGTGATTATATTCCGCTGTACAAATTTACCTGATATATTTATACCAATACAGTTGTAAATATCATAATTTTTTTTGTTTTATTTTTTATTTATTTATTGAGCATTACAACAATCTGTCACTTAGACATTAGTTATAGTGAGGTAGGATAACCAAATATCATAATAAAAATTAAAAAAAAAAACGTTATATGAAATGAATAAAACCTATTTATTTGTTCTAACTATTTAATTAATTAAATGTAAACATTAACATTAAATATTGTTCAAAGTGAAGGAAGTGTCCGCAAACGCTTTGTTTAGGAGATGGATTAGAAAGAATACTAATATGGCATTTTATTCCTTACTCTCCATGCAATTCGTGAGCATCATTTTCAGCACCAGTTTCAGTGCAATCTGTGGATGGGGATAATAGACAATATTTTATTAGGTCCGCATTTCTTGCCACCTCGATTCAATACACGCACATTTCTGGAATTTCTTAATAATGATTACTATGATTTAGTTGAACATATTCCACTACAACTGAGAAGAGACATGTGCCTTCAATTGGATGGTTGTCCTGCTTATTACGGAATAGGTCCAAGACAATGGCTAAATGTTAATTATCCCAATCAATGGATTGGCCGAGCAGGACCAGTGGCTTGGCCTGCACGCTCTCCAGACCAGACATCACTGATTTTTTTTGTTTGGGGTGGCATAAAACAAAACTGCAACTATGCAAGTCCGGTCAATGGCCTTAATTCCTTTGGAAGAAGGATAATTGAATCTTGTGAAGCAATAATCGTGTCCTGTGACATGTGAAACAATAATAATGAAACAAAAACATATCTGTTGTTGAAGAAAGATGCCGAGCCTATCTTAATGCTCAACGAAATCACTTTGAACAATATTTAATATGAATTTAATGTTTACGTTTAATTAATAAAGTGGTAGGGATAAATAAATAAGTTTTATTTACTGAATATAACGTAAATAATTCATAACAACGAAAATCTTTAGATGTGAATATCTCCTAAACAAAGCGTTTGCGGACAAACCTTCAGAGGTAATTTTTTTCCTTGTTTCGAGGTCCTTAGTTCATTTTTGCAGTTTAGCCACTTAACCATGAAACACCCTGTATATCTCATAATTGGAGGTTAAAATGGGCGTTATGTGCATCTGGAAGCAATCCAAGAGAAACCCTCTTTACACTAATAAATGTCTCATATTTTTTTAGGGATTAACAAAGTATATATTCGTTTTTCTCATCTAGAATAAATCTTATATACAATTTTCCATTGCAATAAAAAATTAAAAATATTTTTCTCAATATTTTGCCTTCTACATAATAGGTTACGGATGTGTATATCGTGGATAATGTAGGGACCGGATATGGACAACAATCTAGATTTTGTGAATATAATCTTACTTTGGATATTCGTCCAGTTTAGAAAAAAAAGTTATATTTGTCATTAATATATTTGACACGTGGGCAAAGCGTATTTTAATTATAATTTTAAAATACCGAAAACTGGTAATTTATGTTGTGTATTTTACAACTAATGTACTAATGTACAACTAATAAAAAATTACAACCAATGCATAGCAGATTTAGTATCAGAAAGTGAAGAAAGTTATAATTATATTTATTTATATTTATGTGAAATGTTATTATAAATTAAATATTTTGCAGCTTGTTTAGTGGTTTAACATATCATAGATTGCAGTCTAAAAGCGTTGGGAAAAAAGAAACTTATAAGTTTTTCTGCAAAATTTATTTATTTTTTTATCTTATCTTAAAAAGCCTAATCAGAATTAATTTAAAATAAGTCTTAAGGGAATACGAATAATTTTGGTTTTATAATATTTTATTAACTTTATAATGATTAGTTATTATTTAAATATTTTTTCATATAAATGCATGTTTTGACTTTTGTCCTGATAGATAAGTAAAACAGCCAACTTCGCGCTACTAAGTATTGCCGTTTTCTATACTATTCCTCTCTGTCACTATTATAATATAGTATCACTCTGTGTATGACCACCCCAGATTAGATATCGTCCTGAGTATCGAGCGGTACTGTGTCGTTAAGACATATCGCGTTCTGTGTGGAGGGAACTTTAAAGGATTCGGTAAATAAAGATGCGTTAGCAAGGATAAGTGTGGTGTCGGTAGCCTACTTGCTGGTTAGCTGGCCCTTGATATTTATTGTTTTATGATCCTGGGGCCGGAGGAAGGAGGAAGTCAAAAAGCCCTTGGGCGCCAGATTTTAGAGTGACTAATTTTTGCGAAGTTTCGTAGTAGGAAAAACCTGTTACTCTTTTTTTTTGTTGCTTTGTACTTAATTCAGTCAATGATATCAGTAAATATTTAGAGAATGTGATTTTTTTTTTTCGAAATATATATCCTAAAATACGGTTATAAAACTGTGAAATTTTCTAGGGTAAGGGAGGAGTGTGTTAGAATGACGTTCTAATTAATCTTGCCCTCCTCTCCCTCCTCCCCCCCCCCCTCTAAAGGAAAATCTTAGTTCCAGTTCTGTATAATCCTTTTAATTCACTTTTCTATAATTACGACGGTGCTTCTGATGAAAATGTTGTCTTAATTATTTTTTTTTTTTTCAATTTTGTTAACTGAAAATAAAAATGTTTTGCGATTAAGTATAAAAATGGCCCTAGGGATTAGAGGTAACTGGACAATCAATAAATTAATTTTGTCATCATTCATTCAGTTCATTTATTATGCCTTAAAGCAATAGTTTTTGTTTTTCTTTCCTTTTTTTTCGATTACTCCTCCTCGTCATTTCTGGCATACGGGAAGGGGAAAGGGGGAGGGGAGGGAAGGTTAGTTCAAGAGGCACAACCAACGAAATAAATTTCAACCCGTCCAGATATATATATATATATATATATATATATATATATATATATATATATAATATATATATATATATATATATATATATATATATATATATATATATATATATATATATATATATATATATATATATTCAGTGAGTGATCATAATTTTTAATCGAATCAATAAACATTAAAAATAGATTTAAATTTTTAAACTTCATAAATCAGACATGATTTTAAAATTAAAAATCAAATATAATAATTATTACATGATTTTGCGTTAAAAATAATTATCGATTGTCTCATTCTAAATTGTCATGTTTAATTTGTTTTTGGGAGTCAGCAACACATCCTGAGGTCGTCATGGACGAGCGTATTAAACCGCGAACATTATATTGAATGACAATTTAGAATGAGACAATCGATAATTATTTTTAACGCAAAATCATGTAATAATTATTATATTTGATTTTTAATTTTAAAATCATGTCTGATTTATGAAGTTTAAAAATTTAAATCTATTTTTAATGTTTATTGATTCGATTAAAAATTATGATCACTCACTGAATGATACGGTATTATTTAAATAATAATGATTAAATTGTGATCAAATCCGTTATGATTGATAGTTGTTCATAAAATAATAATCAACTTTAACACTCAAATTATATATATATATATATATATATATATATATATATATATATATATATAATTTTAGATAGTTATTATAATCGAATAATAGGGTATTAAACTACATTTTAATAAGCTACAATAACTTCTGTCCATTCTTTTTATTCAAAACTTTTCGATCCCTGTTTTCTTAAATAAATAATAGGATCCTCTTCAGTTCTGGAAAAACATTACCCAACATTGGGACAACAAATAAAGGCTTTCACACGTTCTAACCATAACCCTAAATTTATCTTACTTGCTTTAAAATGAGCTTCGACACCCCAAGCCCGACAGCCTACTTTAATATCGCCTCCCATGGAGGATATCAGGCCCGTGCCCCGATCTTGGAGCAGGAGAACTACAGCGATCACATCAACAACAGTGTTCACAACAACCTCTGCTTGTAATTAAAACATTAAGATTGCCAAAAACTATGAATTAAAACAATCATACATGTATTTTGAACTAACTTCCTGAAATTGGTAAATTTTTTTTTTTTTTTTTATTTAATGGAATTTACAACTGTATACAAATACAACAAGTAAATATGCGCAAATATAAATAATGGCATGTACAGGCTTGATGAGTTACTACCCAGTGGTAGCACTCTCTAAATAATTTTAAGTAAGAAGATCACGATGCCATCTCCTTTTCAGACGCCTAGGAGGATTATCAGGAATCGAGAAAGAAGCAAGAGTGGAAACAAGCGGATTTGGATGGGACTGAAGTTTATCATGATAGGATAGATATCTGGCTCGAGCTAAATCAGCGGCATATGGTATATTAAGGTCTTTATGAATGGTTTTATTTGTGACAAAGTATGGAGCATTAAGGATTTTACGGAGGATTTTGGATTGTAAGGATTGGATACGATAGGAATTCGATGGTTTGGTGGAGCCCCAAAGCTCAACTCCGTATGTCCATATAGGTCTTATTATAGTTATGTAGATAAGTCTTTTGTAATTAATAGAAAGTTTGGAGCGTTTGTCTAATAAGTGTTGGAGCAGTCGGAAACGTCAAGCAGTTTCTTGTCGTTTCAGTCTAGTATGAGGATCCCAAGTAAGACGTTTATCCAAATGGTAAAATTTAAATATATATATTTGTATAAACCAAAATTTCTAATGAATTTCAGAAATAAAGATGTTGTGTTGGTAATAGTTGACAACAATATTCTTCACCCACTACTTCAGACTCAAAATGTATCATAGATATTATTAAAAAAATTTAAATTTCTGATTTAAAAATATATTACTCAACAATTATTATTATTGTTAATTGTAAAAATTTTGATGAAAAATAAAAATCATCGAATGATTGTTAAAAATTACAGATGGAAAATTTTTTCGGACTTGATATTTATTTGTATGTTTTTAATTATCGATTTCAAACCCTGTTAGAAAGTTTACTAACTCCTTTATTTATTTATTTTGACAATTGAGTGTGTGTGTTAGGTTTGGTGGTGTAGTTAGGTTCGGCCGGCAGAATGCACTGGAGTTGTATACATAACCAGAGACCAGAGACACAGAAGCTCTTGCATCGATCCAACTGAAGAGGACTTGTCCCTCTTCTGTTGTTCTAGGTGTTGATTCTCGTTAGTGGAGGAGTGGAGGAGTACATAACAATGGTCCCCCCCACCCGATCATTTGCCTCATTGTTGATATTTTTAATGAAATAATTAGCTTATTTTATCGTAATAAAACAGACAAAAAAAATCTGGTGCGCGCAATACACAACTTTCACTTACCGCTCTACTTTGAATAGAAATTATTTTCTGGCAATGCTGACAAAATTATAAAATTTTTTGAAGTGCATTTTAAACGGAGCTAAAGTTTAAAGCTTACAGATAACAAGTCATTAAGACCATTATAATTACAAAATGTCTAGTTAATATATCGACGGTAGGCAATAAAAATCTAGTCACTCCATCTGCTTTTATAAACCGCAGAATGACTAACTCCAATTTCAACATTTTTGAGTAATGTCAATTTAGTAATATTTTTAGTTGAAAAAGTTATCTATGCAGACAGTTGATTCCGGAGGTGGTGATTGCAGTGTTGAAATATAGAGCTGAGAATAAAGCTATAAATTTAGGTACTTATTTCTTATGAAAGATGTTCTGAAGTAAGATACTTTATTAAATATCTGTAGAAAAAAAGTTTTTTTAGTCTCAACAATTGAAAAAGTATATTTTAAATTTATACAAATTTTCGTCTCTTCAGGGGGAAAAATTAGAAACCATATCTTTCCTCCTAATTGTCCGATTTTAACGATTTTTGTTGTTGTTTTTTTAGGAACTTTTAAAAAAAACAAAAAAGCGTATACTTTTTTAGTTATTCGGAATTTAATTTTACCATCCCTCGTAACTTTTTTTCCAGCTTCTTTTCGTTGAAGTATATTATCTTCTTTTCAGACTCACCGGAGGGTTATCAAGGATCGAAGAGGAAACAAAATTTAGGGATCGACTATATATATTAATATCGGCATATTGGCCTTTTGGCGGTGGATTTTGAAAAAAAATTACATCTTTATTGTCCATAAAATGTAGGTAATGTTTATGCTTCTTACAACTATCTTCTGAATAAATCAATAGAGATAAATGGTTTATTTATTAGTTTCACATAACTGATACGATAATATCTTACAAAATATAATAAAACATATTAGAGATATTTCGAGGCCGACATATCGATCGCAATGCGATTGGTTGAAGCTTTCTCAGCAATAAGAAGAAGATAATATTTTTGAGGGGGCACAGTTTGACAGGATTGTGATTTTCGGAGTAGAAAATTTTTGCTTGCACTGTTTTTAAGAAGAGGGAAGCAATAAAATTTCTTGGGTGAGGAGGAAGTTCGTGTGCCATCCACCTTGGGGGGGGGGCACAAATGCTTTGGAATGTCGGTATCAGTTCACATATTTAAATAGGATATAGTTCAACCCCAGGACAATCGGTTGAAACTTCCATTCAGCAAAAAAGAAAATATTCCTGTTGTAACTTTACCAGCCTCGATAAAATAAGACCGATGCTTTGGAATATCGATATTAGCACACACACACTACCCCTAGGCGGTTGATTGAAATTCCATACAGCAATAAAGAGAATATTCCAAATGAAACTTCACCTATCCTGATAAAATAAAGCTGAAAGTCTGTTATATCGGTGTTTAGAATATCGATGTATGTATTTTTATTTGTAATACAATTGTAAATATCATCAATAAAAAAAAACAAGAATATCGGTATCGGTATCCAAAAATTTCTAAATATAAATTTCTTTACAGGTTTATTATGGAAGGATATGTATTTGGATTGCTTCTAATTAGTTAAAATGATTTTTAATTGCATAGGAATTATTTAATGTTATAATAATTATATTTATTTATTAATATTATCTTTTTAATCATTTTGCTGAACACTTAATAGGTGAGTGGAGCCCGATTTTTATTCAAATTCGTAGACTCTCGAATGTACCAGAAAACACCTGCGTTGAATTCTGGGATATTTGTTATCTGGCTAGAGACATTAAGGAATGGGTGATAAACTTACTAGACTAAAACATTCTAAAAAACAACACTTTAAGATAAAAATAATTTCTCGTCATGTAAACATAGTACATACTTGGGTTTTCAAATGCATAATAAAATTTGTACATTCGCATAAAATATTATTACACATTTCTGTTAAAATTTACCTTTAAAATACCTGCATCTCGGATTGATTAGGCAAATCATCGCACCTGTATACAAGGAGCATGCATTATCAAAATTTAATGCAATTATTTAATTTTCAATTTAATGATTGAAACCGCAAGTAACTGTTAGTCATATTAAAAATAAATTGAACATATTTCATTTATCGATCTTTTGTCCATGTTTATCTAAAGTCATCAGTGAGTTTTAGGTAATCGATAATTAATATCTCTTCAAAAAATTTAACGCAGTTTTTGAACCAAGGCATTTTACTGGATTTGAAAGAATTTAAAGAATTTTTACTGGACTTTTATAATTATTACTTTCGCTTACTTATATATGCAATATATAGTAAGGGTATAAGTACAGCGATCGTGAAAATTGTCAACGGAAATACATGTTTCGAGATCCCTTTAGTCCAAATAACCAAGTCCCACAAAATGGTCTGTGTGTGTGTATGTATGTTATCAATCTAGCTAAAAAACGAAAAGTCGTATGAAAGTGAAATTTCATATTTAAGGTTTTTATAAACTTTCGATATTGCAGCAACGTCAAAATTGGTAGACCAGAACTGCTACTTTGTGTAATCGATTTAACACATTTTTACGATTTTCTCAAAAACGGCTCTAACGATTTTGATTAAACTCAGTATATCAGTGTATTATTAAGCAGTTTTTGATATAATGGAGGTTTTATTCTTATTGATGTTCTCTATCAGGGCTTAAATGGCTAATTTGCAATATTGGCTTCCTTTAAAGTACCTTATTTTTTTATTTGAAATAATTAACCATTCCACATTAATCTTTGGTATAAAAATAGTTAAATATAAAATATGAAAGAATTTGATAATTTATTAAAGAAGAAATAAGAGATCGTAACGAATAATAGAGGAATCAAAAGAATACCAGCTTGCAACAGGCGCCGGAAGATTACATACAACAAGCTTCCATACGTAACATGAGCTTCATATAATACGGATTCCGACAATATTATCTTCATATACATATGCAGTTCTCATAAATGCTATCGTTGGTATTACTTAATATTAATTGTATAGAATACGGCGATATAAAAATTAAAAATTTTATATATAAGGGTATTTAAAAAAATATAAATATCCATAATGAATCGTAAATAAATATAGAGTCAATAATTTTTACTTTCACTTTCCTTTCGTCTGGAAATATTTATTTCTGCTGAGAAAGGGCGGTAAGTGAAAGTTGTGTGATGCGCGCACCAGATTTTTTTTAAGTGATAGGTAAGTATTCAACTGATCAATTATAAGGATGGAACAAAAATTTCAGGAATTTCAGTCAAGATTATTGGGTTAGCCGACGTATCGACTCGAACATGTGGATCTTCCTCAGGGCTTATCCTTTGGAAGTCGAGACCAGAACTGGCTTTTGGTTATTTTTTTATGTACAATTGTATCCTAGTTTGTGATCTAATGGAATCGCCGAAACGCCTAGTATTGAGCAAAGATATTGAATATATTGTATTTCATCTCTGGAATAGTTTAGAAATCGAAGAGGAAATATTCAAGGCAGGGAATTATAATTCTAGTCCTACGTGACCTACTTCTGCTTGGTGATCAATGGGTACTCTTTTAGGAATGGAAGTTTTGTCGATGGAGCTAGTGATGATGGATGTCTCGCACCCGAGGGTGGGTATTTGTTAATGACGGTTACGGGGAAATGCCAGCGGCGTAAGTGTGCCCTGGAAGGGAGCTAGCAAACTCCATAAAGCGTTCTCTTCTACTCCCCCCCTCCTCCCTCCCTCCTCCCCAAACCCTCTTCCATTGCGTTCCTTTCCTTGTTCGTTCACCTTGCGGCGCTCCTCTTCTGGCCTCCGAGCTTACGGAATCTTACTTGGCATGTCTAATTAACATTTGCATCATTTGCGGCAACAGCCAACCGAGTCTCGCGGTGCCGTGCCTTACTCCAAACCTTGCTCCGGTATCTTGAATTTCTCAATACAATTTTCAAATCGGTATTTAATTAAAATGAGTCTAGGAAACTTTTAAAAAGGAAATATGTTTTGGTACTTCGCACAACGTTCACCGAACACCCTACCTTTAGTAGTACTTAATTTTTAAAAATTAAAAACTTTAGAGATATAACTTTAACAATTGATATAAAATGTTATAATTTGTACAGTATATATTTTTGGTTTGTTAAGCTGAAAATCGACATATTTTCGATTTGTCAAACAAAATCAATATGCAGGTTTCTCTCAAGCAGAAAGGTTTCCCTCAAATTTATTTTATTTATTTAAATATTTCCATTTAGTCCATGAAAACATTTATTTTCCATTCAATAATACAAGCTTTTGGCCACTCTTCATTACCTTTTACGACTTCAACTTCATGTTATTTAAGCTATTAAAAAAAAAAGGTTATGTTAAATGAGAAATAAAACGTAATTGGACTTTTTTTTTTCGTACAATTTTCATTTTTCAGCTTGTCTGTACTCATACACGCTGACCCGATTTTAAGCCATTTTGGGAGACTTGATTATAAGGACTCAAGAGACCTTAAAGCGTATATTTTCATAAAAAACTTGTTCGAATTTTTTTTTAATCGCAATTCTTTCATTTACTAAATATTACATACATAGCTATGTGAAAATAATGATTGTTCAAATAAATTTTGTATTTATTAATCGGTCTGTATTTATAGTGAAGAACTAAAAGTTTCTAGTCCTAAAATTTACGTTTTCCTGAAAACTATTGAAGCAATAAACAGGTTTATTTTTATTCATTTTTTTTTTATAAATTAAAAGTATATTTAGGCAATCGCATTTACTACAATGCTCTCAAAATCATGAAGTTATTTCCTTAAATTAAATATTTCTTTAGTTATCGCTTCCGATTCAACAAAAAGCATGACTTGCTTGAAAAAACACAAAACTTGGATTTTCTACTGAAACTCGGCCCATTGTTTATATGAACTTTTTTTTGTAACTTTTCAGATTTGCTATGGCTCGTATAGTATAAGTTTTCTCCCTACTCAGGGGACACGCTGTATACAGATCCAACAAAAAAGTTCATTGGATGCATGGGACGATTCCGAACAGACGGACATGGTAAATTTTCCTACTGCGTTCCTTTTGCTGAAGTTTTAATTATAATATTATTTTTTAAAAGTAGTAAAAATATTTTATTTTTCTTCAAAATTAAAATACTTCTATGTAACCAACCAAACCCTACACCATGACCATAATACCCCATTTGTTCTATACCTTATCCCTGAATTTTTTTCCAAATTCCATCAAAACATTACATATCCAAATCCATTTGAACAAACCTTCTCTAGCTCTACTCCTCCCTACAATCCTCCTCGAAGGTTGAAGTGGCCCAGAGACCTCTTGTAAGAATAATGAATATGGTATAAAAGCATGTGTGTATTTAAGTAGTTATTTTGATTAGCTTAGTTTCTTTTTGTTTGTTTAGTTTAATATATTTTATTTTATATTCATTTACTTTTAGTATTATTGTTGTGCTGTTTATTTATTTATTTTTATTTATTCTGCATTGTGTGAATGGGCCACTCTTTTATTATCCTTAATTGTGACAGATTGTAAAATATCTTAATAAAGAATTAAAAAAAAAAAATTAAGAATTATAATAAGAATCAAAGTCAATAAAAATTATTACGTAACGTAACGATCCGAAATAATGGCAAATTACTTTATTTAATATTGATGGGGCCCAACTACAATTATATTCCCTAACTAGATTAATGGCCCGTTTAAATTCGACCCGCACTGCCACAATTAACATTGAGTCTAAAAATATCTGGCAAGGCTATTGGGTGAGGCCTCGTCATAAATCCTGACGAACATCCTCCACCAATAGGAACCCGATGTAGCTACTTCCTACACCTTCATTGTCTTTCATGTATTCATATGTTTACGTTTATCCTGCCTCATATTGTCCTGTTGACAGTTACTTCGGTGATGTTGATTCGACCTTGGTGACTATCATAGGACGAACATGTGTTGTCCCATCTAGCCTTCATCGGGCCTTAACTTACACAGTTCTTGGGGATTCCCCACGGAAACGTCGGAAAAAAATTGTTTTAAAAAGATGAGAATAACATTGTGATATTATAAAATCTTTTTACCGTTTTTTACTTTCACTTACCTATATATGCAAGATAGAGTTTTTAACGGAAATATATGTTTCGAGGTCTCCTGAGTCCAAATAACAAAGTCCCTCAAAATGGTCTCTGTGTGTGCGTGTATGTATGTTATCAGTCCAGCTAAAAAAACGAAAAGTCTTATGAAAGTGAAATTGCACATTTAAAGTTTTTATAAGCTTTCGATATTGCAGCAAAATTTTTGTCAAAATCGTTAAACCGGAAGTGGTACTTCATATTATCGATAACACTCATTTTTACGATTTTCTCGAAAACGGCTCTAACGATTTTGATTAAACTCAGTATATCAGTGTATTATTAAGCAGTTTTTAACATAATGCAGGTTTTATTGTCATCGATGTTCTCTATTAGGGCTTAAATGGCTAATTTTCACTATTGGCTTCCTCTAAAGTACATTTTTTTTTTAAATAATTAACCATTTCACATTATCTTTGATATAAAAAATAGTTAAAAGAAAATATGAAAGAATTTGGTAATTAACTAAAGGAGAAGTAAGAGATTGTAACGGATAATAGTTGTAATAGAGGAATCAAAGGAATACGAGCTCGCCTGAAAGATTGCAACAGACTTCCATACGCAACATGAGCTTCATATAATACGGACTCCGATAATATTATGTTCATATACATATGCATTTCATAATTGATATCGTTGTTATTATTTAATATTTAATTGTATAGAATACGACGATTTAAAAATTAAAATTTGTATATGTAGGGGTATTTAAAAAAAATATCAATACCCACAATGAATTGTAAATAAATATAGAGTCAATAATTTTTACTTTCACTTTCCCTTTGTCTGGAAATATTTGTTTCTGCTAAGAAGAGGGTGTTAAGTGAAAGTCGTGTGGTGCGCGCACTAGATTTTTTCCTCTACTGCAGACTTTCGTGCAAATTAGTTGTGACCCATATACATTCTGCATCTTTGATAAAGGTGAGTAGTTTATTGTTAATTTTCAAGATTTGGATATTTTTTTTTTACAGACATTTTTAAGGATAAAAATTTTATAAATGTATTGCCTACCAATGAAAAGAGAGTACCTTTTGTGTTTAGGGTTATTTTTAGAGCTTGGGAGAGACAACTGTAGAAAAATAACAAGTTGTACTGTGTCTTTTGTTAGCATTTGACCCGTTTTTTCACTCACAACAGACTTTACTTTCCAGGTGTATATTCAATAAATTTCTGAACAAGGACAGAATAGCGATTATGACGAATTCCTATTATAATTATTTCCTATTAATAAATTACTTTCCCTCCATTTCTAACCCGGGTGCCATACTAGTTAGCCCAATATTGTTGCGAATGATGACATATTGTATACTTTGTATCTGTATATATTTTGTGATTGCCGTTCTCTATCAGCTTTCCTTCACATTTCAAAAGTATTTTTGTATTTTTTTATTGTTATTATTTGCATACAATCCACACATTGGCGAACCAATCGCCCAAAACGTTAGTCATTTTTATCTAAATATTGATTTTGAAATTATCACTGTTAGTAACTTTTGATTGCTAATTGGCTGAATTGTTTATAATTCTTTTTTTTCTGCGTTACTAATTAAATAAACTTATATTTTATTTTAACTTGCTTTTATAAAATAAATGTATATTTAAAGTGCCAATACCTTATGTTCTTGATTTTAACAATTTCTTGATTTAATAATTGTTAATTAGTTGACAAAATTTTCAAGTCCTATTCCCGATCTTTGAAATCCACAAACTATTGTTAGTTATTTATTTATTTTTTTAAACTTATTTATTGAGAAACATTACAATCTGTCACAATTATGGACATTTATAATAAATAGTGTCCAGTGATCACATTCCCTCTCTATTTACAATAAATAAAAATAAACAATACAGAAAAATAATAATACTAAAAGTAAATGTATATAAATAAAAGAACTAAACTAATTTAAATAACAACTTAAACCGAACATTCATTGTTATTTATTAAAATTGAATTGAAGATATTGCCATTCTATTAATAAATAGAAATATTAATAATATGAACTATTTTTTTCGTTTTTCTTTCCGTTTAAACCAATTTGTTTTAATAAAATTTAAGAAAAAAAAAACCGTAATGACAACCTCATTAAATCAAAATAACAGTATTTTGTACTTTGTAATTGGGAATTGGTACTTTCTTAAAGAGTATTGAGTTAAAAAATTAAAAAAGTTTGTCCTCAGCTCTTTAATTAATAATATTTGAAGAGAAAAAACTCTTGATGTGAAAAAATAAAAATGTAAATCCCCATTAAAAAGTTTCAATATTTCGTCATAATAGAAATACCAATTTGGAAAATTAATAAACAAAAAATTAACTGTCGAGGTTTCCTTTTGTTATCTCATACAAATACTTGTCCGGTAGTTGATAAGGATTTTTTTTTCATTTCATCTTTTTCAATATGTCACCTAAGTTTATCAAGGTCTCTTTTAAGTAGACATTTCAGACTTTTTGTTCATAATCAAGATTAAGAAAAATATTGTAACATTTCATAATTGTTAGAAAATACATGCTGATATTATTATTATTTATTTAAATAAATAAGGAGTTGTTTATAGACGTGATTATAACATCTAAACATCTATGACCTTAAAGTGTGCCAAGTAATTTGGTTTCCCTTCCCAATAATAAACTGTCAATAAAATTTAACTAACGGAAAGTACTTGTTAATTATTTTATTTTGCTTTATCCTTATTTTTTAAGCATAAAAAGTAGTTGGCATTGCCGAAGGTGGTGTTACTCAGTTTATGATTTTATTTCCTAACCTCTTGTTACATGATGTAATGTTTACTAGCATAAATATTAATTGTTTTTCTTTCAAATCCTTGATAAAGCTTTATTTTATTTACCTATTTCATAGCCATCGTATGCGTGCTAATTTTTAACAAACAATTTTAATAAAAATATCTGCTTTTTATTCGAATAGGAATATTTACGATTTAAACTATATTTAAATTTGTAAAAAAGAAGAGAGATTCTTAAAATAATAAAGTGTTATTTTGTATTATATATATATTTATTTATGATATAGAAAAGATTTTTGTTTTAAATAAATGTTTCATCTTCATTTTGTCTTGTTTTGTTTCACTTAGTCTGCATATGTGCCAAAACCACAACATCGAAATATCACAAAAACCACATAGTCAACAAACAAGCTATTCGTCATGATGTTTTGTTATTTAAGTTTTTTTGTTTTAAAAATATCTTAATGGAATTCCATTAATAAGAATTTGTGTACAATAATCTAAAGTGAGGACGAAACATTATTAAGTCTACTTTCAAAACTTTCTAAAAATAGTCGAAAACAACTAATTAATAAATAACTGATTCGATCAAGGAGTTCAATAGTTTAAACCTTTGAAGGTACGATAGGAGCCATTTTGTTAAAAAAAAAAAAAAAAAAACGCGTGTAAATTCATTCTATAGCCCGTATTTACGAGTATGTTCATAATGTTGGAGATTCGCTGTTACAGATGCAGGCTGGGATGTCCTCTTACATTATATTGTGATAAGAAAAATAAATAACTGAGAATTAGGGATTGGATATGTACTGATTTTAATTATTTTCTTAAAAATTATAAAAAATGATTCTGTGCAATGCTGCGTAAGGGAGGCAGTTATTTGCTCTGCATCTCTCCTTTCGAGATAATTGGATAATTGCTCATAAATGCTCCTAATTTGTCCACTCCAATCAGTTTAAGATTTGCTTCTGATACGGGACACACAATTAAGCTACGGTTACTGTAGATGCGTGTTCTGATGAAAATGAATTGACGAGCGTTGCTCAGGCTAGCTTAATAGGTTAGTGTTTTACTGTTTTGTTTGTGATTTCATTGAATATGAGTTTCCTACTACCTGCAGTGAGCTAGCAACACCACTGGGGGTCCTAGCGGATCAATGTTTGAGCTTTAAAAGGACTTTTTCTCTTGCAACTTAAAGTAAAGGTATTACAGAACTTTTATTTAAAAAAAAATGTATTTAAACCAAGACAAAGCTTGGCCAGTCTTGGTCTTGGTCTTAGTCTCGCTCTCGCAGAAAGAGTTTCACGAAAGTATTGCAATTAACTTTTAGCCTATTGCTATTTATTAAACACGTTAATTTAAATCTTAGGACAACGCAACAAACTAGATACATTTTGAGGTTATCATATCGAAAATAAGGTGCCTCTATCAATCCAATACTAAAACCGAATTTTCAATAACGCCCAAGTCTCAGTTTGACTTTACTGCGAGGCGCAATGGTCTCGTTGGTCAGTCTTGGTATTGCTCTTGCTAAAATACAAAAACAAGACCCAAACTGCAAGATCAAGCTTTTTTTTGTTGTTGTTCAGGGCTTAGAGGCATAAAACCCCGAGGTCATCAACGCCTATCTAATCTTTACTTCAATTATCTCAATGCTAAATTATTTTTGGAAAAAAAAGTAAAAGAAACAAAATTATTAAATAAATAATATAAATAAATAAAAACACCTCAAATTTAAATTTTGTTTATCAGATCAACAACTTTAAGAAAATTTAACACCGACCTTCAACTTCATCATTATTTAAAATATCTGATAGTTTTGGCTTGAGTCCTAATTTGGTTAAAATTGACACGTAACAGGAACACTCTTGAAAAATGTAGCTGACCGTGAGTGTGCTGTAGGAGTGTGGGCTGTTTACTTGTAAGGTAAGAATGTGTCAGGTTTGTATGAGCTATCCTTAATCTAGTTAAGGCAACTTCCTCTCTACCAATAGGGGGCGGTTCGAGACGGATCATGATTTCACTGATTTTTTTAATTCTTTAAATTTATTCGTAAGGCTCTCGTTCCACATGGATTACCAGCTAAGAGCTATTTCCTTTTTGAGTGGAAGTTTGTGTTAAAATGAACTTTGTGTTAAAATAGTACCCCCTTCCCCCCCCCCCCCCCGACTTGGAAGGGTGAATGCTTGTTTTGCCGCCGCGTCCACGAGCTCATTTCCAGCTATCACCTCGAGATGAAGCTTGTTTTTGGGAAACAGTCTTCATATCATCAATGATTAACTGAAAGTCCGTTAAATTTCTATCCATAGATAATTTGTTGGATGTATGGAAATTGAGGCCAGTTGCTTTAAGCATTATGTTCTTATTTAGTGTCCAACGTGTCTGTAACAACAGCTATCGGTGGCGACTTCTTCACATAATTTTCTTTTTTATTTATTTATTTTCTTTTTTAACATTTCTTTCTTAAATAGAGCAGTAATATGGGGTAAAATATTTATTTAATTATTAAAAATCATTACATTTTGCAAAAGGAATTGTTTTAACTGCCTCGAGCAAAAAATGGTCTTTTGTTACTTTTCCTGACAGGTATATCTGATGCTCTTATGTTATGGAAATTAGTTTTCTACGCCGTTTTACCAATTTCAAAACAGGTCTGAAGAATTTTAAAATTCATAGGTTTTAAGCTGTTGAAAATTCTAAAAATATCCGACTAATTGTAGCCTCAATGCGACGCGGCTCGGTGATGTTCGTTCAACTCCGTGGCATTGCTCCTTCCTCGCCATTCCTGAAGGCCATACATTTTTCTTTTTTGTGAGTTATCTGATCCTCAGTTTTTCCCGCTCCCCATTCCGTTGTGCAACATTGCAATAGCTAATTGTCAATCTCATAATAATTCGCCTTCACCTTTTACATTTTAAAAAAATTAGATTTTCTTAATAACATTCATTTATAATTTATGCACGGTTTCACTTAAGTAAAGGGGGATATTTATATAAATCCTGGTCCGATTTTCAGCAGAAAAGAAGGAAATTGAAGTTTCGATTCCTTTGAAGTAAGTCACGTTTTTGATGAATAGGATGCTATAAATAAACAATATTTGATTTTGGTAACTGTCAATTGCTTTATAGCAAACGAAACGAAATTTCCTTCAAACGCAAGTATTTTTTGTGTTTGTTAAAGCTATTGAAAGAGGACTTTTAAACGGCTAAACTACTACACAAAGTTCTGTTTTTCATAAAATCATTGATTATTCGTGTTAATGTTTTGAAAAAGCTGACATTGTTTTCATATTTTTATGAATAAATAGTGTATTTTCTTAATTAAATTATTGTAATAAATCTCAAGTCATACGTGAACAAGTAGTTAAAGCTTAGTAATAATTTATTGTACTTATTAACTGTAAGGTTCAACTATTTATAAATTTTAACAGATTCGATTCCCTTAGACATATTACCTGTATAAATAAATATTCACATTTAGTAAAAATATTAATTATTCATGAAAACTATATAAATATTGAGTTGGCAAATAAGTCCTTTCTGTTTTTCTGTGTCAGACACTTCTTATCTGATTAATTAATTCCTAAGGTGGATTGTTCATCTTATTTGTAATATATCAACAACTACATCTGTTAACCGTTGTTGAAACTAGCTTAGTATTGTATTTGCTATTGCACTATGAGCATTGAAGAAAATATCTTTCATTATCGGCATATTGTGTTGTATGAAATAAGATAAGCCTGCTGCAGAAGCCCATAGAAAAATTTGGAGTGTTTATGGGGATGATGCCTTAACCGAAAGCACTTGAATGTTGGGATCCCTCACTCTCTAATTGAAGTCAACTTGGCATCACGCATTTCTGTTAGTGATTCACTACTGAAACCGCAACAATTTTGAAAAGGTTGGTAACAGGAGATGAAAAATGAATATTTTACGTAGAGACCTAGTAGTGAGACTCCTAGAAGAATGTCAAAACCCGGATTGCATTCAAAGATACTTTCCATATCGTGTTATTTCAAGGGTGGTATTTTCTATGAGCTATTGCCATCAGGACAAACAATTGGTTCAACTCTATACTGCTCACAATTTACAAAATTGGATCAATCAATAAAAAAAAAAAATAAACGCCTAGAACTGGCAAATCGGGAGGGTGTTGTGTTCCACCAAGACAACGCTAGGCCGCACACTTCATTGGTCACTCGCAATAAATTATTGAGCCTTGGCTGGGATCTTTTGTTCCACCCTCCCTATTCACCGGACCTAGCTTCAAGTGACTACCACTTATTCTGGTCTCTGCGGAACTCCATGAATGGAAAGAAATTTCAAAAGAAAGAGGTCAACTATAAATTCCAGACATTCTATGAATATGGCATTAAGCTGTTACTGGAATGATGGGAAAAAGTCATATTAAACAATGGTCAATATATTGTAGATTAAAATAAATTTTACGTCTATAATAGTTTTATTTTGCCCTGAAAAACCGAAAGGACTTATTTGCCAACCCAATATAAGTTATCATTAAAACACTTAAGGAGAATGAAGAAGGACAAAATAAACAAAGTAAATAGAGCGAAATAAATATAAAACCAAAAATAAGAGAAATAACTAACTCGATAGATAAATAAATTAAAGAAAATAAATTATAAAATAAGATATGAATAGGAAAATTTAAATCACCGCAAACTAAAGATGATGATTTTGAAATTTTGGTTTTGTTCCCTTTATTCTTACCAACTTTGTTTCTTTTTTTTTTTAAGTTTAGTTTTAATCTATCAGTCTTTCAAAGTGAAGCAATTCCTACTTCCAATACGTTTTCTGGCAATAAGTATTGTTTTAGAATAATTTTATTTTCGAGGTTCCAAATTTCTATACTTTTTGTTCAATTGATTTACAAAATAACATTGAAAAACGTTTTTATTAAATATATCTAATATTTTATATAAATTAAACCGCCGAAAATTATTTATTTTCCAGCTCATTTAAAATACGTCATTTTAAATTCGTAAAATGTTTGTCTAATTATTTAAACTAATTAAGAAAAATGAGCTTTTGAGTTATAATATAAAAAAATATGATGATTCAAGGGCACCAGATAGCTCAAAATACGAGCTTTTATATTCAACTTTATTTAAAAAAAAAAAAAAACATTTATTTTTAACAACTTATCTATTTACATAATTTAATATATATATTTGAGAACAAAAAAAAATTCTGTTTATTTATTTTAAAAAAAATTGAATTATAAAAAAAATATTCCTCAGTTGAAATGGCAGTTTATTTAGCCCGAACTGCTCAATATTTTGATTTAATCTGATTGCTAAACAAAATACACTTTCATATAAAAACAGACCCAATTTATTTTGTGTCCATTAGAACAAATAATATATGTATTTTTTCCATTACACTTGTTATTTTAAACAAATATGTGATGGAAGAATGTAAAATTGATGCTCTGATATTTTTATATATATATATATATATATATATATATATATAATATATATATATATATATATATATATATATATATATATATATATATATATGTGTATATATTATATATATATTATAATATATATTATAATATATATTATAATATATACATTTATATAAATATTACATTTATTTATATATACATTTATATAGACATTCATATATATATATATATATATATATATATATATATATATATATATATATATATATATATACTATTATAGTGAAACTAATACCTAATGTACGTTCTGATTCTGTATTTGAACGTATTCCCATTAGAAAATACGAAATAGCTCAGAATTTGGACTTCGAAACAATGGTTCAATGGTTTAATCGTCAAGAATGAGTGTTCGCTTCTAATCTATTAAAATTACAAAATATCTAATATGAATGCTTTAATTGGTTACGCAAATGGAACTATTCCCAGGAAAATTATTTCCTGTAATATAGGAAATAGTAGGATAATTATTCCTTAATTATTTTATATATATTTTTTTAAACTTGTTTATTGAAAAATATTACAATCTGTCGCAAGGACATTTATAAGAGTGTTCACATTCACACTCTTATTTTATATTAATAATAATTATTATAATTTTTAATTTATTGTTAAGTTCCTCGACAAGATTCTAGGCAAGCTTGGAGCAGAAGAGCTGGAATGCACCCGTCTTATCGACAGAGTATTGCAATACAATTGAAAAGCAAATTTGCTCCCCTCAAAAATTCAAAAACTGGTCAAAATATGCCCCTCAAAATTTTGATGCCGCAACTTGCGCCGTGAAACTCGCATCTGGGCACCCCTGGAACAAATCAATGAAATATCGAACGATCGAGATATATCGAGACCAAACTTACGATCTCTCAGAAAAAATAGATATTATGATATAATTAATATTAAAAAATAACTCTCACGATAACTTCAGAAATCAAATTACAAAATTGACATTCTTTAATATTAATAACTGATATTTAGAATTAATTTCTGTTACAAATGGGGTTGTAAGTGAAATTTGTGTGATGCGCGCATTGCACAAGGTTTTTTTTTTTATAACAGTGTTAGAATATTATTTATTTTTCACTGTACGCTAGTTGTTTGTGTTCCACTTTGATTTAAGAGTCAGAATTTGGGATTTGGACACGTCAACAGAACCGGTTCTTCAAGAATTCAGGCAATGGGTATTTGAGCCGAGAGTTACAAGGATTTTGCAATATGTCGCTAATGCCACTAATACCATGGTGTTGGCTAGAGTTAGGACCCAACTTCGCTCCAACTAGAACACAAAGAAGGGTCAGATACCCCGCCACGCCATACTCCTTTGTCTAGGGGGAACCTGGCTAATTTCATTTTATGCAAATTGGAATCTACATTTTCTCTCTCTTTTTTTCCTAGTTTAAAAGTGATTTGCATTATTTTTTATTTTTCAAAGGAGACGGATTGATGTTGTGAGATAAATATGTATACACTACTAAAATAAGCAAAAAGCTCGAAAAGAGACATTATCAACGGAATAATCCAACATTAAAACAACATGATTTCTTAAAACATTAAACTCACTTTTCCAGAACAATATTTTTTTATTTTATTTCCTTCACAATTTAAATAGGTTTGGTTTTATATGCTTGATGAATAATACAATCATAATAGATTGAAAATGCGAAATCGTTATTACTTACATTTGATTTTTGTTAACTCTCAGTGGGTTTTATGTTGATCTTAATTTATATATACTGCTCGAAAATGAATAGAGATTTCTCTAGTATTTGTATTTTTTTTATCGTAAAATGCATTGAAAATTAATATAAATGAGATTGTATTTGATCTCGTTAAATTTTATAAAAGGTGTTTTTAAAAAAATAATAAAATTGTGATCTTGTTTATATAATTGCGAATTGTAAACACTTTGTAAAATTTAATAATTTGTGTAATATCCTCTGTTACGCACTACGCCTCTGCACCTATAGTGTATACTGCTTATAATATTGTCACGGATTTCACAAGGAATTTCATACCATAAACATGGTAATACTCCTCTTAGTTAAGGAGCTGCAGACGGTGATCAAAAAGCCTTTCAGATTTTCAAGACATTGATGAACAACTTTATGAGGTCGCGTATTGTCGTCAAGAAACTGGAAATCTTTACCCATTATGGCCCTGGCTTGAGGAATGTACTCCTCTATAATCTCTTGAACTGCAATGGGATTACCTTCCACAATATAGAGTAGAGTCCGTCCTCCTGAGTAGATTGTACCTTTCGACGCATTGAAGGAAGCACAGACTGTGGCAGTGTACCCATCCTCCGTTCTCGGTAGACTCTTCGGCGCTACGATCACTATAAATACAAAAACACGACATGTCTGTAAACATAGCATTCCAATTTGTATGCTTGTCTAGGCGCTCGCTGCACTATAATCTGCGGAGTTGCCAGTGACTGTTGTTGTAGGTCGTTTTAAAGGAGTATAAGATGTTAGACCAACTTCCCGCAAACGATTACTGATGGTTTGTTGGTATGGGCCTTTGCATAACATTCAACACTTCATTTAAGCTCTGTCGGTCAGTATAAAAATGGTTACTACTATCAGTAATACCAGTATTTCTGCCACCCATTGGTGCATTATATGCTGAGATGAATTAACAGGTCTCCTATTGGTACTTCCGGGTTTTGTGAATATGGTTAAAGCTCGGGAGATCGCTCATTCTCACGATAATATTACAAACTTCAATGTTATGTTTTTCCTTCTTTAAACCGAATATTACTGAACTAAAAATGAAAATAGTCGTTAAATGCTGGTTTAAATTGAATATTATCCTTTAGTTGATAATTTATTTAAAATAAAGAATACTTGTTGCTTACTCTTTATGTCTATCTATAAATAAGAGAATTCGTAACGAACAAAAAAAAGGGGGGTATTTTAATCAAAACGAATAATATAAGCATCAAATAGACATATCCTCATTCATTTTTTAGCAACAAATTATATGTATATTTATTTACAAATATCATGTACATCTATTATAGGCATACGAGTACATAAACCGACACACTCACCCCACTCTAGCCCCAACACTTAATTCTAGTGTAGGCGTATGATGCTGTTTACATTTCATTACAGTTAATTCACGTCCTTGTCAAGTTTGCTCCAAGGATATCCGTATCGTGGTTTAGTGTTTGTTCTAATACACATAGTTCTCTTCCTTGTATGATGACCGAAAATCCTTGCCTAGATTGTTCGTCTTTACAGGGAATACATTAGTTACTTGTCGATTTAATAAATTAGTTCACGAGGACCTAGAATTAAAACCCTGAGTCGAAATTTTGTAATAATCATTTTTGTTTTAATATTTCTAATGGAATTTTGCTGAAATAATATCGCCAAATGGTGATTTCTCGTGTTTTTAAAACTTGTTGATTTTCTAAAGTCCATTTCTTAATAAAGTAAAGATCTATACGAGGGCTCAAATGCACATCTGCATCTGATCTAATGCTCTGCAAAGTAGCTTATGACAATTTCTATTTATTGCTTACATATATCCGTTGTAAAATCTGTTTCTTTGATATTTTCCGAAGCCTACTATCGGACAAAAAAAAAGAAGTGGATTTTGACTTTTGTCTGTTGTAATAATGCCCTTTCTCAACTTTTGTAGACAACATTTTTTAGTATATGGAGGAGGTGTGTACAGTTTCATGTTGACTTAAAAAAAAGTCATGTTCAAGTAATGCAATGTTTACGCATTTGGTCCCCCACCGCCCTTCTTCCCCCCACCTTCCTCCTCCCCCACTTCCCTTCTTCTCCCCCACTTTCAATGTAATTTTGAAGAGTCCTCGCTTTGAGTTGGGAAACTAGTGTAAATTGAGTTGTTAGGGTTGATATTATTACCGCCTGCGACTAAACGTTTTCTCCAAACAATGTTTCAAGTTTTCAACTCTTGGACTATTCTGAAAGCAGTTTTTTTTATTTTATTTTATATATATATATATATATATATATATATATATATATATATATATATATATATATACATATATATTTATTTATTTATTTATTTATATGTAGATGAAGAAATCAATATTTGAAAGTAAAACAAATTTCATAAAAAGTAACATAAAAATACTTCGTAAATTGCTAAATATATGTTTATGTTTTTGCTGGTTCAAGTATTTTTAAACGGTGCCGTGGGGAAGTGATAAGATATCGACGAGTATTAATATAGTGCTCGTGTTCGATCGTTAGGTGCCAGTAGGCCATGAAATATTTCTGTTGCCTTTCCTCAGCGTGTTATTAATGCAACGAACCTTTTCTAACTTTTTCTAAATCGGATAAAACGTAGTATAAATGGTAAATGAGTTGAATAATTTAAAGGCTGTTTTTTTTATCTTCAGGATCATGAAAAATAAATAAAATATTATTCATTTATTTGACTGTTTTTGTTGCATCCACCCTGGAGGGTCATTAGAAACAACTTTTACTTAATTTAATTATTTTTTTCCTATATACAGTAGTATAATGTCTTATTAGATTTTTCTTTGACTAATTTGTCTATGCATAGGTAGTCTACGATAATGTGTAAACTAGGTCCACTAGAAACAAATATTGCTTCTCTAAAATTACTTACTTATCACTATTTATATTGACTATAATGGACATCATATTGGGAAATTAAAATACAAACACACACACACGTATATATATATTTGTGCAGATAAAAAAGAGGTAGCCTAAGACAGACAGAGATGGAGCAGGCTTGTTAAGTCGGCAAAAGATCTACATGATCTGTAATTCCACCAGAAAAAAAAAAAAAAAAAAAAAAAAAAAAAAAAAAAATATATATATATATATATATATATATATATATATATATATATATATATATATATATATGTATATACACATATACAAAAAAAAATTATCACTGGATTTGTTTTATATTTTTTTTTACTTTCGGTTGCATCGCCAACTAAATTCTTTTGCCAAATATATGTTTTATTTTCTTCATAAGTCCCAAAGAAGATAATTTTTTTCTGAGGTATATAAGTAAGATTTGAAAACAGTATTGATTCAACCAACAATTTTTATATATGTTATATGTTTTATATCTCAATTTTTTTTTTTCCTAAAATGAAAATAAACATGTGAAGACAAATACATAATACTAGATATCTCTCATGTGTTAGTTTCTGAGCGGAAAATAGTCTGGGTTCCTTGTAAATAGGGCAGGGCATCCCTTCCGATGTAACCATCGCATCCAACCATTCCTCGGCTTCTTACTTTCATCGCTTCATGAATGGATGGAGCGAAAGTGCTTTCTCGTCTTACATGATGGCCTCCGGAGAAAGTGGGCGATGGTTGAATAGAAATTATCCTGCACCTTGTTTAATAAATTTAATGAAAACTGTTAGATTATTATTTAATGAATAAGATAAAGGCCGAATTACAATTTTACATTGCTGGCGCTTGAGGCGGCGTATAATGGAAGGAGGAAGGATAGGTTACGTCACGTAATGAAAGTTTGGTGAAAACGAGTACAGGCTATTCTGGTGTAAATCTCCTCAACATGTGATTAATATATAATATCAAACTGCAGAACCATCCGAACCCTCTCGTTTCAAACCTTGCTTCCTTCTCGATCCCTGACAACCATCTGAGGCATCTGAAAAGAAGATGGCCTCGGGACCATGGCTCTACCAATGGCTAGTTTCTCTTCAAGTTGTACATGTCATGTTACCAATGTCACATTTACTTGTATTTTCAATGTAATACAGTTGTAAATTTCATTTATATATATATATATATATAATTTTATCGGATTTATGTATTCTAAATTTTCTGTTCTTGAATGTACGATTCATATAAAAAAAATTAAAGTATATATCGAAGAAAAGGATGGTTGGGGTGATCTGTCAGAAATAAGAAGGCAAAATAAATAATAATATTTATTTTAACATTTGCCGACGTTTCGACCTGAAGTTCAGACCTTCATCAGGGCTAAGAAAAGAACCAGATAACAAGGTATGAGAAACATGAATAATGTAGGTAAAAAAAAAAAAAATAAAGGAAAATGAAGTGGGTAGAATAATGACAATAGTAAGAACTAAGAAATAAATAATGATAACCGTTACAAAGAATGGAATGATGAAGTAAACATAATCAAAAAAGGTGACATAAGTATTAAAATGGTAATCTTAGAATAAAATGTAAAACAGAAAAAAGGAATATGAAGTTATATAAGAAATGAGAATAAATAGTAAAATTAAGATATTGCACTTAGAATAGTTAGATAGAAAATTGAGATATTGTAAAGTCTATCAAAATATACTGACAACGTATAATATAATAACGAGTTAAAACAGAGAAAAGGAATGAAAGGAAGGAGGAAAAAAAATCAGTTTTTTTCTATTTAACTATTATATTTGCAATATCTTAATTTTACTATTTATTTTCATTTCTTATATAACTTCATATTCCTTTTTTCTGTTTTACATTTTATTCTAAGATTACCATTTCAATACTTATGTCACCTTTTTTGTTTACGTTTACTTCATCATTCCACACTTTTTAACGGTTATTATTATTTATCTCTTAATTCTTACTATTCTCATTATTCTACCCACTTCATTTTACTTTAATTTTTTTTTTAAACTACATTATTCATGTTTCTCATACCTTGTTATCTTGTTCTTTTCTTAGCCCTGATGAAGGCCTGAACAGCTCGAAACGTCGGCAAATGTTAAAATAAATATTATTATCCATTTTGCCTTCTTATTTCTGACTGATTACTCCCAACCATCCTTCTCTTCATTATTCACGACAGTCAATCATTATAAGGAATATATCCATTTAAATAAATAGATAAAAACTTTATTGAATTAGCTACTCAGTTATTGGTTGAGGGAACCCCGTATATGACTCCATTCGGATCGGTTGATTGCTTTCTAGATGACTCTCCTCTCTTGAAACACTACGAGCCGTATTTTGAAAGTATTTATGTATCAATTTTATTTTTTTACTAATTATAAGATGTTTCTCAACTGTGTCAATGATGAAAAACTCTATGTTGAAACAAATTAAAATGTTTATATTGTCTGTATCTTTTTTTAAAATTGAGATTAATCAATTGAACGTGCTTTTTCCAAGACTTGAAAATGGATCTAGGTAGCCCGAAAATTCGGTAAAAATAAAGAAATATAACTAAAAAGAATTATTGATGGCCATTATCCTTGATTTAAAAAAAAATATGAATAACGAATATTTTGGTCCCAAGGTAGCAAAAAAAGTTTCGATTTTTATTAATCTGAATTTAAATGTATTTTTTCTTTAAAGTTTGCTGAATGGCGCCCAAATATATTTTTTTTAAAACGTCTATATAATTTATCAGTTCGTTGTGGTCATAAAGATGAAAAAACGTTAACAAGGTTTTTGATGATTTTTACCTCAATAGACTGAGACTTATATTTTGAAATTCCTACTATAGTGATAATAACTTAACATTTTGTCCCGATTTAATATTTTATTCCCATTTTAATTATTTTTTCAATCTCATCCTTGGTATTTCCTTTGAGTTATACAATATTGTTGGTTAGCTTTCGTGGCTGTACCTTTATATTGGACCTTTCCCAATACACCATCGCTCTATTTCCGATACGCGGTGGAGGCCAGGGACGAAAGTTAAAAGCAAGGCCTACCTACACTTCTCTGTCCCTGGCAACAGTTCCAATTTAGTATTTTTATTTTTGTTTTCAAAGTAATGTCAGGGGGAAGGCAATTTATTTTAATATATAAATAAATATTAACAAGTAAAAAGTGATGATTTATATAATTAGTGAAATTTTAATTTCTTTGCGTTTGACAATTATTTTTTATAATATCAAATTCTCAAGTAGTTTATTGTTTATCGTATTAATAACACATAATTCCATATATATATATATATATATATATATGTATTGCTTTATATTTTTTCGACTGTTAAATAATGTATATTCTTTCCAAGGGATTTCGAGTTTTAATCAATGAATAAAGACCTTTATTTTTTTAGTAGACATATTTATTATAATTATACATATTTAATATTAGGAATACTTAGCATACATATTTTAAACGAGTAAAAATGGTCGATGAAGTTTACTTTTTAAAAACCTTTAAAAATTAATACTTAAAGGGGGGAAGATAATCCCCAAGAGGGTGCCATCACCCGAAATGCTTGATGAGGGCACATTTTGACGGGGTTATCAATTTTTAGAGGGAGCTATATTTTTGTCGGTTTTTCATTTTGTTGAACTTTCAAACTAAAGATCAAGGAAATTAAAAATGAACAGACCATTACAAGTGTAATTGTAAATAAATTTTCGCTTGCACGGTTTTTAAGAAGCTGAGAGCTTTACAATGTTGTCTTCACCTTTGAGGGGTATAGCACCTTCCGCTTCAAGGAAAGTTAGTTGGAAGGGGATTCCTTCTTTATGGGCAGTTGTTTTGGATCTTAATTTTCATATAGAATTGATACACTGCTGTCCTTGTTAGCAAGGTTGATATAGTATGCCAATGGAGGATCGATTCTGAAACCCTCGGCCCGATAAAATAATTAATATACAGAGATTTTCAGGGTTAATTGGCCATACTGCAGAAATGAACTAAGGACCTCAAAACAAGAAAAAAAAATCCTCTGAATGTTTTAGATTTAACCCTGAAACAGGCTGTATAATTAGTTGAAGCTAAACCAGTAAGAAATACAGGACGGTAAGGTCATAGCCTACGGATCATCAATTATAGAAACGCTCATGGAATCGACCATACTCATAGTTGCGATAATACCATTTTTAAGTAGGGATATTCTCATGGGATTTCATCGTTGGCCACGGTATGTCTACCCTAAATCGAGCTCTAGCTCTTGCAGTATTTCTGGTGCATCATAAATGAATTGCAACCTAAGCTCCCTTAAATAATTGCAACAATGATGTAGAGGATGTGGTCAAAGGGACCCTCCCCTCAAGAACCCTCTCTAGTTCACATGAAGGCCTCTTCCAAAGGACTTGTCTACCTAAAATTTGAACTGAAAACTGTTTAGCCGCCTCTTTGACTAATAGCATTGCTGCAAAAGCATTGATACTCCAACAATACATGCGTCTGAAAAGAAGATGGCCTCGTGATCTTCTCATGTAGACAAATTATTAGAGTGCTACCAGTGGGTAGTTTCTCAACAACCGTGTTTCATGTAATAATATTTCTCTGTACAAATTACCTTGATGTATTCATACTAATACAGTTGTAAATATCATAATAAAAGTTTAAAAAAAAAAAAAAATTGTTATCTGTTTCAGTATGAGTGAAATCTTTATTTTTTATGTTTTATTTTTTAAATTTTCCTGTTAAAGTATTACTGTACTTATATTTTTAAAAACTTTAATTAAAAAGTTCAGTTGATTTCGCCATAAAGTCGATTTAAAAAATTACTTTTATTTTCAGCTTTTCTAACAAACGACGACATTATAATCAAGTAATTCATGTATAGTAAATTATAACTACAATACCCTATTACTGTTTATTTCTTATCTAACGGAACTTTTTTTCAAATGTTAAATAAATAAAAATTTAACTTTTACTTTACACCTAGAATTTTATTACAAAGTCCCTTTTACTTTTATTTAAGAAAACGAATTTCCAAACAATTTTCGCTAAAACTGTTAAAATGGAACTTTTTATAAAGATTCCAGAAAAGTTTCATTCAACCCATGATTTCTACCTTTACACAAATACGTGTAATCTTGAATTGGGTTAAAACTAAATTTTTAACAGGAATCGACGAATCAATATTATGAATTGATTTCAATGTGAAAACATCCAATGAATCCGATGGTGCAAGAACGTTTTTTTAAAAAATGAACCCAAATATTGAAAATAAAAAATTGATTTTTCAAATGTTCTAAAGGAACTTCCATTTCTTTTGCATTCTTAAAAAAATAATTCACCAAAAGCTTCTTTAACCTTTTATTCAAATAAAAAAAATATTTTATTGTATTCTATTATTCCTTTTTTTTCCCTGAATCATACATCTTTTTATCTCTATAAAACTGAACCCCCATCAACCTTCCTTACACTAACGAGTTTTATTCGTTCCGAAAGCGGCCCTATTTAAGTTTTAATGTTTTTTATCACTATTAAAATAATCAATGATTTTCGGAAATAAATAATTTCTTAATTTGAATATTAAGAAGTTTTGGTTTTGCTATTGCCATTTCAATAAAAAATGTGCTTTTTCGCTGATGATTATTAGGCTCACTTTGGAATTAAATGACTCAATTACTAAAATACACTCTTATATATATTTTTTAATGGTGGTAATATTTTTAAAACGGGTAATATTTTCCTATAAACAAAAATAAAAATAATAAAATTTAGGATTTAACTTTGAGTAATAATAATACTTAATCCTGTTTTAATGATTCAACTGTGCATCCACAATTTTCAAGTTTGCCGGGGGTATATAAAGTTGATGTAACGATTACAATCAATTACAGAGTCTTTTAAAAATTAAATTATCTAACGTTTCAGCTTAACCATGAGGTCATCTTTAATGCTACAGACATACCATCGAAATAACCATCTCAGTTAACATTCAGGCCTTATTTAGTGTAATATTATAGTAACTATTAATTCTTTTTTGTATCACTTCGGCTGAGGACTAAAAAATCATTACTTCAACATGACTTTACTTCTAAACCAGAGAACAGAACTACCCAATTTAGACTGTTTTTGTTCACAATCGATATTTACCTTACTCCTTTCATCCTTAAATACCCTTTGTTCTCGAGTTTGATGGGTGAAAGAGGAGATAGGTGGCGGCTCAGCGGGCGGAAGTGACGCAGCCCCAGGGTACCGCTATATAACGATGACAAAAAAAAAAAGTTTCTGCGTTCTTATGCGTAACAACAGAGACCTTTTCAGGAAATCAGTGGGGATTGGTACCAAAACTGGAATATAAAGACCAAAACTAAAAAAGGAAATCATTGATGCCGGATAAAGCTCAGTGAGGAGACTTTAAAGTTAAAACTTCGTTTGTTATTGATGCTGTTGATGTGAGATGCGCTACATTTGGTCAGAACTGCAACGTTAATTATTTAGAGGTATTTGAAAATCTAATAACGACCGAACCATTCTGTTTGTCTCTATTCTCTTTGTCATCATTAATTTTAAGATCTTAAATAAATAAAAGTTAGACTTTTAATGTAAACCTCGAACTTTATTATCTGATATTGTTATTACAATTTACAGATATTTTTATATGAAACGCAATGTATACATAGAAGAACAGTTTAAAAAAAAATTACTTTTAGTGGATTTTCGACAAATCTTTTTACAACCTCTTATTCAAATCATTTAGAGGGGGACTGCGATTCCTGAAGTGTAAAGGTACTTTATTTTAAGGCGAGGAATTAAAAAAAAAATAATAATAATAAAACGTCCAAGGAAACTAGAATTAATTATTGACTTGGAATTGATCCACTGTCATGCAACCCAACTTCGTTAGATTTGAAAGATTCTCTGAATATTTAAACAGGCGTTGAAATAAAGAGATTATTTATATAGCTGAAAATGATAATTATACTTATTTTGACGAATGATTTGGATAATTTGTACTGGAAGAGGGGGGGGAAGGGGTGGAGGGGGGGGGGCGGATGGGCGGAGGACGGAGGAAGCGCGGTGTTGCCAGCTGGGCAGGTGACTAGCGGGCCAAATCCTTTTACCACGCCAGCGGGCAACCATGTCGCTACCCTCCATCCTCTTTTTCTTTATTACATCCACCATTGTACCTCTCATGTTTTATCTATTTTAGCTAAATTTACTAGTAATTCACAATTTTCAACTGATTAACAGATAATTAGCTTTATACTCCCCAAAAGAGAGTTCAAATGTGAGTAGATTTACAATTGGAACAACAGGATGATTCCTGGACCTCAAGTGATATAATGCCACAGTATCAGATTGCTAGTTTGATTTTTTAATGGACCAAGGCTGTTTGTTTCCGGGAGGTTCCTTATCAATTTTCTACAGAATATATGTTTGAATTTTGTTTCAGTTTGCATGCACTGTAAAAATTTTCATTAACTTAAAATTATTAAGAATCTCGTACTAAGACCAACATTCATATTCATACAAAGACTGGTTTTAAGGAAACGGTATGTTGCCTGCCTTATGAACATTCAACTGGGAACATGGAATGCTCTCTCTCTTTCCCGACCGGAAGTACTGATAAAAACAATATGTAGCCGTTGACTCACCTCGAGTTGTAGTAGTTGTAGAAGAAGAATTTCGTAAGTTTTTCTAAATGATTAACTAATTGACTGTATAGAAAAAAATCGATAAAAGACTAAATTATACCTATCCACCTTCAGAGCTCAACTTTGTCCAGAAAATAATTACCTGCGTGGTATTTACTTGAAATTTGATTGCCCTGCAAGTTTATGCCAAGTTCCAAAAGACACTTGATATGAGGTGTTTTATTCACAATTTCTATGCCTTATTCTCTTAAAACATTTCGGAGTGAAACAGTGAAAGAATCGATTGAAATGCGATGATTTGATATCACCGCGTGAGGTGAGGTGGAGAGGTGGATTTGATATCAGTGACTGTGCACTGAAATCCCTTGGGTGATAACAAGCCTATGATTGATTAAGATAACAATGATACTAGTATACGTAGCTTAGCCTACCTCAACTCGACTGTATTTATACCCAGAGACGATCTTCCTACATTTAAGTTTAGCATCAATATCCTTTTTGATTACTCCTTTATTTATCTAAACATAAAAAGTAGGAACGCACTTATTGATAGAGATTGCTCTTTTCGTTTCATCAAAAGTGTGATAGCTTCAAAGCTTATTTGTATTTGCTAATTTTGATGTTTATCTCGAAAGAATCTTCTAAACAAGGGGATCCCTTCCTCCTCCCCCTCCCGTGGTTGATGGCTCATTCCTACCTCCTCCCCCAATAAATGATTGCTACCCTCTTCTTAAAGTGCTAGCGAAAGTATAATTTAAAAAATTGCAGAACATAAAAAGGTTACAATTGCTCTCCGTGTTCCATCTTCGCCCCTTGTTTGAATGTTCCTTCAAATTGAAATCGCTCAAAACAATGGTCCCCTCCAAAAATTCACAACCCTATCAACAAGTGCTCCCCTCCAAAAAGTTAATAGGGTAATTAGCGCAATGCAACCTGCTCATGGGCAGCCCTGCGTCCAAAGAGTCGTAAGTGTAGAATTTTGTTTCAACAGAAGAGTACATCAGTGACGAGCAATGAAACAAGTTGGCTCCTACCTACTTGAATAAAAGACAATAATTGAGACCTCGACTAAGTTCCGCGGGTCATGGCTTTTGATAAAAAATATATGGTGCGGTGTGCGCATCACACAACTTTCTCTCACCACCCTCTTCTTAGCTGAAATAACTATTTTCAGACAAAGGGGAAGTGAAAGTAAAAATTATAGTCGCTATATTTATTTATATTTCATTATGGGTATTAGTATTTGTACAAGTACCCTTATTTATACAAATTTTAATATTTATATCAGTGTAATCTATATAATTAAATATTAAATAATACCGACAATAGCATTTATGAAAATCGCAAATGTGTATTTATTTAAAATTGTCGGACTCCGTATTATATTAAGCTCATGTTAGTATAGAAGCGTGTGTTCTAATCTTTCGGGCGAGCTCGGGTACGCTCGTATTCCTTTGGTTCCTAAATTGCAACTATTCTCTGTTACGAACTCTTATTTCTCCTTTTGTTAATTATCAAATTCTTTCATATTTTATATTTAACTATCATTTATATTTGAGATTAATGTGAAACGGTCAATTGTTTCAAATAAAACAAAATTGAAGGTACTTTAGGGAAAGCTAATATTGAAAATTAGACATTTAAGCCCTGTTAGGGGACATCATTCAGAATAAAACCTACGTTTTATTTAAAACTGCTTGATTCTGCACTGATATAATGAATTTAATCAAAATTGTTTGAGCCTTTTTCGAGAAAATCGTAAAAATGTGTATAGTCCATTATACAAAATGCAACTTCCGGTAAGCCGATTTTGACGAAAAAGTTGCTGCAATATCACTAGCATGTAAAAACCATAAATATGCAATTTCACTTTCGTACGACTTTTCGTTTTTGAGCTAGACTGTTAACACACACACACACACCATTTTGCGGGACTTATTTATTTGGACTCAGGGGACCTCAAAACATGTATTTCCGTTGAAAACTGAGATTCGAAAATTTTCATAATCGCCTTACTTTGCTTTACTACATATTTCACATATAGGTAAGTGAAAGTATAATATACATTTTTCTATTAATGACACTTCAGCTAAGAAATGAGCTGTCTAAGAGAGAAAACAAATGCAATAAATGTATCAGTAATCTAGTGTATGAGTAAATTGCTAATTTTCATATTTTTAAATTGTTACCATATAATAAAAGAGATTTTTGCGGGTCGTAGTTTGGAAACTCCTGTTTTAGATCATTATTTTTATGATGAATACCGAACGTGACAAAAGAGCCTTCACAATACTATTCGCGGAGGGATACAACTCAGCTAGCTGATAATATGTTGGGTTACACTAGAAGTGATAGATACTGTTTGGACGTTGAGTGGAGTAGATCTATGGTACTCGGTAACCGCTCCCCCCCCCCCTCCCCCACGTCATGACTAGTCTGGTTTTCCTGAGCGGTGAGTTATCGCAGCAACGCAGTTATTTTTAATGAATCACGAATACCACCTTCCGGTCACCATCCTCAAACTGGGTCAGCCCAGCTTTTTCCGGGAATCCTGCACTCAACCCTTTACCTTCCTCTGATCATCACTTTTGTATTAATAGCGGATGAAGAATGGCGGAATCACGTTTGACCCCTCCAATCACTATTTTAGAATAAAGTAATTCAAAATATTTCTGTTTAGTGGATTAATAGAATTCTAGTCCAGTTAATAGCTCAACAGCATTTCTCTTCTAGATACATTTATCCTAGAGTATTTCAAAGATATTTATAGTAATAATTTTCACCAATACTGCATATTACCACCAGGTCACGCTATAGTTAATTTATTAAAGGGAATATTGATGAATATAGCGATAAGGGGCTAATGCAGACCCTGCACGGTCATTCGGAATTGCATTCCGAGACACTATTGATTGGTCGAGTAAGGTACAGATTAGGTACTGATGGTCGTGTCTGGCGGATTTCCGGAAATCAAAGGTGCAATCAGGAGAAGTGGATGGGAGACTAACCCTACTACTAGATAGATAGTTTACCTAGGCCTCCTTACCATTGTAAATTCCTGATTTTCATTAAAAGTAAATAGTTTTTCATATCCCTTGTTATATTTTATAAACCATCTTCAACTATTTTTTTTAAATAGTCAAGTGGGCAATAAATTAAAAAAAAAAAGTGTAAACTTCACAATTTACTTATAGAAAAAAAAAAATCTTTAACTGGTGTGTATATTTGTCAGTTCTTTTTCCATTTTTCTTAACAAATTTATTATTTTTGCAATACTTTCCTTTTAATTTTTGTAAGTAGTTGACTTAAATTTTTCTAACTTTTGTCAAAATTATTTTCAGGCACTAGGAAGTAATTATTATACTCTATTTTCATCTTGATGTGCAATGCTATAAAGGATAATGTACAAATAAGCTTTTTAAATTAAAAACATTAAACATTAAACAAACGAGCTTTGGGGCTTTGCTAAACCGCCAAATTCCTCTCGTATCCAATCCCTTCAATCCAAAATCCTTCGTAAAATCCTTAATGCTCCCTACTTTGTCACAAATAAAATCATCCATAATGACCTTAATGTACCATACGTTTCAGATTTAGCTCAATCCAGATACCTGTCCTTTCATAATAAACTTCTGAACCATCCGAACCCTCTTGTTTCCAACCTTGCTTCCTCTTCTATCCCTGATAACCCTCCGTGGCGTCTGAAAAGAAGATGGCCTTGGGACCTTCTAATATAGAAATGTAATTGGAGTGTTACCAATGGGTGGTTTCTCTTCATGTTGTACATGTCATGTTGCTTGTTGTATTTGTATGTAATACAGTAAATTTCTATAAAAAAAAAAAAATTAAAAACATTATTATAAGTGGACAATGCACCAGATCCATGCTTCCTGTTATCTCTATGTCAACAGAGCTAAATGATCAGTAATGATTGAGCGTGTAGGATTCGTCATGATTGGAGCAATCCTTGTCAGTCTTGTGACTTACATTCCCGAAGTCCGCTTAAGACTCACTCGTAGCCGTGGGCGAGTCAGCTGAGTTGAAGTGGTGGGGAGGGCGTCTTGCTCTCGCTTGATCCATTGTTGTGCCATTGTTTTTCTTTTGTCTCCCAGCACTGTAAATTAATTAAAATATTTACTGAAATGGTTAACTGCATAATTTGTGCTAAGGCATTGAAGATGAAGAGCCGGTAAGACAAAGCTAAAATAACCTGTCAAAAGGTCAATATTTATTCCACAATTATTTTATTTTGTTATTATTTTGGTAAATTATACATTCTGTAAATTGTGGTTATAACAAAGATACGAACATAATATTCAATTTATTATTCTTATTAATTTATGCTTGTTTTATTTAATTTTATTTTTATGTGATCACTCAATAAACTAAGTTATTTTATTTGTGTTTTAGGTACGTTTCCATTGGTTCTTAGTTTTGTCATGCTCGTATTTGTTAAAGTAAGTATGTTTAAAAAAATATTAATACTAATGAGTGGGGATTCGAAGTAGGTGACTGGAAGTAGCTATTTCGTTACAATTTACTTTAGCTATTATATTGTTCAAGTTATAATCTTAAGTTTTTGCTCTAAACGTCGAAATAAAATTAATTCAATCTTGTGTCTTGTTCAGCGTTGTTCCATTATATGTTAATGGAAAGAGAAAGTGTTGGAGGAGAAAGTTTTCCCTACATTGTAGTTCATTATTGTAATCCGCTTTATATTTTAATTAGTAGGTCTATGGGAAAATATTAGCGGGCTCCTAGAAGACTTTCCGTTGTTGCCAAGCTAAATGGGGCCTCTTACGTCAAAATTGCTGCTTACGAGGGGTTAAGCAATGTTGTTGAAACTTCATACTACTTTTCGCTTTTACCATTGAAAATATCGTTTCTGAAACAGCCAACAGCCAAGTCATCGAGCATTTGAAGTTTTGATTTCTCTATTGTTTTCTGATATTTGAAGCGCTGCCAACGTCTAGTCCCGTCCCAATTTAATATATTCTTTATATTCTTACTCTAAAGTTGAAGGTACACATCATACATGGTAACACATAGTGTTATAATTCGTGTCCAGTTTGATTTATGTCATCATATATTATATTAGATATTATTCCATTTAGAAATATTTCTCTAATTACTCAAAGAACTTCGGATTGTTTTTGTTAATATCTAGGTTTTATTTTTTTAAATATTTTATTTCGGGATATATTTTTCTTTTCTCCCCTCTTAACATATTTTTAAAAATAAAGTATTGCGATCGGGTCAAATTTCCGATATGCGGTTTTTGACGGATCTATGCGTTTCAGAACCCCCTGAGTTAGAAAAACAAATTTTTAGCCATTGGTCAGTCTGTCTGTGCCAAGATTTTCTCGGGATCTAGTGAACCTATTTTGTTGTTCCTTTTTTTATTTTGTAGGGTTTTGACTACTGATGCCTGTGACACACATTGGATGCTCCATGCGCAATAAATGAAAAACATGTTTTTCTATAGACTGCAGCGCGAAAACGGCTCTAACGATTTTGATGAAACTTTACTATAATGTTCTAATAACTGTCCTTTCAATTTTCGTATATGGAATAAATTCCCGAGAAAATTCAGGAAAAAAAGTTATAAAGAAAAAAAAAATGTTTGGGGCCTAACTCGCTAAGTATATATTCTATGGTAAAATTTATCAAAAACACTTTTGAAAGGTAATTAAATTGCCAACAAAACAAAAAAAAAAAATCATCAGGTTCTTATCCTGGTGTCAGAAAGCGGTGAATGAGAAAAAAAAGATAACTAAGTGAAAGTAAGAAAATCTGTTGCCCGCATCACACAAGTTTCACTATTTCCTCTACTTTTAACAGAAATTATTGTTTGATAAAATTAGGCTATGTAAAAAAGTTTTTGATCAGCAATATTAGAGGTGTTGAAATTTTTACACTGGTCTACCTTCCATTGCTTTGGTTTATCTAATAGATCGTACTCAAATCTTTTCTTTGGTCAATTTTCAGGAAAATAAATCTAATTCAATTTCTTTCTGTTTCTTGATGGACATATGTAAAGATATAAAAACTTTTCTGAAATAGGTAGGAAAGTCGTGTGATGGACACAATCAAATGTTTATTTTACTATTTATTCTCTGATATTAACTGACAAATTATGAATTTCTAGTTTTGTTGTTGTTGCAGGGAATATGTCAACTGCCTTCTGTTTTTGCCATTTTATGTATTTTTAGTTGGAATATTCAATGTATATCAACAATCAATAATGGTTTATAATAGCATTACCAATGCAAAGCACGTGGTTTATAATAACCAGACGCGATCGCAATCACTCCCTCTTCATCAGGATGGTTGGCAACCTTTTGCATACGCCTCTATCCTGTTGTTGTTTTTTACGGGATAGGGTTTTTAGCCTTGTGCCTAATCCTCAAATCTGGAGGACCAAAGGAGCTATGTTATTAGACACAGGGGTCGCTTTCACCTTACTGTGAATCTCAGGGTAGGGATGTTACCGTCTCTATACGGGAATCGAACCCGCGCCGTAGTACTCTAAACAATCGAGTAGTGACTGCAGTTATTTATTTATTATTAATTATTTATATTGTAATATTTATCAATAAACAAATAATCCAATTTGAAAATTATTTATATTTTTATCTTTTGTTGGTTAATCCCGCGAACGGAATTTAAACTCGTAGCAAATAATTTTTGCAGGCACCTTAACTCACTCGACCATCGCGGCCTCTGATACTGATATGACAGGTATAAAATATTTTATTTTTTCTGATCTGGATTCTCTTTCTTATCAGTGGTTCCTAAATTGTGATTCGCATACCTCAATTTCTTTCTGATTTTACCACCATTGTTACTATTATAAATAAAGTCATGGTTACAGATATTTTTTATTTTAAATTATTTTTATTTGAAATCGTTATTCAACGTTTCAGTTTCACTTATATGATGATTAAACACGATCTAGGATTGATATAAAATAATCTTTAGTGGTTAGGATAGTAGGAGATGAAAATATTCGGCGTTGAAGAGGACGTATAAATCAAGCTGAGTTTCATCAAGCCCAGTTCCAGACAATTTCAGAATTTTTGGTTTATTTTTAGTTTCCCTTTTCTAACCGTTCTTCCGTGATATTGTTAACAAAGGAATTTACTTTTATACTATTATTTTGTTTGTTAAAAGAAAGTTTTGTAAATATTACGGTATTTTTTTTTCGGCAAAATTAACGTTTAATAACATCATGAGATCTTTGTGAATGTAGTAAGCAAAAAAAAAATTGGGAACCCCTGTTTTATACAACAAAGTTATTCTTAAAGAAAATCGTCCCTCGTATCAATTTTTTTCGCTATTCTCTATCAAAACCTCTTGCAATAAACAAAAAAACTATTTAACGTTTCTAATTATTAATGTCTGCATCATAAACTACAGCAAATGTTCTTCAAAAACCAAATTTGTTTTTATTAAAATTAAATATCACTTTGAATGATAACTTTGAAATATTTATTTTTAAACAAATTTTTATAATTATATAAAGTGTATTTTAGTAATTAATTTTAACAATGTATTTCAGTTAAAAAATAAAATAAATAAATAGTTCGTAATAATTCATAGCTATTATTTTTCTGAAAACACTGATATTGTGGGGGCAGAATTTTACAACACTTATTTTTTTTTAATAAAATATTTTCTTATTTTATTTATAATTACTTGTATTTAAAAAAATAAAACTTGCGTGACCTGCAAAGTCAGATCGAAACGTTGGCTTTTAATAAAATAGTTTTGCCACTATTTAGTCTATTTATGACCGCCACCCCGGACCATTTCCTTCCTCTATAATGCAACGGTCAACTATTAAGTATTCAATATTCTATTTATAATTTATCTCTTATCAAAATCTATAAAAAAGAAATATAACTGCATCTGTACGCATTAAATAAAGCAGATGAACTAAAAATGAAATTAAAATTTGGATTGTTTGTTAACGTTATATTGATATTAATTACCTAATTTTTTAAAATTGTATTTATTCATGTTTTTGTTCCTACTCATTCGAAATTAACTCTTAGCAGCGTCACATTGTGGTTAAAAATAAAGATGATATTTGAATAATTTGAAAACTTATCATCTTTTTCAGTTATATAAATGAATTTCCTCAATAAAATCATATTTTTTATGATAAAAAACTTTACAATATTTGTTTTATCCTCTTCTTTGGCTGCAATAAGACGCCAGTTGGAGATGGCGCTGGTGCCAAGTGTCAAACATATTTTTGTAGAGGTGAGGGCACTTGGCTACCCCCCTCCCTCCCCCCCCAAGATATACAATGTACTCTGGGGCTAAATTTAAGCAACTGCGAACTTGTCTTGGCTACAAGCTTCCTCAATCGTTTCCCCGTTTGCATCCTGCTTCTAAGTATTTAAAAAAAAATACCCACTAAATCGTCACAAAATTAAACAACTCAAAATGGCTGCCATGTTATGGAATACCTGCTTTTACTGATATTATTTAGAGATGGGTTATTTTATTTTTTTTTTTTAAATGATGAGAATGTCAAATAGTCATGATTTGCAGTCTATATGCGGTTTATGAGGTTTTCCGACATTTCGATCCAAGCATGTGGGTCATAATCAGGTCCGAAAATTAAAAACATATATTAGAAATATAAGTATCTTTATGTAAAGTCAAAATAAATTAACTAAGCGATTATTAAAAATAAATAACAAGAATGCATAATACCTCAGGGTTTAGATAAGTATTTTTTTTAGTTTAAAAAATAATTAGAAAACAGTAGGCATTATACGCTAAGATTTAGTAACTGAAAATAATATGAATAATCATTTGGAGCAACAGATGGAATTAAAAGTATAAAAATAACAAATACAGTAATTGTTAAATATTAAGTTATTGTTTTGTTTATTCGTTTATTGTATTATATTTATGCAATTCTTATTGTTATTCGTTATTTTTTATTTTTATACTTTTGATTCCATCTGTTTCTCCAAATGATTATTCATATTTTATTTAGTTACTAAATCTTATTTTAAATAATAAAGGGAATATGATATATATATATATATATATATATATATATATATATATATATATATATATATATATATATATATTTCTGCATTTTAATGACTTTACTATTCTGAATAAATTAATTATCGGAATAACTTAAGCGGATGGGGAATGTGTATGAATGTTTAAATTCAGAAATTAAGGCGTTTAATTTTATATTCCGCTGTTGTTTTTTTATATTACAATCTCTTCTCAACATTCAACTATTTTTTAAAAGTTAGCCAATTTTTTCTCTGTCTATTAACTGTTTGAATTATTTGTGCATTCTGCATTTTGTCAGTTTTCCGTGAAGAAGTAATATTTTTTTTTTTTTGACATTTTTGTTTTAGTATGCATAAAATGAAGTTTTCCTCATAAGGAAAAAATATAATACACGCCTATATATATATATATATATATATATATATATATATATATATATATATATATATATATATATATAGCATAAATAAAAAGGAAAACAATAATAACTAATGATTCGTCGTCATTTGTGGGACTCTGCATAGCCATTTTATATTATATAAATTTTCCGTGATCTTCCGTTGTTATTTTAGTTACGTCAAACTGTTCTGTCATTCTACAAACATTATTTACGATACGATTTTCAGTGGAGTTGATCTTTAAATCTTTCAGTGCAATAATATATGTTTTTGTCAAAAGATAAAAAAACATCATATTGTCTAATTCGTGTTCATATTTAGTGAGAATATAAATAAAATTATTTATGGAATTCTTTTTATCAATTCGCTTGCAAGAAAAAATTCTGAACGTTTCATCATTTCAATCTGATTGGTTTCATGTAATTGTTTTTTCTTGTTTGTTTTTTTTTTTTACTTAGGCAATAAGATTGATTTATTTATTTATATATCATCCTCAACTCGGATATAGTGGAAGTGTGAATTTCGAATTAAATTTTTTTCACGTATTTGTTTAAAAAAAAAAAACTAAGAATTCTTTAAGTAACACTGCCAGAAAATTCATCCCTGACCTTGAATAACCTAGATTGATAATAATTTATTTATATGTATTTAGATTAAGATAAACATATCGATATATTTTAACGTTTTTTCAACATATCTTGTACACTTTCTTTTTTTTTATATATATATATATATATATATATATATATATATATATATATATATATATATATATATATATGGGGAGCGGGGTAGCTCAGTGGTAGGGCACTGAGCTTCCAATGCAAAGGTCCCGAGTTCGAACCCCGGCTCATGGCAGAAAATTTATTTATCTGTTTCATTGGCCGTGGGGCGACCTTGGGTCAGAAGTCCCTCCTGGGGCACACCCAGCCTCTATAAAGTGGGTACCCTTAATTAAATAATTGGTTAAGGGGGAAAACCTGGCGGTTGGGCGTGATCTCGGTCAAATCACCTCCTTGCACAACCGTTGACCTAGAAACAGTGCTTTCCCTAAATAGTACTGAACCCCAGATCCTTCATGGGTTGTAGTGGTACAGGTTTATATATATATATATATATATATATATATATATATATATATATATATACTATATATACTCCAGCTATACAAGAGGAAGCTGGAGTTGCCTCTGGCCGAAGGGCAAGCAAGCACTCTCCAAGCTGAGCCCTTTAACCAACCCCATCGATCCGCCTCAGTTTGCCCTACTGCTCGTTTTTGTTCCTTAGGATATTTTACATCTAGTACTTTTCATTTCTAATTGATTTTTATACCATTTGTTACAATGAACTTAACTATATATAAAACATTCATTCATTTAAAATATAAGTCATTAAAAAAAAAAAAAAAAAATGGTGAGGTGTGCTTTTTAAAAATGATGTGTAAGCGAAATTAGGTGAACAGTTAACTTAACAGTAAATAACAATAGAAAAGCCGTGTTGCGTCGTTAGTAGCTAAAATATAGGATGATCGGAAAAAGTCAGGCGCCCTCGGCTTGTTTATACTCTCGATGATGGCTATATTGACAAAATGTCAACATGTTAGTTACAAAATGATATTTCCAAGACTTAATTAAGGCTTCGTTTTGAAAAGAAAATTATACGTCCCTGAAAAAATAGATTGGCTGCCTTTACCCATTTGGCCAGAAGCTAATAGAACTCCTTCCCTCCTCTACTGTAAAGAAAAAAATTAAAATCCTCTTTTTTTGTTATTAACCCGATAACTAAATATTTTTTATGAATGGCTTTCTAAGGCATTCTTTTTATTTTTTGCCATTTCACTTCTTCGCATGAGAATCCCGTAATATATAAACTATAAGATTTAGCTCAGAATATCGAATGACCCATTTGAAGTTAAAACCTGTGTTTTGAGACAGTCTTTGTAATTATATTTTTTTTACCTAAGTAGTGAAAACATGATCATTTTTTAATTTCTACTCGATTCAACATTAAGCTAAATATTTCCGAGATATATTGGCTGATTATTATGAGGTATTTCTTAGGGACTCGGGACTCGATATTGATCCATAGTTAAAGAATCTCTCTCTTATATATATATATATATATATATATATATATATATATATATATATATATACATAGGACTATGAATTATAATTATAAGTGTGTTTCATTGTTGTACAAAATAGTATTAATGCTAAAAAACAAATGAATATAAACTATTTAAATTTAAAGATTGTGAATCCTATAATTATGATAGCAATCTATAATAGCGAAATTTCAATTTACAATTCAATTCTATGCGGGTTATTAAATATTTAGAGATAACGTCGTCACGGTCATCAATATGAATTAACATTTATTTAAACGACTCGATAGAACTCTTTCGAAACATTTGACTGTTATTTATCAGCTGTATCAAAACGAATGCAATATTTCACCGATATTGTCTCAGTCTTTTCAGTGGATGATCTCGGAGACTGGAAAAATATAGTGGACCCTAATCGATTTTTTTTTTTTTTTTTTGGATATTGAGAGAAGTATCGCTTCCTATGTAAAACACCCAATGAATTCAATGGTGCGATACTTTTTTTAAAAAATCCAAACCTAAATATAAAAACAAATGGTGTGAAAACAAGTTTATTTACACAACTGATCTTTTTTTCGAGTAATGTAATAATACTTTTTTTTTAAGTATTAAAAAAAAATCATCAAATGCTTTTTTACCATTTAATTCCAATGAAGAGTTCATTATTGTAAATTTGTTTTAGTACAATTCTAATACTTTTTTTATTGGGAAATAATAACTTGACTTTTGTAATACATACGTAAATAATTTTGTCTTTCCAAATTGAACCCTTTTTATTCGTCCCATTTAAGTTCAATTACTATAAAAGTTATAAAAAGATTTCGAAAATATGTAAAACAAATAATAGAATCTATATTTGTTTTTTAAAAAATTATTGGTTTTGATATTACAATTGGAATGGAAAATATAAGTTCTTCGCGGTTCCAGAAAAATTGTCAATAATGATTCGGGTTCACTTTATAATTTAGGTAATATTTAAAAGGACAAAGATACTTGTATGTTTAATATTATTTCATGAGTAATTGTGGTTAATTTTAATCATGGCAATGATAAACAACAATGTGATGTTGGAAGCATTAATTTGATTCAAGATTTATAGTTTAGAATCACCCATCCATCTCACGAAGTTTTTAAAAACATGTATAAATTAAATACGGCCGTTGTATGAGTGAATTTGTTGTATGAGAGATAAATGAACAATCTTTAAACTTTATATTAGGCCTTGGTTTAAGATGTCACCTTAGCAGTCTCGAGGCATAAGCCCAGCTAATTCGAATCCGTTCTAGGCGGGTTAATTTTTTTTTTTTTTTTCCTAAAAAATAATATAATTTTTTTGCTTCTACTATTTTTATGTAATTTAAATTTTTGTTGATACTTCTTATTAGTTGTTTAGTTTTTATTTAGGAAGGAGACGGTTCGGGGTGGCGGTCATAAATAAGACTAAATAGTTGTAAAACTATTTTTATTAAAAGAACGTTTCGACCCGACTTTGCAGGTCTTCTTCAGAGCTAGAACGGACAAGATACATAAAGATAGAGAATTGTGGAAGTTACATAATATTTAGACAAAAAATTATAAACAATGTGAATAAGCTTATTAAAATTATAAACAGTAAGTACATTAAAATATGAACAGAGTAAGCTAAGTAACAAGGTACTAAGCTGAAGTAAATATATGCTAACAATTGTTGTAGTGAAATATATAATAACTGCAAATGTGAATATACTTCTACAGATCTACAGGAGAGATTGAAAGGAATGGAAAAAGGATATAATATGAAACAATAGACATAAAGGAATGTGGAGAAAAAAAAAGGAGAAAGAAAACAAAAAAAATAAATAAGTAAGTAAATAAAATTAGAGACTTCCAGCTGTAGTCGGGTCGAAACATCGGCTTTTAATAAAAATAATTTTACCACTGTTTAGTCTATCTTTGACCGTTACCCCGGACCATCTCCTTCCTTTATAATGCAACGATCATTAATTAAATATTCAATTTATGTTTTATCATTTGTTTAGATAGTTTTATTCTTCGTTCATACGATATAAATGATTTGTGGCTCTGAGCCAAATTTTGATAACTGTTTGTCGCAGTTGTGAGCGTCGCAGTATAGAACGAGTTCGGAAACCTGCAGGATACACCTGGCGGAATTTATTTCCGTTTTATGAGCTGTAAAAGAAGGAGTGGTGAGAAGCCAAGGAAAACCCAACCCCTCTCTAATTTCAGTTCAAATTACGGTGCAAATCTATTTTCATCAGGGGCCAGTAACCATTGTCATTCCCGCTGTCTTCTACACGGTATTTCATTCCATTCCGCCGGCTATGAATATTTTTGGAAACAATTAAAAAAAAAAAAAGTGGGAATAGTACTTAACTAATTTGAAAACGTTCTTTCGGTTTTCTAGGCAGCACTCCATCCAATCTTGTCTCTGTTTAATAAACTTCTTTGAACAATAGTCGATGCTCTCTTTTATGTAACCAATAAAACCCTACACAATGACCTTAATATCCCATTTGTACTTGGCCTAATCCCAGACAAATTTTCCAAATTCCACCAGAATTTCACTCTTCATCCAAATCCTGTAGGACAGTCTCTATCTACCTCCAGTCATCCCTATAATCCTCCTCGGAGGTTAAAACGGCAGTGGCCTTGCGACCTTTTGTAAAAATGTATATATTGGAGTACTGGCACTGGCCAGATTCTTCACTCATGTCCTGAGCGTTTGTTGCTCTAGTGCCCTCCATCAATCTCCACTGGTGAAGCGGCTGGGAGGGAAGCACTGGGATCTTCTGGAGTCCTGCTTTGGCTTCCACATTTCTGGGACAAAGATTGACTCAGAGTCCCCTGTGCCAATGTAAATATTGTACATAGGTGTGAATGTGTTTTATTTATTTTGTTATAATTCGGCTAATCTGTTATCTTACTTATCTTGTATATTACTTTATCTTTATATATATATATATATATATATATATATATACATATTGTTTTGTTTTTTTTCCTTTCTTATGTACATATTGTGTGAATAAATACTATAGCCCTAGTACCAATGCCCTTCAGTGTGGCAGACTGTATTAAATATAAAAAAATAAATAAAAAATAAAATAAACTTCTTTAATTGTATTATAATTTCTGCCTTCGGTTAAGTTATCCCCATTTATGTACAGAAAAAAAATAATTTTCATATTTTATTGACATATTTAAGCCTATGATAATTTTAGATTATTTTTAGTTACCAATAATTAATATTGACTGAGAATTTCAATTTATTTTCGTGATAAGAGTTTGATTGCTTTTACTCGATTCCTTTGAAGGTTTCGTTTGGAATCGCCACTTTTCCAATCGATAGTAATTGTTATTAGGATGTCAGAGCATTGTAGTAATTGTACAGAAATAATATTTCAAAGTTAATTAATTAATCTTCCTCGAAATCTCCAATTTGGAATTCATCTTCAACTAGACGACCTCTTTGCAGCAAATATACTTTATAAATACAGAACGGCTTTTCATTTTTGATCGATAATAATCGTAAAAAAAAATTTACTGTACTCTGAGTGAGTATTCTTTTTATTTATTTTATTTTTTTTATTAAACAGTAAATAGTACATCTGCCATTTTGAAGAGCAACAAGTAACAAGGCTAAATGTTTTATGGTTCATTCGTACCATGTATACATATAATATGGAAATAAAAAGTAAATAAATGAGTAAACTAAGAAAAAGTAAATATAAAAATAGAATAATTTACATAAATGATACATAAGCGAAATAAAAAATAAATCAATAAGTAAAAATAAAATAAATATCCTTCTTTTTATTAACTTTCAATTTTAAATTTTATCGCATCTTTTTTAAATTGTTTACAATTATTTTACTGTCAAGATTTTAAATGTAGATGAATCATTAATAAATCGGAAATGATCCATTTGTATTCAAATATACTGTAATTTCCACGAGTCTTGTGTAAATGTTTGGAAGGCTTTTTGAATCACATAGCAAACACATCGCAACACTCATTTGTTTAGAACAGTACTCACGAACGTTATTATAAAGCTCGAGTCATCGGCTAGTATTCAATATTTTTGTATTGCAACAATAAAAGAATATAAAAATTAAAGTAAATTTCATTAAGTATTCTGAGCTTCCAATGCTGCTAAAGGTCCCAGGTTCGAATCCCGCCTCATGTTAGAAAAATTATTTATTCTGTTTCATTGGCCGTGGGGCGACCCTCCTGTGGACGTAAGTAGTCCCAGCCTCTATAAAGTGGGTACCCTTAATTAAATAATTGATTAAGGAGGAAAACCTGACGGTTGAGCGTGATCTCTGTCAAATCACCTCCTTGCACAACCGTTGACCTAGAAACAGTGCTTTCCCTAAATAGTACTGAACCCAAGACCCTTCATGGGTTGTAGTGGTACAGGTTTTTTTTTTTCATTAAGTATTATTTTATTTTTTTTTAGAATGTATAAATTAAGAATATATTAGTTTTGTAAATTATCACAATTCAGTATCTTAATATATTTTAGAAACATAGGAACCCCGTATAAACCATTGCTTGCTTCAAATTTGAAATGGTGTGTATATTTGTATGAGCTTGAGGGTGAAAAGTGAACAAAGAGAAGAAAAGATTATCTTGAGATGTGAGGACGCCCACTCGCCCGATCGAACCTCACCTTATGAATCTCCTACCATTCCTATCCGTTAAAATATTTTATTTTTATTACATATTTTATTCTATTTTTTTTTCTATATTGCTAACTAGCCTATAATGAATTGTTTTTTTAATTAAGTATATATTTAATTGTTTTTGTTATTCTAGTGTTTATATTTCGTTTTATTGTTAAAGATGATTAATTTTTTAGGGAAATATTAAAATAAAGAAAGAGGAATGACCTATTCTTAAACTATTGCCTTGGACCACCCCTTCCCAAATTTTTAATGTGAGAAGTGGGAAACAGTTATATACTCTTACATTTTATAAATTCTTACTTCCTATCTATTCTGTTTGTGCCATAGAAATATTTAACTGCTATGTATAGGACTGTCACATTTAACTTTACATGTGACAAAAAGTAGGAACTGAATTATGGTCCATAAAATAAAAAATATATCATTGTATGTACATTATAAAGCGTGCAAGATGAGTATTTTTTCAAGAATCTCATTAGCAGAAGAAATGGTTTATTATGCACAGTGTTCTACTCTGCTATGGTAATAATTTTAAAAAGTTTGTAAAAACCCAAATTTGGAAGGACTGTAAACGTGAGCTGAGATTGGATTCCCAATCCCTCTGTGTCTTTGCAGGAGATGTATAGGGAGGGCCCTGTTCATTGTATTCCCCTTCCTAGGTTTGCTTTCTGCGTCCCTTTGTATTGCCTGCACTGTTGGTCCTAAGGTATCATTTTTAACCTCCTAGACTAACGTCCCCGTCAGACAGACTTCCACAACCTAAAATTTCATCTCTCGTCCCATTTTATGGTTTCAAGGTTACAACGAGTCAACTTCTTTTTGCAACATGATGATCTCTTAACATATTATGGGGCCTACTTTATATGATCTGCAAAATATTAAGTAATCAGTCTGTCGAAGATATCTATTAGATATTAGCTGTCACCCGTCGCCTATTTCTTTAGCATGTTGTCTCCAAATATGGTTCTCTATTTCATTTTATAGTTAAACTCGAGCCCGCCCGTCTGCCTCATTCCCTTTGGCTTATTCATAATTTGAATAAAGAATGTATCCATTATTATTTTTGTTCAACTTGTTTATTGAAAAATATTCCAATCTATCTCAAAGGACATATCCATTATTAAAAAAAAAAAAAAAAAATCAATAACGTCATTTTTTTTTCATATTCGCTATAACCTGATTTTGATTAATTTATCTTAGAAGGATTATCAAAGAATAATTTTTAATGTTTTAAATAATTTATTTTTTAATGAAATTCCGAATGAAGCTACTTCAATATAATAATAACACTATTATCTTATTATTACCTAACAATATTTAGAGAAGGAATTTCCCCATTAGTGGTGGATTCATTGTGATATTAAAATGTATGGTGTAACTTTTTGTTTTTTAATTGTTAAGTTAATCATTGTTCTCTAATTTTCATTAACGTTAGGTTGTAACGAGCAAATTATGATTTATTTTCTCTCTATCTTGGCCATTAATAAGTTTATCTCCAATCCATAAATTTTGCTGACAATAAAAACTACAGTGATTTATTATACTTTTTGGCGTATGTTTCTGGGCTGCATGTTGCGAATGGCGAAAGAATCGAAAAAAGGATGGACTGGTTACGGTGGCGCAACCACCGCAACCTTCACCGCCATCCCAATCCTTCAACTGAATCATCTTTCGCCTTATCCTTCGCTACCGATTCACCACAGAAACCAGGCAGTTGCCTTGAAGCATCTGATACGAACCACCTTTCTATTCATTCTGGAACGATACAGATGAATCACATCAGTATTGTCATCTCAATGACCATAAGCAGTTTTCAGCTCGAAAGTTGAATGTCGAAAGTCGAAAATGCCAACTAATTATGTTGTTGTTTTTTTTTAACAGCTTTTCAATTAACAAATATTTAAGGTTAATGTACCGGTAACAGACACTTTAAGAGAAATTTTCAACATTAATATCAACTACAGCTTTAGTTCTGAAAGTGGCTCTTTCCAAACGTATTTAATGGACAACAAATTCTTTATTAGATATTTTTTTCTATACTGTCAATTAGCTTAACTTATCACCTATAGAAAAGTGATAAGGAAACCTCCTATAAACAAACACTTAGCTTAACTTTGGTTTTGGTTTAACTCCATTAAAACATCAACTTCCAATCTGCTATTGTGGCATATCATTTCAGGTTCAGGCATAACCTCCCAAGTGTTTCAATTGCAAATCTACTCACATGTGTATTCCCTTTTGGGCGTATAAATCTGTTAGTTACATCGTATGTCTACTACACTTGCCTTAAATTAAAACAAAATTAATCTTGAATAAATTTTATTAACTTTTCTAAAAATTCCAGAAATTCTGCTGAAAAATTATCTATTAGAATGATATTAATTCAAATTTTAATTTAGTTTTCCTGAAATAATTTAATAGTAAAAAAATAAATTAAAGAAGTCGCCTGCGTTGAATCGATTATTTAAGCTCTATTTCCTTAACCTAGTTATCCCGATTTTAAACCATATTCTATATCAACATTTTTTTTTTTTTTTACTTTATTTGTAACCTCGATGTAATAGTATTGTAGAAAATTAATAAGTTTCAGAAACGTAATCATGAAAAAAAATTTCTGACATCAAGTGCATCCAATCCTTCCAGTCAAAAGTCCTCCGAACAATAGTCGATGCTCCTTTCTATGTGACCAACAAAACCCTACATCATGACCTCATCATCCCATTTGTCCTAGACCTTATCCCAGAAAGATTCTCCAAATTTCACCAGAACCTTACGTACCATCTAAATCCTCTTGCACAATGATATATGATATATGTCATAAAAATTATATGATATATAAAAATGTATGACTATTTTACGGGTTCTTAAAAATCTACCATAAAATATATTTTATATATTTTAAAAAAAGAGATTAAAGATGAGGTATATCTTTTAAGTTTTTTTTTTTTTTTTAAACTTAAATCTGAACATTTAAATTAAAATTAATATATTTGAAAATTAATGATAAAGCAAACTACAATGTTTTATAGCTTAATATTTTTTTTTCATCAAATTTAATGCCATAATGTTGATTGTAATTTCCCCTTTAACTCCCCATGGAGATATTTTTTCGAAATCTTGTCGTCCCTCACGACTCCAGCCCAGTTATTTCGTATCTCAGAAGTTTTATCTAAATTACTTCGCTTGTGGCTCCTTAAAAATAATGGGCGACAATGATAAGAAAACTTTTTTCTTTTAATCTCTTTTTGGTACTAGTATGTTTTATCAACGGTTTTTGACGTCGCGTTAACTGAATTTATACGCTTTAGACGTTTTTATTAATCTTGTCATGTTTTCTTGTCACAAGAAAAAAAAAAAAATGTCTTAAACTTAACTGACCTACTAAATAAGTAACTTTATTAAATTTGATTGAATCCAGACCATGGAAGACAATTACACAATTCACGCTTTGTTTTGGTGATTATCTTTTACATCTTCGACGAGAGGGATCCTTGCTTAGGAATGATTCTTAGAATAGAATTTTTATTTTTTTATTTTTTGAGTAATATAACATTCTGTCTATGTGAAAATATTTATAGCGAGGTAAGACCACCACATTCACATTACATATACATAAAAATATAAAATAATCAGAAGCAAAATAAGAAATAAATAATAATCAAAAAGTATATACAATAAATTTTAAAAAATAATCAAAGATAAAAAAACACAACAAAAAATCTGGTACCGCATTACACAAAAATTATACTATACTTATTTACTTTCCATTGTGGGAATTTTTATTTGTTTAATTACCCTTATATATAAAAAATCTAATTTTTATATCGCTGTAATCTATAACAATTAAATATTATATAATACCAACGACAGCATTTATGAAGGCTGCATATATATAAATAGTAATTAATAATATTGCATATATGTACATAATATTGTAGGAACCGTATCATGTTACGTATGGAAGCCTGTTCTAATCTTTCGGCTCGGGCCCGCTGGTATTCCTTAGGTTCCTGCAGTACAACTATTGTTCGTTACGATCTCTTATTTCTTCTTTAGTTAATTATCAAATTCTTTCATATTTTATATTTAACTATTTTTTATATTAAAGATTAATGTGAAATGTTTTTTTTTAATAAAAAAAATTAAAGCTACTGTCGAGGAAGCTAATATTGAAAATTAGCCATTTTTAAGCCCTGTCAGAGAACATAAATGAGAACAAAACCTACATTATATTAAAAACTGCTTAATAATACACTGATATACTGAGTTTAATCAAAATCGTCAGAGCCGTTTTTGAGAAAATCGGAAAAATGTGTTAAATCGACGATATAAAGTACCACTTAGGTTTGCCGATTTTGACGAAGATGTTGCTGTAACATCCCAGGTTTAAACGCCCAATATGGCGCGGTATCGACACGAGCTTTCAACTTAATAATGATATTTTCGTTTAACGGCCTAAACAGCTGTTATCGGCATTATATAATATTTTTTTCTGTAAACTGTCTTACAACAACCGACCGAACTTGTAACATAATGAATGAAATAATTTTCATCGGTGCGGTCCTAATAACCAGGAATGCCCAAAAGGGAGTTTCATGACGCAAATCTCGTTCTTGTAAGTATATTTCTAATGGACGCATTTCTTTTTCTTAATGGTTATTTTGGAAGGGGAAATTTCCCCATTTTCTCATGGATCCGCCACAGCTTTAAACGACTGATATATCTTTAGGCTTTTTTTAAATGTTTCTGAGATGATTATATTTTATATATATAGGCATTGGTCTTTACCTTAAGCGATCAATGCGTACGTAGTGTCTAGAAGAATCATTATGTGGTTCTGGGGCACGTGCAAAATGGTTCGTTTTTCAGATAATTGTATTGTAAAAGCTTGTAAATTTTTTTCAATTTGAGTTATGAAAGTAGAATGTAGAAAAAAATTGGATAAGTGTATTTAAAAAAGAACTCCGGTTTCAATGCCAAAGTTCGCAGTAGCTCTGGTCAATTATGACAGTAGGCCTTTAAGGGATTATTTTTAAATGTCTATACTACACGAGGGACATCTTTTCGATCTCTTTCAGAACGTTCATTTTATTATCTCCGTCCATTCTGGACTTTTTTGAATTTTGAATACACTTGCCAACCATCGCCTGTAATCAATCCATTTCCGTTGTCATGAGTTTCTTCTTAAGTTTACTCCTTATGGGCCATTTTCTGATCCATAGATCATAATACTGAATGCTGTTTTTTATTTATTTTATTTATATTCCTAGTGTGTTTTATGCATGATATCCCTACTCCATAATATTGAGTTGAGCATTGATATAATTTTTTTTCCCTTTTGCGATCCTTATTTTCATTTCCATATCGGAGGAACTATCTAATTGGAGGGGTATTTGAAGAAGTCTTGAACCCTCTTCAATGGCTCCCCAGGGACCAGTCCTCTGTACTGGATGACATAAATTCCGTCTTCTCAGCATTGATAACCAGCCCCCGTTCTTCATATTCCTCTTTTAATCTTTTGTGTCCTGGTCAATGATGACTTGAGTCCGCAAACGATGAGTTATAGAGGAATAGCTCTCTGCATTTTAATGAATCCCCATGGGCTTACATTTTTTCCACCATTCTTTTAAACATATTTCAAGAAAAATCTTAACGTGGATGGACGTGCACTGAATCCCTGCAATACCTTTTGATAATATTTAAAATTTAATCTCATATTTTCTTTAATTATTTAACTATTGATGATTCCTTTGGAGTTTCAAATTATTTTTTAATAACTTTATAGGAGAACCTTTAAACCGTTTAAAGTTATCAGGTGCCCTAGGAACCTTTAAACCCTTTAAAGGTAGCAGGTGTCCTATATAGGCTGTGATACCTTCCCATAAAGTAATTTTATAGCATTTTTATGTTTTATTTCTCGGTGTTGTTAACTACTATCTTCTCATCTTGACCGTTTTTATATTTATTAATCGATTTGTTATTTATCGATATTTTCCATTGTGAAGTGGGTGGTGACCCGGCCGGATGGGCACCCTCCCCCCCTCACCTCGGAATGAATCTCCTCCTCATCTGGAGCTATTTGGAGCGGAGTTGGAAGGATAGCCTTTCAACCAGATCGGCCGTTTTGTCAATATAATAAATGGAAAATTCAAAATGGACCAAGGTTGCCCGTGAATCCCTTTCGTAAACCTTACATTCCTCAAGTCAGTTTCACGAATTGTTTGTTGAAGGTTTCTCCGTTTGACATTCCTAGGACGACGAATACGAATATGGAATTTACAAACCTTGTATTTGTATTATTAAATATTTACCATAATGCAGAGGTCTCCAAACTTTTTTGCCTACGGGCCACATTAAGACTTCCTTCAAGTCCCGCGAGACATTATTTATGGTGACAAAAATATCAATATATCTTTCAGTATCGATGTTACTGATATATCGACATAAAACCATCGATTTTTTTTCATTTAATTAATTTACTTTTTATCAATCGAAAAATCTAAATATTCCAGAAATCTTATTTTATAATTTATAGGAAGAAGATGGTCCCGGGTGGCTGTCATAAATAGGCTATATAGTGGCAGAACTATTTTATTAAAAGCCAACGTTTCGACCCGACTTTTCAGGTCTTCTTCAGGGCTAGAACGAACAAAATACAAAAAGAGAATTTTGGAAGCATAATATGAAATAATAGACATAAAGGAATGTGGAGAAAAAAAAAGAAAATTCCATATTATATCCTTTTTCCTTTTCTTTCAATCTCTCGTGTAGATCTGTATATATCTACGAATATAAGTATATTCACATTTGCATATATTATATATTACACTACAACAATTGTTACCATCTATTACTTCAGTTTTGGATCTTGATACTTAGCTTACTCTGTTTATATTTTAATGTACTTACTGTTTATAATTTTAATAAGCTTATTCACATTGTTTATAATTTTTTGTCTTAACATTATGTAACTTCCAAAATTCTCTATATCTTTTTGTATCTTGTCCGTTCTAGCCCTGAAGAAGACCTGCAAAGTCGGGTCGAAACGTTGGCTTTTAATAAAATAGTTTTGCCACTATTTAGCCTATTTATGACCGCCACCCCGGACCATCTCCTTCCTTTATAATGCAACGGTCCACTATTAAATATTCAATATTTTATTATTTGTTTGTTAAAATATCACTAAGGTTGCTTCTAACCCAAGACCTTTTAGTTATTATATATAGGTCTACTTTCTAATTTTAGGGGCTCAGATTTTTATATTTGTTATTACAATTAATAATTATAACGGCTATTATAAAAATAATAATAAAAAAAAACCATAAGCATTAGTAAGCAAATGAAATTATAGAAGTATCTAATGTCTATTAGTGGTTCGAGTGTATTATAGTATAGCATCTGTTATGAAAATAATATATACATATGTTGAAAAGTGTAAACGATCTTGATATAATTGAAGCGGTTTCGTTTACCTTTACTACGCATGCAATTTATAACGCGTTAGTGGGCTGCCTTGTGAAGCTTAATAACTGCCAGTTTTCCTTATACAATTTTCATCCATGAATAAAGTAAACTTTATTTCACTGACATGCCCTTAATTCAGAGTCCTTTGAGGGATGAGAAAATTATTAATTTCTCGAGGCAATGCGGGGATGGCAGAGGCGTACCCAGTAGGGAGGAGGGGGGGAGGGGGGAGTAGCTGCTCCTAAAATGACAAGGCCTCAGCTTCTCCAAAGTCAAGAAAATTGGAGTTTACAGCAAGTGCAGCAGGCCCTCAAAGGAATCTACCCAAACTGGATATGGCAGTATTTACAGGGCGGGTTTAACATGAGGGTGGAAACGCTTTAGGGTTAAAAGTTATCTCCCCCCCTCCTCCCTCCGGTATAACGCTGAGTCAGTTAAGGCCCTTGATGAGTCCTGATGAGTGATAAAAGGTCGTTGTTAGATGAAAACTGAAACTCACTTAGCCTTATCATTATTATCAACACTCTCACTTTTTTTTTATTCAGGATTTAAATTTGGAGCCTGATTGTTAGCGGAAATTCGATAATGAAAGCTAAGCTGGGCGATGGTTAACGATGGTGACATTTGAATAAATGGGTGATGTAAAAGTGCAATTATTTTCTAGAAAAAAACATACAAGTATGATATTTCAAGAAAGTAACTGTATGTTCTATGTAAAATATATAATATAAATAAATGTAGTCGAAATATGTGCTTAGTCAATTATTACTTATTAGCCTACTTTAAATAGAAATTAATTTTTGCTGTATTAGACTATGTTAATATTTACTTATTTAAAAGCTACTCTCGGGACTTAACATAAGCACTTAACAATCAATTATTCATATATTAAATACTGTACTACTGTTCATCGTATTTGTACGCTTCACCCCTTCGAAGGAAATCAGTCTCTTTTTTTTTTGGCCAGTTTCAAACAAATACTATTATGTATATATACTTTATTTTTATACTTATCTATCCGAGGTTTTTGTTAAATTTAATACTTTCAGTATTTTTTTTCTTGTCCCAGTCCGCTATATATCATTAGTAAATTTGTAAATAATGGTTATTTAATAAATTTAAAAAAAGAGTAATAAGTTACTTTGTAGTATAGTATACAAGTATAAAATGTATAGTTATAAAACTATTTTATAGTTATAGTTATAAAACTATTTTTCGATAAAATTATTAAATTAAATCTGGGCGCTGCAAAATATTTTGTAATCAAACCTTGTTTTCACCAGTTGAACCAAATCAACAGTGTGATCCCTATCAGCCAAAAGAAGTTAAGCTGCCAAATATAGTCGTAATTTTTATTTCAAATGTGAATATTCTCCCATGTAATAATCATAATTTTAGTGGCTTTTTAAATGGGTTAGAATTCGGTCTGGTTTTACAGGAATTAATAAAAATGATATTAATGTAACATGTGTAAGAAATGCTATAGAAGATAGAAGAAGAAAAAAATCGGACTACAAATTCTTCATGATCGTAATATTTTTCCTTAGTATACAGGCTGTCCAGTAAGTAGAAGGAAATTTTTATAGGAGTGGTGGAAGCAGACTTTAGGAGCTATAAAAAAGTTAATATAAACAGTGGGCCAATTTTTAGCAGAAAGGTAGCAAGTTTTTTGTTGAATAGGAAGCAATAACTCAAGAAAAAAATTTAATTTGCGTAATTAAAAATTTCTTCATGATAAACTAGATAAAATTTAATTTAAATTAAAATAGAGTTTATTATAGTTAAAACCATTTAAAGATTACTTTTGAGCAGCTAAACTTAAGCCAAGTTCTGTTTTCAAAAAAATCTTAAATTATTCGCGATTGTTTTTTTATCATTATCCAACTATACTACAGATACTCCACTTTTGCAAAAACTTCGTCTAATAAGCTATATATTGTACATAGGTGTGAATGTGTTTTATTTCCTTTATTATCATTCGGCTTCAATCTATTATTTTACTTATCTTGTATATTACTTTATCTTTTTATTTATATTTATATATATATATATATATATATATATATATATATATATATATAATATATATATATATATATATATATATATATATAAACCTGTACCACTACAACCCATGAAGGGTCTGGGGTTCAGTACTATTTAGGGAAAGTACTGTTTCTAGGTCAACGGTTGTGCAAGGAGGTGATTTGACCGAGATCACGCTCAACCGCCAGGTTTTCCCCCTTAATTAATTATTTAATTAAGGGTACCCATTTTATAGAGGCTGGGTGTGCCCCAGGAGGGACTCTCAACCCAGGGTCGCCCCATGGCCCATGAAACAGATAATTTAATTTTCTGCCATGAGCCGGGGTTCCAACCTGGGACCTTTGCATTGGAAGCTCAGTGCCCCACTCCCCATAGCTCACTGAGCTACCCCACTCCCCATATATATATATATATATATATATATATATATAATTATTTTTTTCTTACTTGGTCATTTTTATTTATTTTCCTTTCTTATTGGGGAGTGCTGTATGGTTTTGGGGTGTGATGTATGGTTGGATGATGAAAAAAAACAATCTCGAATAATTTAAGATTTTTTTAAAAACAGAACTTGGCTTAAGTTTAGCTGCTCAAAAGTAATCTTTAAATGGTTTTAACTATAATAAACTGTATTTTAATTTAAATTAAATTTTATCTAGTTTACAATGAAACAATTGTAAATTACTTAAATTAAATATTTTTTTAGTTATTGGGTTCTATTTAACAAAAATCATGATTCACTTAAAAAAACAACACAAAACTTGGATTTCCTACTTTTCCTCCGAAAATTATCCTATTCCTTATATGAACTTTTTTTTAGCTTTTGAGATTGCTATCACTCCTATAAAAATGTCTCTCTACTTACGGAACGCCCTGTATATATTGGCAAGTAATAGTAAATTATTTTTTGCCGTTAAGATTTAGGATCTAGTAAGCCATCGGGTTTTTTCCTTCTTAATTATTATTTTTGTTTTATTAATTTTTACTATTACTTGCCAATATCTAAATTAATAATAAAACAAAAATAATAATTAAGAAAGAAAAAACCCGATAGCTTACTAGATCCTATAGCTTAACGGCAAAAAATAATACTGAATATTTTTTGCAATTGGTATCACGTTTATCATACAAATTATGTCCTTGAAGAAAGTTTTTAGATAAAGTGGCCTTGACATATATACGCTGATATTAACAATAGGTTATTTAAAAATATATGTTTTATATTCGTGTCTCGCAACATAATAATAGTAATATAATTATCAACAATAAATTAATTATGGTTGTTGTATTAAGTTATAAATATTTTCATACTTCATCAATCTTATTCCTTAAGATTATCTTTTTATTAAACGAAAGAAAATATAAATATATATATTTTTTAAATGTTTTATCACTCGCTTTATGTTACTTTCATACCTCAAAAATGTTAACACTTATTGTAAAAACATTTCATGCGGATAATATGTCAAATGGCATGGAATCTAAAAATTTAGAATTACACGATCCTTAAGCAGGGTTACTATGCAGGAGAAAATAACAGAATAAATTTTTTTTTTTTTTTATTTAACCCCTTAAAAAAATTACCTTTTTCTTTTGATAACGGATATTATAGGAACAATAATGCTTTAGGCATAACCTTTTTTTGACACGTGCTTACATTTAGCCGCTGAATCGTATGCGTTGTAATTTAAAAAGAGAGCACTCATATAGTAAAATTGTATTTGCACTTTTAGAAAAAATCTTTTGAGGATGACAGGAGGGGGGAAAGGCTTCGGCCGTCCCCTTGAACCTGCAAGGTAATTAGGGGGAACGACTTAATGTAGCGATTGCAGAAAGATTTCGCAAGTTCCAATAAAAAACAAATCAGAGAAGCTTAAACAGATTTTCGTAGAAGACTTGAATTAGCAGAAAAAGGCCGCAAAAGGCCTTGAATGTGATATAAGCGGAAGAGGAGAAAACTATTCAATTGTCAAATAATAAACTTGTAAGTGGAGGGGTTTCTGTATCGCTTCAGCTGGTAACCTGTTGGGAAGAAAGCCCTGATTGTGCGTCCAGTTGGCAACACTGGCCGAGGGAACGAAGGCACACATAAACAATTTGATTGAAATCGAAGGCCTTCAATCCTAAGGCCGCCGCTCCAAATTGCCAAACTCTATTACGTTTTAAATATATCCAACCCACCATCCTCTTATTTCGGACTGAACTATTTTAAAAGCACACATTAAATAAATTTATATATATATATATATGTATATATATATATATATATATATATATATATATAATATATATATATATATATATATATATATATATACATATATAGATGGTGGGGTAGGGAAATAATTATTCTGTTCTGGGATTGTCATTTAATTTAAAATTCAATAAACTACATAAATTTTTGAGTTTATTCTGTTTATTTTCCTATGTTTCGATCCCTTCTTTTTCTATTCATAGGATAGGATCCTTTATTAAATTTTTTATCGACTTCGATATTCCAAGCTAGAGACCGACAGCCTCAGTACCGCCCTCCAGTACGTGTATCATGCCATTGGCTTATCTGTTTGCCTGGCAACGCGTGATTTTCTCTCGCGTTAGCCCGCTCGGCCACCCGGCCCCCCATTTAATTGAGCAACTAAATCATTCAATTCCTAATATTTATGATAAAAATAAAGAAACCTTCTCACTGTGATCTGCTGTCATCCCTTTAAATGTTCCCTTATATTTATGGGACAGCCTCTATAGTAGGTAGTTTGATTCACACGTTCATGTATGTTATAAACAATAAAATAGTGTTTGATGAGGACCACTATGAAGAGGTTGAAGGGGGACTTCACCTCCTTAATCTGGGGAAATTTATAATGTCATGTCCTAAAAATAACAACTAATGAAGGAATTGCGTAGATGATTTTAAAACTGGATTCTTTATGGTTTGTAATCTGAATTTTTAATCCTAGATGATCTGCCGTATTAATTACTGATCAATTTTTATCTTGTTAGATCATCCATTAAGTTATCGAGAAATGCACTATACTAACAATTTGTATTTATTTTTAAATTATTAGCTCATAAATGTATGTATATATATATATATATATATAGGCGCCGGATTAAGTGGGTAAATATAGAATAAACATCAATAGATTATTTTTGTTTTTTGAAATTTGCGGGATTTCAAGTTTATCACCTCAATTATACTTTGTTGTTAAAATTGGTTTATTGACTAAATTTTAAAACATGCGCTATTTTATTTACTGAAATTTGAAGTATAAAAAATATAAGAACAACAGTCAGTGCCTTCAACGTGTAAGTTACAATTTCAAGTTTTGAGGAAGAAACTTTTTTACGGTATTTTTGAATTTTTAAATTGGTACAATTTCGCGGGGTTATGAATCCTTGGAGGGGGCCATATTTTTGTGGGATTTCGATTTGGAAGAGCCTTCAAACGAAAGAACAAAAGTAAAATCGTGAAACAAAACACAAGAGTAATTGTTATTTGTATTATTGTTGCTATATAAGTTATTACAAAGTTAAGATTTCAATATATATTAATTCCACCCCCCTTTAAACATATAAAACACCCAGGCTTGAAAATCGATATTTATTATTTGATATTTCGATATTTTTGGTAACTGCATAGATATTATTATTCGATTACTATTCGATATTTACTTTCCAACTTTTTTTAAATATTAACAATCTTGAAATATATATATATATATACTTTTTATATCTTTATATCGAATTACTATAATGGCCCACCGAACCTCTGCTTTCGATAAATCTTTTATTATTCTTTCGTTATGTCCTTGTTAATTATTCTAAAGGGATTCGTCCCCGAGTAAATAAAATATTAATATTATTTCGATATATTTGGAAAATAGCGATTTGATTATTATTATTATTTTCGATATTTCCATCCCTAGCCAACCGCACTAACTCATCTTTGCTGCTGAATATTTCACTTGGTGAAAGTGACCCTTGATCTTGATGACTCTTCATCCAGTTTTCGTTTTGTCCAAGTTTAAAAAAAAAAATCTTCTCGGTTTTTGAACAGGCCAATTGAGTGGCGTATTCATTTGTTCCTTGTCGAGGGCACCGCACCTCCATTTTCGCTGTGATAGAAAGCGTATCAAAAGTTTTGCTCATGAAGTTAATATTTTACGCTTTTTCGGCTACCCCCCCCCCACCTCGTCCTTGTTTCATAAAGTAAGTAAAAGTGCCTTGTTGCGTTATATCAAGTATCGGGTTTTTTGTAGTAGCATTAGTTGTAGTAACATGGTTAGCTCTTATATGATTTTATTAATTGATTAAAATTTTCTCGTTGATTCATATACAATTATTTTAATAACTTTTCTGATTACCTCATTGCAAAATTTTAAGGGCTGAAATGAAATTCCTGCAAGATATAAATTAATAAATGTATATACTTCTGTATAAACAAATCCTGTACAATGTGGCTCGAAACTTCATCTGATAAATTTTTTTTTTTACCTTTCTTTATTGAATATTAATACATTCTGCCACATTGAAGGGCATTAATATTAAGGCTACGTGATTCATTCACACAATATGTACATACAATTAATATCAATGATAAAGAAAAAGAAATATAAAAACAAATAAAATAAAATAAGTAAATTGGTATGCCTGTGTACAAAAAAAATTATGAAATAATAGATAAAAGCTAGATGAAATTAAAGTAAATAAATCACATTCACACCTATCTGATAAATAATCATAATTTATTTAACGTTTTCCTTTTTTTGACCTAATTTCGGACAATTTTCCTTCTTGAATAACAATTTTTCTTCTCTATGCAGAAGGAATTTATTAACTTTATTTGGATTCGCCATTCGAATCCGCATATTAAAAATACGAATATTTAGTTTATATTTTAATTATGCTATTGCTTTGTTTAGAATGAAAATTAAAAAAAATCATTAGAAAATATCCAAAACCAAAAGGTACATACCTCAAGTGAAACAACGTTTTTTTTTTATTTATACAGTAGTTGCTATGTTATACAATATTTTCTATATTTTTTTTTTCAATCTGAATTGAAGAAATATCACACTCTCAGTCTCAGTTTTCTATAATTATGTTTATTATTGAACATTATGAGTTCAATCAATCAAAAGACTGAGAGATAGAAAAATAAAGAGTTATCTAAAACAGTAAAATTGTAAATATATATATATATATATATATATATATATATATATATATATATATAAGTAAGTAAGTTTTGAAGTATTACGTACAAATAAGCATTCATTTAAATTTTTTTTTTAACTTTTATTATGATATTTACAACTGTATTAGTATGAATAGATCAAGTAAATGTGTACAGAGGAATATAAAACGCTTATTGAGAAACTACCCTAAAATAATGTAGTACTCTAATATCATTTAAATTTAAATTTAAATATATGTATATATATATATATATATATATATATATATATATATATATGAATTAACACAATCAAATAAAATTTAGTAAAAATAAAATATAGAAAAATGAAACTTATTGAATCCAAGCTGAGTGAAATTCATTTCTTTTTCGATGTGTAGGTTCTCTACATATGTTTATTAGCAAGTTACTGAGTGGCCTCATATCAAAGGCGGACATCTGCCCGTTTTAAAAAGTTGAGAAAATGCCAATTTTTGTAAGCATGCTTCAATTTAAACCAAATCTTAAACATTAAACAAAATATCTTGAACATTCTTAAACAAAATCAGAAGCAGTTTGAGTTGAACTAAGAAAAAAAAATATTGACTCTCTCCACTTCCTGAAAATGAAATATGTCCGTTGCCGTTGACATTAAGTGACTCAACTAAGCAATTATTTTGAAATTTTATTTTTTTCGCTTTTCAAGTCCTAATATATTCTTTCTACTTAAACATACATTTTTGGTTCAACATTAAACACAATAACAATTATAATAATTATGTATTTATGTTTATATTACTGATCGCCTATGATTGTCGTTGGCGTCGTCTTTGTTATTAATTTTTTGCAATTAGTAAATTAATATCTCACGATAAACCGGGTATAAAATAATTATTGATGAAATAGGGGTTGATTTATGTATCGTGACTACGAGCAATAAACTATATTTCTATAAATTATGGGGATATAGAGAGGCATTGACCGAACTTCAATTTCATTATAATTTTGATTTGGATATGATAATTTAACTAATTTTTACTGTAATTTATTATTGAGCGTTAACTTTATAATTTTAATAAAAAATTAAGCTCTTACTATCTCTGAACCGTTTTAACTATATTTTAAAATAAAAGTTATAAAATTGTTAGCTTTTTATTTTGAGTAAAAGGTATCAAAATGTTTGTATTTTATATTTATAAAAATTTTAAATGGCTACTGTTTAGTAATCAGTTATTTTTGAACGGTTATTATTTTTTTTTTTTTTTCATTTAAAATATTATCTTCTCCACTGTGAAATTCATTTTATTCTTTTTATTTTATTTTATCCACTGTGAAATTTCTTTTTATTCATTTATTTTCAGGTTATTTTATTCTTATTTATTGTATATATATTATTTTTCTGTATAATTTATTTTATTTATTGTACATAGAGTGTGAATGTGATCTGTGAACACTATTATAAATGTCCTTGAGACAGATTGTAATAAGTTAATAAGTTTTCAATAAATAAGTTAAAAAAAAAAGGATATTATCTATGTTTCCCCTCAGTCTCTCAGTTTAATTTTTAAATTAATCTTTTCATCTAACATGATATTTTTTTTTTCAAAAAATTGAATATTTTTAGTACATTTCCAACGCATCGTTTTAATAACCTACAATTGTAACCCAAAAGCAACTTATAAATATAACAGTTACTGGTATTTTAAACATTTAGCTGTGAGTGTTTAACTGCCAAATGACATCCTCTTAAATACAAATAATCTAAAATACCTTATGAAAGATCAGTTTCCTTTGGTTTTTCTAAAATTATTGAAAAATGTTTACAATGAAAATATTTCATCAGATACCGCCTCAATAGCTATTGAACATCAAAAAATATGTTCTTATAAAAATATCATGTGTACAAGTAGAATTGATGAAAAGGGAATCTATTAAACCCCAGCTATTGTTGTCGGTGATAACATTGTTTTTTATCTCATCTACATTTTGTTTTATTGTTCGTAGCTAAAATTACAGTGAATTTTTCTTTAAATTTATAAACTTTATACTGTAATATTTGCAATGCTTTATACAGCATTCATTTAATACATATTATTATTGAAAATTTTGTATAAAATCAAATTTAAATTTGTAAAACATTTATAATGTTTTTTTTTTATTTATTAAATTGAACTAATTGCATGTGCGACAAATTTTTATTTCATAATTATTTTGACGATTTTATCGAAAACGGCTCTAACTGTTTTGAATTAACTCCTTTCGATGTAAAATTAAATTGTTTTCTTGAGATTTTATAAAAGAAGACACCTCTTGCGTTGATAAATAAATTATTTATCATAACTTTGTCGACGTTTCGGGCTACCAGGACTATCTTCAAGAGCAATTTATTCTCCTTGATCTTATCCGTAATATATAATCAAAAACCTTCTCAACCTTCATTCTTCTCAATATTTATATGCTTGAGTAACATTCTGTCATAAATTTAATATAAAAATGTTCAATGTAAAATAGATTTTTTTAGGAGATAAAAGTTGTTACAATTTTCACACAGTCACATTGCCTATTGTTATCTATTATGCCTGTTGTATCACGTTCTACAAAATGTAACGAATGAATTATTTATAAGCGGAAGATGTTTCTTCTTAAAAAAAAAATCCCGGATCACCTCTTATATTCCTCATATAAAAAAATTAGTGGTTAAATTGTCTTTAATATCATGTAGGTATTACTACATCATTAAAGTATTCTGAAAGGGTTTTAATAAGACTTTTATATTCAACTAAAGGAGAAGTGGAGGTAAGTTGAAGTAAGTTTGGAGTGGAGGCAAGTTCGTAGTCCATGTACATAAGTATGATTGTTTAATGTTTACTTAACGTCAATCTAATATTTTGTATTTTTTTATTTATTACTTTTATTTTGTTTTCAGTATTTAAATTATTTATGTACTTTTCCCTTTTGTATGTATATATTGTATGAATGAACGAACTTGTAGCCATGATACTTGTTGCCTTTTAGTGTGACAGGCTTTATTATTATTCAGTAAATCTGCTAAAAATAAAAAATAAATAAATACCAAAATTGTCTTAGGTTTTCATTTTTATATATTTTTCATATATATATATATATATATATATATATATATATATATATATATATATACATCAATAAATAGAAGTAAAATAAACATCTTAGACAAAAGCATACCTGTATACACTATTTACAATCAGCCAGGGAAAGCGAGGCTTAGGAGATCCCTGCACTTCTTCCTCTACCACTTCACTGGTATTTAAAACCAGCGGAGACTGAGTATATTTTTAACTAAAGTAATATTTTCAAGGTTTATATAATTAAAATAAAAAAATGATTTGTAGAGGAAATATACTTGTTAGTGAAAGTTTTGATCAGACTTTTTAAATATAGCTCTGCTACTACTTCTAGGTCAACTATTCACGTATGTTTTCCTTCCTTGGCATCTATTTCTATTTCGAACAGCTACAACAATCCTTATGATGTCATGCTGCAAGGAAAATGTCTGCTTTAGGGCGGTGAGCTATGAAGCAAGTCGGCTGTCTCCTTGGCTAAAAGAGGAACTGAGTCAACTCCTGCCCAAGCGCCAGCCTATCTGAGAGTGAGGGGGGCCACCGCTTTTAGAATCTGGCCTAGGGGGGGAGATAGTGATGCTGCGTAAGTTGGAAAAAATTTCGTCCCAAGGGTGGCGTACCTTGATCCCCAAATAAAGTTGCTGAGTCAAATATCGTCCCATACAGTTTAGGTTAGCGTAGGTTATATTATTTTTGGACATCCTGCGTCTTATGTCAGTAGAGAGACTTACAAAATATGCTCAAAAAAACATTCAAGTATGCAGTAATATGACATAAAATGAAGTAAGCACATCTCTCAACTAAAAAAAGAAATCGGAAGTCGATGCCCCCTGGCAGAGTTCGCTAGTGCTGGGCACGATAATAATTTTTTTAAAATATTTCATTAGGATATTCATCGTCTTTTCTAGCTTTTAAGGGAAGGGGCGGCTGAATCCGCTAGTGGTCTGATTGCCTCTGGGTTAGATGATTCTTAAAGATATTTGATCAGCAGTATGCAGCAAAAACTGCATGAAAACGAACTATGCAGTTGCATAAAGTCCAGGTCATTAGTGTCATTATTCTTTTATTTTGAATCAATAATTTTTAAAAAAAATATTTTACTGAAAATATTGTTTAGTAATAGAATTATTTTTCTTATAATTGTTAGGCTGTGACCAAGTATATTTTGGACCAAGTATATATTGGTTTAGTAATCTTCCAATTACTAAACCCTAGAAATAACTGTTATGCAGAGAGCAGCCCTTTAAATTGTTTTGCACGAACCACATACCCGTAATACAGTTTGGAGGCATTTCTTTTGTTATTAGAAATCTTAAATAATATAACATCATCTTCTCTTCTGCTTTTGCGGTTAGAGATTTTCCATGGTTTAACTTCTCCCTTTTCATCTTCGGTGGATTCCCGCAGCTGAGCCAGGGTTGTATTGGCCTGCTACTTTAAGCGTTTGCGTAGCTTCCATATTGCAATACTGCGGATATTGCTTACTTCAATCCTTTTATCCATTGGTCATAACGCTCATAACTCAACCTTCTCAAACTAGTAGAACTATTAGAACAATTATTTTAAGAATAATACTACAAGTTATTAATTTTAATGATTTTTTCCAACATTCATTACCTGGAATTTCAAACGGTAAATTATACATTCATATTCCACGTCTTATTTCAGAAAATTTGTGTTCAACTTAAGGAACATATTTCTCCTTTTTTTTCTTTAGTTAATTATCCAATTATTTCGTAGTTTATACGTTGTTATCAATACAAACAATTATCTCAAATAAGATTTCTATTAAAAGTAGCTATTAAGCGGTGTTTAAGACTTTTCTGATTATTCCAAGAAGGGTAACATCTAATAGTCCGTGGTACAGACCCCCTTTTATCAAATTATTAACATCCCCCTGAAACTTCATAAATAGCTTCATCTCATGCTAGTCTACAAATATTTTATTTATGAAAATTCTCGGTATTGGGGCGTTTTCAATTTGGAGGTCTTCAAAATTTGTTTATTTAATTAGGTACTAAAAACTCGTAATTACCTATTTCCTTTCCATTTGGGTAGTAAGATAAAAAAAATCGATAAATATGGTGGCCAACAAAAGCCTTTACGCCAAGCGGCTCAATATTTTTGAAGGCCACCTTTTCCCCCGAGTTTCTGCTCAAGTTATCTTGCGACTCAAGTGGAAAGAAAATGGGTATTTACAAGTTTTTAGTGCCTAATTAAATAGACAAAGTTTGCCGACCTCCAAATCGAAAACGTCCCAATCCTCCGAGAATTTTAGTAAACGAAATATTTGTAGGTTACGATGAGATGAAGCTACGAAGTTTCAGCCGGATGTTAATAATTTCATAAAAAGGGGTCTGTACCACCGAGATATATGCATGTCTTATTTCGATCGGGCTGTTCTCAAACATTCAGATTATTTTGCCCCACTTACTTTCTGAATCTTAAAACTTCTATTTCTGTTGACAACTGGGATTGCAATACTTGCTCTTACTATATTTTTAATAATAACAAATCATTGAATAGAAGTATACGATGACCATGGATTTACTGTCCAAGTGACCTTAATACATAACGTTACATTACATAAACCACAATAGAAATGAAGCTTTTGAGCGCCGAGGGTTCGAGACAGATATCTCATTGGTCGATATGTTAAATGCATCCCGAATTCACTCGGAACCCTTTATAATATTTACTTTAGCGTAACTCTATCATCTACGCCCCCGCCGATCCCTCAGGCGTGTATTGCTAAAGTGGGTTTGCAGAGATAACTTTCCTAACAGCATTTATTAAAAATTTTCAAAGATTTGGTCCGAAAGAATTGTCAATAACTTTTGGTAATACCAATTTGCTGATAATGTTTCTGAGTAAATCCATCTTTATTGCTTTATTACTTTTTATTGCCCAATGTACCTTTCAACCTATTACACATTTAAGAGGTTTGGATTTACCCGAGTGCGTATATCTGATAACAAGCTGTATCTCCTTCACTGCGTTAGGAGTAAAACAAAAATATCATTTATGCGCCAATACGTTTGGTATTGGTTATCTAGTTTAGGCTGTAAATGACGAGCTTATATTTTGAAGGTATATGTTACAGCATATTGTTATCTACTATAGATTTTGTGTTTTTTCCAAGAGTTTGATTGTTTTATGACTTATTTAAAAAAAATAAATAAAAATAAGAAAACCTAACGTGCCTATGAATAATTATTGTTAAAAACAAAACAAGCTGGCTATCAGCTTAAAAAATAATAAAAACTCCCGAAAACACTTTACAATATTTGTCTGAATGTAATTCTACGACGTCTCTGTCGACCCTTAAGGCGTTTTAGAGGTTAGGTTAAATTACTCCTAGATAATCTTGCTATTAACACAAGTTATTAACGCGTTACTAATATTTTTCCTAGATTTCATTGATAATTTCTGAGAAATGCTAACTAAAAATAATACCTAAATACATAGTATAAATAATTAAATATGTCATTCTGTATGTAGTAATAGTCGCCTAGGAAATGTATAGATATAGTTAGTTCTGCCCCTGTCTAATGTATTTTAAATAAATCCATATATGCAGAGCATACCTAGCCCTGTTATAAATATTTTTACAAAGAAATATATATAGATTTCAACAGAAAAACACATCTTTTCAAAAACTTTATTAGAAAATAAAATGTATATCTATAGAGAAAAAACAAAAAATAAATTACTCAAAATTTCCCCCCTTTTTCCTTGACACAGGTATTTAATCTCCGTGGCCAGTCATCAATAGCAGCACCCAGCACTTCTTGAGGAAAGGAGATTGAGGCTTTCCAAGTCAGGGTGTGCTCTGTGACATGCCATCCTCTCCCGTTCGGACCAAAGCCGATAATCTAGTGGTTTGAGATCATGGCTTCCTGAGGGCTAATCCGAGGCAGAGATGAAACCTGGAATGTTCTTTTGCAGCCGCTGCTGAGTTGGCCTGGCCTTGTGGGCTGGAGCAGTTTCCTGCTGGAACACCCAATGACTTCCAGAAACAGAGTATCATTTAGAGGCTTGATATTATATTAGGTTCCAAAATATCGTCCTGATAGTTTGTAGCGGCTGTTTCAACTCCTTTTTCACAAAAATGGAGATTAGTGGTGCCATCAAAGCAAACTCCCCACCAAACCATCATTGAGGAAGGCTGATGATCTCTTTCCACTCTTCCAATGACTTCCTGAGTTTCTTTAGAGCTGCGTACACACGACTTTTGGCGATTAAATTTTTCTTCAATTGTAAAAATGTTCTCATCGCTAAACAAAATCTTTTGATGAAGGCCATTGGTGATACGGCCAAGGAGCACTTTGCATCTATCCACTTTAATTTTTTTAGGGAAGTGGTTAGCTTTTGTCCTTTCATTCTTGTATATACACCCATCCTAAGATCACTTTTTATTATGCGAGACATTGATCTAACAGAGATTCCCATTTCCCGAGACATGATTTGTTGTTTTCGAATTGAGTTTCTTCTGATTCTTGCAGCCACGGCTCCCATTGCATTTGCCGTTCTCACAGTGAGGAGACGACCCGTTCGAGGTCTGTCACATACAGATAGGCTCTCATTATATTTATTCATCTATAAAATCAAATCATTAGTACTTAAATGAATTTACTTTCCTTGATGTAAGAACATTTTAACTGTTTTCATGTACTTACTGTGTCTTTGCAATGAATAAGGTTGAAATTCATAAAAACGTACTTAAAAGTTTAACTCCATCAGAAAAATGACCTTGGTGACGGTAACTTTTTTTTAATAAACCCACATTTTTTTCTTGTTTTTTTTTCTCACTTTTTAATTCTTTCTTCATAACTCTCCTCCTTGGGCAAGGAGCAGCGGTATTTTCATTTGAGTGACCGCCAACGTGTGAGTGAGTCAGTGTCCAGTCCTCTTCCGTGATAATTTTCCGTCAGTTGCTGAATCATGGATGATTCATTCAAGTTGTTCCATGCGTTGCTGTGCGTATATTACGTCAAACGTATTGTTGCATTATAATTAATAACTGGACATGTACCGTCTCACAATATTAAGGTTTTGCTGTTGATGACAAATTTAAAATCGAGGGGTTCATTAAAATCATCTTTTAATAAGATGCATTTACACCATCTGCGAAGAAGGGAAGTCGTTCCTGAGAGAAAACTGATTGGAAAACTACAATCACCCCAATTGGTGACCAACCTAAGAAGTAAACCTGTGAGTATAAAAATGCAACCTTTATTCTCTCTTTCATTCATTCGATGCATTTTTTTTTTTCAATTCTAATAGCTGTGTAAAATGTTATGATAAAGCCAGTTTTGATACAACGTTGCGACACCTGGACACTAGAAATCCTAGAAAAGAGGATTGATTGATTTGAGAGGATAATCCTCCGCACGCAAGGAGGACGAATAAAGAACTGCTTAAAGAGACTGTAAGAAATATATCTCGCGATACGAAGGCGAGTAGTTTTAGGTAGGCCATATTTTGAAATCGAAGATTTATGCTGGACCGTAGCGCCAGATAAGTAAGTAAATATTATTGACAATACTAGGGCGTGGGGTTTTTTTCTCCAAATGGGCAGAAGCCTTGTGGAATCCCACAGAATCAGGTTCTACGTTTTCCATTCCGAATCCCATTATCAGGTTCTTTGTTCTGAGGATAGCAACTTTCTCTTTAATCCCGAGTAATAATCTTGCTTGACTTTTTCTTTAAAATTATGATCTGCCATATGCAAAGCTTTCGAATTTAATTTCAAGTTCCTCCTATTCTCAATGGGTTGTAATCCAATGATGGTTTCCAATTTCTTACTGAGGGTTGACTTGATTACTCGGAGACTCTGATTTTGTACAAAGCTAATCTTTTCAAGGTTTGAGTGAGGGCTGCGATGCCCTAACTGATAATTCTATATTCTATGTATTAAATATTGAACTAATCTGAATCATGTCATTCTCATTCGAGTAAATAGTTGTTTCCCGAAAAGTAGATTATCGCGAAGTTCAATAAAGTTAAAATCAACATGGCTGATTTATAAGTACATTTATTCCAGAACATGTTTCTATCAAGTATCCAATCATCATCAATGAGTTCAAAAGAAGATTAGGTTAAAAAAATAATGTAGAAACCTATGAATGGTGTTACTTATTTCAAGTACGATACATGTTTCGGCACATCAGGACGTGGGCAGTAACGTATTTGATAATTTCAAACTTGGAAATTTAAAATTAATTTTATATGTATATTTTTTTACTAGCACTATTTACTATCGATAGGTGTACTCACCAATAATATACACGAAAATTTTAACCTACTACATTATGATTAAAGGCGTTTTTTTTAATGTCATGAGAAAGATCCAATGTTGTTTATTATTTTCGTTAAATTCTTTTATGAGAGTTGCAGTTGATTTAATGTTCAATGTTACTATTGTTCTGAAATATGGGATATATGGAGGTCAGGATGTGGTGGTTCGGCTGTAAGGAAAGGAAAAAATGAATAAACATGATATACTCTTAATTGAAGATTGTTGTTTGAGCCTACAGATGGAAGAATGTTGTGAGATGCGGCTGAGAGTGGAAGCAGACGCCTGGAGGGCAGCCTGGAAATTGCTTCCAGGTAGAGTTTTTTCCTCACGACTATGGAACGTTTGACCTTTATCACAGGTTATGTATATTTACTCTGCCTGTCTGATTCCTCAACGAAACTAAACAGCTCTCAAAAAATAAAATCAATTTAATCTTCTTGGCATATATAATTGTAACAAAAGTCATATGTGTAATTAATTCGGAAACCCAAGCAATCATTTTTATTATTTTATCATTTCACGACTTGCAGAAAGGCAGTATGAACAATTCTCAAAAAAACTCAAAAAAATTTCGTTGTTAAAATTATGTGTTGAAAATTCTCCTAATTTTTACGTGGTTTCCTGTATTTCCTGTGGATGTATATGCAATGTAAGAGAGTCATTTTCTCTCTCGTCATTTTTTTTTCGGTCCAATTTTATTTTTATTTTATGTTATTGATAATGTTTTATTTAAATAATCTGGTGCGCGCAACCCACAACTTGTACTTATCGCTCTACTTAAAATAGAAATTATTTTATGATAATTTTGGGCTATTATACAATTTCTGAAAGGCATTTTTAACGGAGCTAAAGCTTAACGGGGATCTAACAAATTATTAATACCATTAAAATAAAAAAAGCAACAAAAACCTCGTTAGTCCATCTGTTTTTATTGCTTTTTCCACGTAACTCCAGTCTTTAAGCTCCAGCTGTGGTCATAGAAATTTCATCACCCAGTAAAAATTTTGTTTTATTTACCCGATTGCTACTACAACATCTCCGGATATTTCTTAGTCAGTTACGAAACAATATTCTTAAAAGAATCGCACCAAGCGAACCAATTGTTCGTTATTTTTAATCCCGTAAGGCGACATCAATGTAGATAAGACCTCGCTGATATTAAAGACCACTTAATAACACTAATATACTGCGTTTATTCAAAATCGTTTTTGAGAAAATTGTAAAAATGTGTATTAAGTGGCACTTCCGGTTAGCCGATCGAACATCTCGGCTATATACTTATATTTTATATATAGGCATATACTTATTTATTGTATATATATTATTATTATTGTACATAGAGTGTGAATTTGATCTCTGAACACTATAATAAATATCCTTTGAGAAAGATAGTAATATTTTCAATAAACAAAAAAAAAAAAAATCAAATAAACCCGACTGGTTAAATTAAAACGATACGCTAACACTCGGTCTTAAAAATCTTTTTATTTTTTCCCAAAAACTAGGTCTCTAATAGCATAACCATTTATATTAATACTAAGGAAATTCAAAAGTTAAAATAATCGATTTGGGTTGGGAGTGTGCTATCCCAAAAAAGAGTAGCTTCATTCAATTCACAAATTAAGGTTTCAAAAGTAAATTTGACCAAAGGCATCAACCTATTTTTAAAGATTAAAGTGGATTTCAATACAGAAGACAGATTTTCCGTACATCATTGTCCTGAAAATATTAATAGAACTGGCAATGTTGATTGAAATTTATAAATTGCAAGGATTTTAGGATTATTGATATTTCGCCTCTCTTTAGTTAATAATCAAGTTTTCTATTGAAAAGGTTTCTGTGAGAAACAAGTTTGTCAAATATTTACTAAGCTCTAGTCTTTAGAATTAAAGTTTGTACTTGGAGTCTAATCAATTTTTTCTTCCTTTAAAACTGTAATCTCCTCATTATTGAAAATTTTAAAAATATATAATTTATATAAAAATGTTATGTTTACAACATTACAACATAGTAATATTAATATTATATTTATAACATGTATATGTATGTATATATAATTATAATATGTTTTTCTTTTGTTATATAAGTTTGCGCTACGTTAGCTAATAAAGAAATAGTTTTTTTTTCAAACTAAATTTAATGATGTAAAATTAATAATTGTACACCACGATAAACAAAATTGAAATTAATATATTTTTATTCTGGTTTCTTATAAAGATAAGTAAGATAAATAATTGAAGAATGTGTATGAATGTGTTCATATATCACTATACTTATTGTCCACGTGACAGATTGTTATATTTCTGAATAAAATATATAACAATTAATAAATTAGACACAATTAATAAAAAAGACCTTATTCCCAATTAAATAGTAATGTTTATATATATATATATATATATATATATATATATAAATAATTGGAATGTGGAATGTGGTTTATTTGTTTTGTATGTAGGTTTTTACTGTTGGAATGTTCATGTCGCTGGGTATGGTGTGATTTGAAATATACCATTTACGATTTTTCGAAGTATTTTCTGCAGACTGTGCAGTATGTATTTTATTTATGTGGAAGTGTTTTGGGGAACCCCAAAGTTCTGCTCCGTATGTCCATATTGGTCGTAGTATGGTGGTGTAGATTAGTCGCTTATTTTATAAGTTGAGAGAACATCTGTAGTCCAAAAAATGTGACAGTTGTTTGTATCGTCTGGTCAGTTCTTGTTTGTTTTATTTAATTTAGTTCCAGGTGAGTTTTTTTGTCCAAGTATAGTTCGAAATATTGTATTTGAGTTTTTGAGGGAACTGGCTTGTTATCTATTGGCACTTTAGGCCATGAAATCTTCCTCAGGAAGAAGCTAACATGACTTGAGTTGCCACCATTACTTTGATTATCCATTTGTTGAACCATTTTTCTAGGTCGTGGCGGCAATGTTGAAGGGCAACTGAAGCAATACTAGGATTTTTGTGAGATGAAATAATTACAGTGTCCTTAGCGAAACTATAGAGGATGGTACTAGGGTGCTCGGGGATATCAGATATGTAGAGAGAAAAGAGAAGAGGACTTAAAACACTACCTTGTGGTACGCCCGCAAATTGAGGGAAAAGTTTTCTTATATTTTATTGTCTTATTTGTTTTGTGTTATAAAGTTGTACTTATGTTGTATTTAGTTATATAAGCAAGAAAACAAATTCATATATATATATATATATATATATATATATATATATATATATATATATATAGTTTTTATGTTGCTTGTAAAATTCCTTTGATATTAGAAACTGCAATGCTATATTGATTTGTAGTTTTAGTGTATTATTAATAATACATTAATATAAAGTAATACTTCTTGTCTAGACCCAATCTCCTGGTAACCAAGCTACGAAGTTATAAAAGTATCCAATGAAAATTCATTCATTCATGTCTTGTGGATTTTTGCTTGTATTATTTTATAAATTTTAGACAGTCTATAAAATATATTTTAATTGTCCGTTGCAGGTTTTGGGTTTCGAAATTCGTAACTAAGTCATTAAATCATCTTTTTCTTAGCAATTCTTGGTTTTCATACTATCATTCAAAGTTAAACAAATAGGGTTTGTAACTTTGGGACATAAGATATTAAGGAAACGGAAACAGTTTTCCAACTTGTTAAAGCAATTTGATACAATTGTACTGCTCTGAGCCGAACGGACGGAAATATATTTCAAGCTCAAAGTTTAATCGAAATTTTACTAATGACTCGAGAAACTTTCTGAACCCAAATCCGATCTGCTTAGGAGAAGGGGAAGACAGTTGTGGCGTTTTCCAAGCAATTTTGTATATTTATGTTTTAATAAATTAGAGTGTCAACTTATCCAATTATTAGTTGAAACATTGAAAAGTGTATTATATTTTTCTGTTAAATTATAATTTTTAGAACGGTGTTGTTTAGTTGAAAATAGACTAGTATCACATGCCTCGTTTGTAGTTTAAACACTATTTATAAATATTTTATTTAATAGAAACTCCAACTGAATTAGAAATCGGATCCAAGTTGGAAAAAATAAATTTTCTATTGTACCACATCCTCTTTAAGGTGACTGTCTGTAACTGAGTTACCGGTTGGTTAATTATGCCCCTTAATTCCATAAATCCTTTTTTTTTTTAAGTAGTTAAGTTGTAGTTAAAACATTTTTATTTAAGCCTCGAGTAAGAATTGATTTAAATATTGATCAACGACTTTTTTAATACTCCATAATTTTAACTCGTAGTTTTGGAAATCTCTTAAAAAAACTTATAAAATAAAAAATCTAAATTATTTTTAAAAAAGGATAAATCTTTTTCTAAAATAACATAATGTAATATATTAACGGTATTGTCTATGATGATGATGGTATTGACTTTAAAAAAGTTATTTACTTAATGAACAGAAAATAAAAATGGTATTACTTTCCTTTAAGCAATGTAATGGTAGCAAAAAGTTACACCACAAAATCCTCTGTGAATCTTCAGGATATTACATAATTCATTTTTTTTTAAATTAGGTGAATACACTTTTTTTTTAAATTCAGTTAAGTATTAGTGATTATTTTTTGTTTGTTGAGCCTTGCTTGTAGTTAAAAGATAATGAAAAATCAATATTAAGAATCAATACTATATTAGTAGCGTTAATCCAAAATTTAAACTCGCGTAGATTTGAAAGGTGGGAGCTGTTAAGAAAGTTGTTATTAAATAGGTTCTGACGCAGGGACTAAAAGTGTTCTGGGATCTCTGCGCATCCGCTGCCATTATTACATTGTTTATTGTCTTTTTATTACTTTATTTATTTAATTTCTTCCTTAATTATGCAAATTAAAAATTCCGTTTTTTTTTTTCTTCTCGCGAATATTATATGTCAAGGTGAGACAGCTGCTCGATATTTAAAGTTCTTGATGAAGCACTAGATCAATATTTGTTATCAACTTTTGGGTGTCTTTGTTATAACTGTCCTTCGCTTATTCTATTATTTACATTTTTAGTATATCTATGTAAGTATATTATTTTAAATATTAAGAAAAACTTTCCCTAACATAAATGAGTCATTCGTGCCCTTAAATGGAAAGGTGAATTCCAAATAAGGGAAGAAATGATGGCCTGAGCTATCCAAACAATAACTAGATGAATCATGGCCTGCAACATGAGGATGTTTTTATGCTGGGTTATTACGGGAACGGTGGGTGACGCTGAGCTATGACCCATAACGATATCCCCTGCACGCGAGCTTATCTCAAAGTCACAACACGCTTTGCGCAAACTGATCCATGAATTTGGCGGTGAGAACACCCGCTCCATTTAAGTCCCGCACATTTATGTGCATATAATTATTAATATAATGTTTTAATTTTAGGCCTGAATTCAAAAAAGAAACAAAAATTATCAAACTAAAAATGTGCTTTGAAAATACTAGTTCAGCTATCATATCTAGTCTATTTTGAAAATTACATCTTTTTTTCCCTTTTATTATCATATATCTTTAACAAATTAAAAATGAATGCAGTAATTACATTCTTAATGAAAGAATTGAGCATCAGTACAAAATATTTCTTGATAGGCCTAAGCTGGTGACGTCAGATGTTCTATACCGCCTCGGATATCTCTTCAAAGATGCATAGCCAGCCTGTTTGAACACAAATCCTTTAACGTTGGTAGCAGTTAGTAAGTGCCTATAGTTCGTTTGCCAAGAGAATGCTTTTGAGTAATTAATTCGTTCGCCATTGCTGGCATACGGGGAGATGCGGGAGGGGATGTTGTTGTAGAGCTACAACCCAACCTATTCTAACCAGAGTGGGAAGATCGAGATTCGTCTCGAGAGTCCCCCATGAAATAATTTTCACAGGCCGGATTCGAACCAGCGACACTAGACTAGAGAATGTTAAAGCGAGCCACGCGTTTACATACTCGGCCACGAGGACCTCACGGTGGGTCACGGTTATCACACTTTCCCCTTTGCCTTACTCCTCTTACTAGATAATACCATCTACTTAAAATAAGTAAGCAGTTCCTTCGGGCCTCGCGGCTTAGGGGGCGCCACAAATCAGACAAAAAAAGTATATTATGTTATTTAAGAAATACCTAATTCTATCCGCGTTCCATCCTCTGTATCATTATAGAATTCGCAAAACTGAGGAAATAGCCTTCCGGTCGATTTCGTCCTGGCGCCTTCAACGCACGGTACGGCTCTGATTAAATGGTAATGTAGAATAAAGGAACGGAGGTAGTCTAAAAGAAAGAGAAAGGTGAGAGCATGGAACGAGCCAAGTATTTGATGGGAGGGGCTTCAGCGGAATTCTCTTACTGGGCAGACTAATCTCAACTTTTCGCCAATCTAGACCTAATCTGGAATAAAGCACATAAGATTGAATGAATATAGATCATAGGCCATTCCTAATCTGTTAAAATAACCTGTACGTTTGGAAGGCTTCAAAGGAATTGAACTTTTATTGTTTTGTTTTGTTTTTACAAAAGTATATCATTTTTAAGAGGTTTTACAGGTTTACTGTCGATAATTTTCTTGGAATTATATAACTCATTTTAGTTAGTTAATTTTTTAGTCTGTTCGTGTGCTCTATTTCTGGTTTGCATTTGTGTCGTCTAATGTATTTTGTCCTGAAAATGCTTGAATTGACAAAACTTGTTAGAATTTGTGGTAAGATTTTCCAATAACATTTCTGCTGTATTTTTTAAAAAATGTATTTACTATTTTAAATAATTAGTTAGATAATTACATTACTAAGCACCTGAATTGTGGCGACTTATAAGTTATTTCTTTAGGTTTAAAATGTTACGAAAGCATGATGCTGAACTGAAACTAGCGTTTTTTTTTTTAATAATCTAATTATTGCTTTTGCTTATTTTTAAAGTCTCACCCTCATTATTTATACGATACACTTTTGTTGCTGCATATGTTATTGAAGGCAGTTGACGTATTCAAACTTCGCTTACGTCAGCTGCCTAGACACCGCTTTTATAGCCGGTCCAATTAGTCATCTTGGCCCAGACAGGATAATATCTACTTTGTCTTGCACCAGCCGCATATTTCCCCCCGACCATTGGACCGTTAACTGCTTTCCTTTGGAACACCTTTGGATATCGCCCATTACTCTTCCTGGTGGAACATTACCGGCCATGTTAATGCGTCGGCAACACTGACAGTCTCTATCTGCCCTCTCTTTCTATTATACCAATGGGCGACGGTAATGATCCTTCATTATCTCCGAGGACCCTATGATGATACCAAAAATAACAATAAAAAATGCTCACGCACGCACATGCATTCATTTTCATTATTATTTTCATGAAGATTTCTCTTTGATAATACTTGAAACACAAAACAAACCCAGCATACCCAGTTTGGAGACCCCTAAAGATTTATTGTTGATGAAACATAAATAAAAACCAAAAATGATAAGGTATATTAATTGAAAATATAGACGGGAGATTTGATTTCAATAATAGTTTTGTATTAAAAGGTCCCAAGGCCATCTTCTTTTAAGACACCGAGGAAGAGAATTGTGAGGAATCAAAGAGGATGCAAGGTTTAATACAAGTGGGTTTGAATGTGCCTGAGGTTTATTATGGATGGGTGTGTATCTGGATTGGGAAGTCGGTAACGTATGAAATATTAAACTAATTAAGGGTAATTTTATTTTGACAAATTATAGAGCATTGCGGATTTTGGATTGAATTCGAGAGGAATTTGATGGCATAGTGGAGCCACCATAGCTGAGCTGTATAAGTCCAAATAACCTTTAATACAGCAAAGTGAATGGAGCCTTTTATAGTTCATTGGAAGTTTAGAGAGTTTGTCAAGGAAGTAGCCGCTTGGTTTAGTTTGGGAAGCTATCATAATTACGAATACTTAAAACATGTAGAATTAACACTTAGAAGAGACAGAAAAGTAAACAAACTAGTAACTATTGACAATGTTTTATAAATAGTTTTGGAGCCAATGGTTAAAAAGGATACTCATCGCAGAAAATGTTTGAATGTAAATTACGAAAGTGAATGTTATTCTGAGTAAAATGGACATTGCCTGCCAACCTAGAGCCGCTCGTTTAAATAATAGTAGGCCGATAATCCGAGGATCCAAATGGAAAATATATTGCGAAAAACGTGGGAAAGGCTTAATTTTTTTAAACTAATTTATATAGGTTCAAGCCTGTAAAAAACAAAATTACTAACTCTGGCCACCTAGGAAAAACGTTTGAGGTAAAAAAAGATTTTTCTGATAGTTTTCTGTTTCTTCTTCTGTAAGTCCTGAATGCCCCACAGAAACGAGAAATGGCTGTACTGCAAGGAAATGAGTTCAAAGAATTCAAGGAAAAAAGCTCAAAGAATAAAAATTATAGTGTCAAATTCTTAGAATTGTATTTTAATTACAAAAAACAATTCCGACCAGGGCAGCAGTTATGATATTAGAAGACTTTTCCCAACTGTCCCACCTTTACTTGTTTATTTAACAAAATATGCCCTATAATAAGGCCCTTATGTCCTCCATAACTATTTTAAGGCTAATAAATTTTATGACTAAGGAATTATCTTTTATATTACAAAATTAGTACAATCGACCTTCAAAAATTTCAAAGCTCAATTTGCACTGGTGGGAGCCATAGGGAAATGAGCTCGCCACTAGATGACACAAGCCTTCCCCTCAAAATTGAAATAGATCTGGCAATCCATGTGGAATGAGAGCCCACCGGGCAAATTAATGGAAATAAAAAAATCAGTGAAACCATGGTCCCCCTCCAACCGCTCTATTCGTTGTGAGCAAGTGCCCTTAACTAGACTCTTAGCCTAGTCTTGTAAGTCCTATACTTAACTATAGGACATACAAACCTGACACATTCCTATTTGATAAGCAAACAGCCTGCATCAAAATGCTAACATTGCTACGGTACTCTCACAGTTAGCCACATTCTCTAAAAGTGTCCTTATTATGTATTTATTTTAACCAAATTAGGAATCATAAAAAAATTATCATTAATTTTAAATAATGACCAAGTTAAAATAAAATTGGTGATAAATTTTCTTAAAGCTAACGACAACAGGTGGGAATTATCGTACTAGCGATGAGAATTGCTACCATTATTTTTTAAAATTTATTTCATGTATTTAAAATACAAAATAAAATTTATAATAAATAAAATTTATAAAAAATAAATATTATCATTTATTTTTTCCTTCCTTTTTGACTGACCACCCCAACTATTCTTCTCTTCAAAATAAAATTTTTTTTTTATATTAGACTATCTTGGAGAAAAATAGAAAAACTTTTTTTATATTAAAAAAAAGAAGAAGAAAGAACAAACAATGTATTTTATATTTTGCTTCTTAAAATACGAAATACGAAAAAATTATTTTAATTTGTATTTTAAAATATTTTTTTTAAATAATGCCCATGATTAAGACGCAGCTCCCTATTTCCTGTGTAGCAGTATTTCCCGGACAAATTAGTGACTGCTTGGGAAAATAGTTAATTTTTTAATAGTTGGAATTTAGAGTTGGAATGAGTTACTGATGTTTAGAGGGTCAGTGGATGAAAATTTTAAGGATTGCAATAATTGTTAATTCAAAATAAAAAGGCACAGTTTGAAATTCCCAGGTCATATGTTTTTATTTTTAGTATATAGTTCCGCCTAGATGAATACTTAAATAGCTGACTGTCAGTGAGAGAATACATTGCTGAAGTTTTAACAGGTCTGGAAATTCTAAATAAAAGTTTTTTCTCCACACGGCCACATTTAGAATGTTAATACATAATAAATTGACCTTCCGTTTAGATATGAAATAATGTAATATATATTTTATTCATTTATATATTTTATATTTTCTTAACTGTTAAATAACACATCTTTTTTTTTAAGAAACTTAAGTTAGAACTATACTTTGGCGAAGTTTGGAAGCCTCTATTGTTGCCATATTGTATCCTATACTGAAAAAATTGTCAATTATATTGTCATTTTAGTTTTTGAAAATTATTTTCTGGTAAAATGTAAATAAACATTTTTATTTCGCTGAATATGAACAGTAAAGCAAGATGTCATTAAAATATAATAGTATATATTTATTGACTACTAAACGTCGAGTTCCTCATGGAAAAAATAAAATAAAATAGATATGTAAGGTAAACGTTGCGGTAACAGACAGAGAAATTTCCAACGTTAATGTGAACCACAACTTTAGCTCTGACGTTGGATCTTTGCAAAAGGGTTTAATTTAATCGAAACCTTACCTTACCTTATAAATGTTTCCATGGAAACTAATTGAAATGCAAACTTTTGAAATAATTTTTCAGCATGACAACTAAAAGGTATACATTTGTACCGAATTCCCGTTCTGGATTATTTAACAAAACTTGATTTTGATTTGATTTGTTTGAATTTGATCGTATTTTTTTGAGATATTATATAACATGCTGTTTAAAATATTTCATGATGATCGACTAAACACATTTTTACGATTTTCTCGAAAATGGCTCTAACGATTTTGATTAAATTCATTATATCAGTGTAAAATTAAGCAGTTTTAAATAAAGTGTAAATTTTATTCTGATTGATGTTCTCTAACAGTGCTTAAATGACTAATTTTCAATATTAGCTTCCCCTAAGTACCTTTATTTTATTTTTTTATTTGAAACAAGTGAGCATTTAACTAACATTCATCTCTAATATAAAATATGAAAGAATTTGATAATTAACTAAATGAGAGATCGTAACGAATATTAGTTGTAATTGAGGGAGCAAAGGAATACGAGCGCACCCGAACTTGTCCGAATATCAGAACGCGCTTCCATAGCATTGTAACATGAGCTTAATATAATAAGGACTCCGACAATATTATGTAAATATACATATGCGATTTTCATAGATACTATTGTTGGTATTATTTAATATTTAATTGTATAGATTACAGCGACATAAATATTAAAATTTGTATATATATATATATAAGGGTTCTTATATAAATAAAAATATCCACAATGAAATATAAATAAATATAGCGATATAATTTTTTGCTTTGACTTCCCCTTTGTCTGAAAATACTTATTTCTGCTCAGAAGAAGGTGGTAAGTGTAAGTTGTGTGGTGCGCGTACTGCACTAGATTTTTTTTGCAAGTGGGTGAGGGGTTTAGAGAGCTAAGTGTTTTGCCATCTCCAAGGGAACAGGAGGAAATGAGCTTGCCATTCCCCACTGAACAGTTGCTCCTATACTCACATTTTTTTTACGTTTTGTTTTATTGTGGATCGTTTATTTTTCATCATTCTGTCAAGTGCGTGTTATTTTATTTGTCTGTGTATGTGAAATAAATTAATCTTTCAGATATATTTTCTTTTTATTTAAAATATTCTCGTTTAATATAATTTTTTTTCTTTTCTAGGTATGTTGAATTTGATGTTGAACTGACTGCATATGAGTGAGTAATAAAACAATTTCATACTTTCTTTTTTTTAATATCGAAATAGAAATGGAAAATAACTTTATTCTGGAACAAAGTCCCTTTAGAATAACAAAATTAAAAGATTATCATCATTATTTAAATATACAGGGTGAATCAAGAGGATTGTGCCAAACTCAAGTAGTGAGTGTGTTGCACGCAGGAAAATAATTTTAAATAAAATCATATATACTTAAAAAAAAAATTACTTATAACGAGGAAAAACAATCATTAATGTATCTGTACTTGTATAACAACAGTTAATCGAAGAAATCGAATAAAAATAGTTATTTTGGCCTATTAAAAAGAAATGAAGGCCTTCTTGCGTTAATGTTGCGATGACGCTATGCTGCGAAATATTTCTTCCTAATACACCTATCAGCAATTCCTTGTACTTTCGCAATCTGTCACAGTCGTAAACTGGTACAACCGACCCCAGTTACCCCTATTTACTTACTGCATAGTTCATTATTATTTATAAATAATTAATTAACGCAAAAAGATGTACAACTATCGTTAATTTACAACCGTTAAATTTCAAAACAAAACATCGAGTCTCTGAACATTTCATTTAAGCATTGCATGATTCAGGACTGAAGACATGACGTCTATCTAGAGCAGATCCGTCACACATATGCATCACATCAAGATATACAAAAATAAAATAAAATAAATTACTAAGTATAGACAGTTTATTCCAAAACAGTCGAACATATTTTTAAAACATTTGGAATCTTTCAAGAATCTCATTATAACTTAAAATAATAATAATAATATAAGGAGGCTTTATATCGATTGAAGACTCTTGCCGAAAACAAGAAAACTCACTAAAGGAATATTTTATTACAAATGCGTCTCCAATCATCACCTAGATAAAAGAATTAGATGAAGGTTACACTGCCCAGAATTTTGGCGATCCGATTCGAACGGAAGTGAGAAATGTTGACTATTACAAAACCATATGGAAGGAGAAGGAATAGCATGACACATTTTAGCACCAATTACATGAGCCGGAGATTGAGTGGTCAAATATATGGCGAGGCAGAAGGGTTTTTTATAGCTATTCAGGACCAGGTTATCGCCACCATGGCCTAGAGGAAAAATATATTCAAAGAGAATCTGACCACAGATAAGTGTCAGCTTTGCTCTAATGCTCATGAATCTATCCAACATGTTACCAATGGTTACAATACTCTGGCAGGAAAGGAATACGTTATGAGGCATAATAATATCGCAAAAATATACCGCCAAAGCATATGTAGAAAATTCTTACTACTGAAGAGTGCTGAGTTACCCTATTATCGCTATGCCACGGAAAAACTTAATGAAAATCGAAATATAAAAGTTTACTGGGATCAAAATACAATACCGGACCATAGGGTATTGCACAACCGTCCGGATATCTTGGTTATAAAGAAAAGAAATAAAACTGGAGAAATTAGAGATATAGCAGTAGCTTGCTTGATACCAACATGATAACCAGCAGGGCCGAAAAAATTAGAAAATACCAGGAACTTGCTTTCTAGTTAATAACTCTATATCACTTCGATATAAAAGTGAAAATCACTCCAATAATCATATCTTCTAATGGTTTAATATTGAAAAGCACAGTAAAGGGTACCCAAAAACTTGGACTTGATTTGGCGCATTTAAAAGCACCACAAAAAGCAGTCTTGCTCAATATGTGCAGGATTGTCCAAGAATTTCTAAATAAGTATTTATTTTTTATTTTTAAGTTCATCTACATTCCATTGAATGTTTTTCCGGGATGTGGATGCTATTCCAGAAATCTTAAAAAGCTAAGCCAATTAAATAATAATAATATTCCTTATTATTTACCAAACAAGTTTACTGGAAGAATCAGGAAAATTTTTAGTTACCATGCCATTCCTAATAGTGACAGTCGATTACCTGTCGCACATTAACGGTTCGAAATATTTTGAACTGTTTATTTTTTTTTTCTCTGAAGTTCTTTGTTTGAGTATTTTTATTGATAGTTTTTCGATAAACTATCAAACATTAGAAAAGCTTATAGAAAACTTTTTTTTTTTTTTAACTCACATCAAGGCAATGCTACTTTCACTTATGTAAAGTATTAATTTAACCTTATCTGTCCGCTGACTCTCGAAATATCTGGTATCGGTAAGGTGTAGTCTTGATATTTTATAATAGGCTGTGATTGGAAAATCCAATCACAAAGCCTTGAATGGCTCCTGATTAAAAGCGCACAATAAAACTTGGAATTGAAGAATTTCAATATCTGCAAATATCTTGAAGGGTTCTTAATAATCTAGGGCCGGAAGAATAATTAAAAGAATATAATAAAAAAATTCCAAGTTGACTACGCTACTACCAATTTTTATAATCATTAACTACGAAAGGATTAGAAACTACAGTCTACAATAATATAGCATTATTATATACAGCAAAGAGAAGATCATTTGAGCGTATAATGCGGTTCACGAAAATAGGCCTCCGAGAGGCCTACAACACCCGGTCGATATTTGAGTAAAATATTTGGTACTCAGTACTCAGAGTAGCATTCACCCAGCTCTGCTTCGGAGTGACATAATAACATATCGCGTAGTGTTTTTACGTAGCTAGAGGTGAAGATAAAAACAAAAAATGTGAACAAACCGAAATTTACGAAAAAAAATTCTTGGCATAGTTAAACCGCATAAAAGTCCCATGAAAATGGTTTTAAGAAAGACGAACTCTATATCTGAGTGAGTCCCTCTCTCTTTCTACATACATACATATACAGGGTGTTTCAGGGTTAAATGGCCAAACTGAAAATACGAATTAAGGACCTCAAAACAAGAAAAAAAATTCCTCTGAAGGTATGTCCGCAAACGCTTTGTTTAGGAGGTATTCATACCTAAAGATTTTCATTGTTATGAATTATGTACGTGTTCAATGTGATTTCCTTGAGCATTAATACAGGCTCGGCATCTTTCTTCGACAGCAAGCGGCAGAACGGCACTGGGTATGTATTATTGTTTCACAAGATTCAATTTTCCTTCTTAGTAAGGAATTAAGGTCATTGACCGGACTTGCATAGACTTTTTGTTTAATGTCGTCCCAAAAATCGATGTGCCAACCATAACGGCATATTCACTATTACTATAAATGGAAGGTTTAATGATGAGTAATCTGTGAAAGCTTCTTACAAACTGATAAATGTTATTGAGAGTTCCCAATGCTAATTCCATTAATTAATTCTTATGTTGCCAATAGTTTTTATACAGTTAGGGATAAAAGTCCATATTAGTATTCTATCTGATCCATCTCCTAAACAAAGTGTTTGCGGACATACCTTCACTTTGAACAACATTTAATATGAATGTTAATGTTTAAATTTAATGAACAAAGTAGTTACAACAAATAAATAGGTTTTATTTATTCCATATAACATAAATAATTCATAACAACGAAAATTTTTAGGTGTAATAGAATATCTCCTAAACAAAGCGTTTGCGGACATACCTTCAGAGGAAATTATTTTTCTTATTTTGAGATCCTTTGTTCATTTTTGCAGTTTGCCCACTTAACCCTGAAACACACCCTGTATATGGTATGAATGTGTTTAACATAGCTCCAGTTCTTATTGCACTTCTGTGCCGCAGAATGTATTATTTCTTAATAAGAACAGATTTAATATTTTAAGAGTTTACTAGGTGACTATGTACTGGAGTTTATTTGGAATTTGAAATCACCTGGCGTTATAGTTATTAGTAACTTTGGTCACTGAAACATAGTTATATCAAGACTATAGGAAAAATGTTTGAAACTTTGAGGTAGAAGTTTTTAATAATGGTGAGAAAAATATAAATCGATAATAGGAGGATAAAACTTGAGGTCTACAGAATGAGCCAAAATACGCTCATATGAAATTAAATGAACTTAATGAATGGACCCGAGGAATTGTTCAATGTTTCCACCGGTAGATTTTCAAATAAACTTTTTGAGCTTTTCGTGTAGCATTGGATGCACTAATTACCCCCAATCAGATTGATTAGGGTATTCATGGTTTCGGTAATTATTGCTCAATGTTGGCCTGCGTTCAATACCTCTGTAGCAACCTGCCTGCGGCCACACATTCCAATTGCTCAGCTCAAACCGATCCCAATCTAAAGAGCTCGTACATTTTGCGGCCCTCTAATGGATTACGAGTCTTGTCTTGCGCATCCACAAGGACAGGATACAGTCTGTGGGTCACCGATTTCGACCAATTTTGGTGATACTATATCGACAAATATTAGACACATATCCAGCGGGCCCTAGGTGTCGACAAAAACATATTTTATATAATTTCAAACAAAAGTTGTTGTATTTATTTTTTCCTTAGCTTTTTCCAGATTTCTAGGTTACTATATATGAATCGTTTTTGTGCAGAATAAGAAAAAATATTAAAGATCGTATTAAATGTGTTCCAATCAATTATAAATTACAAAAACAAAAGGTGCTTCCAGGAAAGAGAAGGCCAAGTGAATTTTTGTTATGAAACACCTAAATTGGATTCCTTTTTAGGGCATCACACAAGTTTCAATTACTACTCTACTTTGGATAAAATAGGTCTTTTCATCATTTGATGTTTTAGGCTCAAAACATCTAAGTCATTAGTGTCCGCAATAAAGTAACACTATTATTAAAATATTTAGCTGAAAGGAACTGAAACTAAAAATCATTGATGCTACAGCATATTATTTAAAATACTTAATTACTATTTTTTTTTATTGGCGTGGCCGCGGTGGTCGGGCTAGCAAAAGCGCCTGCCAACATTTTATATCGTGTTCAAATCCCGTTCGCGGGAATTAATAACACACACAAAAAAATTAATAATACATTTAAATTAATAAGTGCAGGCCCTACTCGACAACTACGGCGCGGGTTCGATTTTCACATGGATTCTGTAACGTCCCCATCCTGAGGTTCATAGGGAGGTGAGCGATCCCTATGTCTTAGCGCACAGCTCCTGGTCCTTCGGGTTGGGGGTTGGGTATCCCCTATCCCATAAAAAAAATTGGTGGAAGACTGGAGCAAAAGATTGCCAACCATCCTTCAGGGAAGTTCCTGATGAACAGTCAGTGAAATGTGATCGCGTCCGGTTAGTAAACCACGTGTTCACTTGATATCTCGAAGAGAGAACCAAACAAACACTACTGTGGCCTATAACAACCCCAAGCGGCTGAATGGAGGACTCATGACTAAAGATGTCGAAGTCAACTGGCGTAGAAAAATAATTTTTTTTTGTCTAATGTATTAAATTTATACGTTTTTCGTCACTAATCATTTCTTTTTACGACTATATATTTTAATTATTTATTTAATTATAATCACTCTAATCTTAACCAGTCGAATCACGGAATACGCCGAGGAAATTATCGGAGACTACCAATGCGGATTTAGACGGAATCGTTCAACTATTGATCAAATATTTTCTTTACGGCAAATATTAGAGAAAAAAATGGAGTACAACGGTATTGTTCACCAGCTGTATATAGATTTTAAAAAGGCTTACGATTCTATTGACCTCCAGAAACTGTATAATATTTTAATCGAGCAGGGGATTCCAAAAAAACTAATAAATCTAGTCAGACACTCAATAAAGTTAGAATCGGTAATAATCTGTCGGAAAAATTTCAGGTTCGTTCGGGTTTAAAACAGGGGGATTCCCTTTCGCCTGTCCTTTTCAATTTGGCATTAGAACATGCCATTAGGGAGGTAATGCGTACCGAGAAAGGGTTGGATCTGGGTGGGACAACATCCGTGCTGGGCTGATGATCTGGTACTGTTAAGCGAAGACGTTGAAACTATAAAACTAAATACGACAACGTTAATAAAAGCCGGTAAAGAACTAGGATTCGAAATAAACGCGGATAAAACAAAATATTTGGTTAGCTGCAAAAGTGGCGATACTAATGGTGATATCGATATAGATGGTAATATGTTTGAACAGGTAGATAAATTTAGGTATCTAGGTTCTACGATAGCTAGAAAACACGAAATTGAAGAAGAGATTAAGGTTAGACTGAAAGCGGGAAATGCTTGTTATTTTTCTGTGACAAAACTACTTAGTTCGCGCCTCTTGTCCCGGAACTTAAAAATTAGAATCTATAAAACAATTATCTTGCCTACAGTTCTTTATGGATGCGAAACTTCGCCGCTTACATTAAGGGATGAGCAGCGTCTTAAGGTTTTTGAAAATAAAGTATTGCGTAGAATATTCGGACCTAAGAAGGAAGAGTTAACCGGAGAGTTCAGACGGTTACACAACACCGAATTGCGTGAACTGTATCCGGGTAATATAATTGAGGTAATTTCATCGCGGCGAATCAAATGGGCTTGTAAAGTTGTTGGGCTTAGTACCGAGAGAATTCCTAAAAGGTTAATATTTGCTGTGCCGAATGGTAAGCGTCCGAGGGGTAGACCGAGGTGAAGATGGGAAAATTGCATTAAAGCCGATCTGAAGGGACTGGGTTTGGACGGCGAACGGTGGAGGGAGGTGTGTAATAAGCGATTGGTGGTGTCGGCATCGAACCTTCGGGTTCGCTAAGCCTTTTATTATTATTATTTAATTATAATAAATAATTATGTGCCTCGAATTCAAAAATACAACCTTCCTTTAGTATTTGATTTTCTTGGATGAGTTATTTTTCCCGTCGTCAACGAAAGCATTCATAACACTGCAGGATTTCCTTCAAATTGAACCTTAATATAATGTTGGAAAGCTTACTGCTCTTCCAAATGACATTAATAACTTTTGGATTTCATTTTTTTTTCCCTAGCAAGACATTAAGAAAAACTTTTAACCGTTTTTAATTTTATTTTTATTTTTAATTTTTTTACGGAGTTCGGATTTATACCATTTCGTGTAGCAGGTAGGGGCCTAAATCCGTATTAATTTCGAGTGGATCGGTGCAGCCGTTCTAAAGTTGTCACAAGTTTTGTGGTTGTTGACGAAATTTCGGATGGTCCAGCTTAGGCAAACATTTCGTGCAAAAATTTTAATTTTTCGTTTTTAATAAAAATTTGTATTCAAGGGTTTTTTGATGTGCTAAAAATGAATACCATCCTTGTTTCTCCCTTAAAAAATACTTACTCCCACATTCCTACGTCGCGACGTTGGTACAAATTGTGCTCATACTTGTAGCTATTTTCCATATAAAATATTTATTAAAAACCAGTTGGTATCTGGGAGTAAATATTTTTTTATGAGGTGGTATCCAAGACAATCAAGATCATGGTCTTGCAGTTACCGTTTATTACTATTTATTAAACTTGTTACATTAGATTAGATTAGACCAATCTTGGTCTTGGTCTTCTTTTTTTTTTTTTTTTACCTATGTTGTCCCAGTTACGCGGCCTTCTTGCAAAACGCTAGACCAAGACGTATTTTGGGGCACACTAACCGAAACCTTTCATTCTTGCAACTTAAGGCAATCCATAAGCTCCTAGTCTTTAATAAAACTAATATTGAATCTGTTACTAATTTCTATTTAATCATTCCCAAAAAGATAAAAAAGGAAAACAATAAACAGCATATTTTGCTTTCTAACGCTTTCGTAGTATAAAATATGAACGGAAAGAAGGAAAACGAAATTTTAAATAACAACCAATAATTGTACCTTTGGTAAAATTATATTGTTCATTTCCAAAGCATGATTGAATTTAGTTACTCCAAACCCCATGAGTGGAATGACCTCATGACGGCTGGAGGGGTGCCAGCAGCCTGGGTAGAAATTCAATAATTATCCCATTATTATTGATTTGGCTTCCGATACAGTTCAAATTCCATTTATGTGTGTGTGTGTGTGTATCTACACATATAAGGTATCACGTTAGAGGAGGGGAATATTTAAAATGTTAATAGTAGACATCAAGATCTACGAAAAAGTTTATATAAATAATTGCCCAATTCTCAGAAGAAAAATAGGAAATTTAAGATTTGTGTTTTTAGTGGAAAACTCCAGCTAAGTTCCGTTTAAAAAAAAGTCATAAATTATTTGTGATTTTTTTTTTTTATCATCTTTCAACTAAAAAAAAAAAATCCGTTTAATTAGCTTTAATCCTATATTTATCAAGTTGAGATTTATTAGAAAAAATGTTGAGAAATCACACTTTATTTATAAAAATAAAAAATTAATTATGTTTCAAATATTTTTTAAGTAAGGTGGTTATGAAATTGTTTTACTGTCAGATTTCTGTCATAGAAATTAATATGTATTTAAAATTGACAAACGTAATGTTTCTGGCCTTAATATTTACGTTTTCATGTAAATAATTGAAGCAATCACTAGGTTTCTTTAGTTTAAATGTCTACTGGTCCTTAATACCAGTAATGCGATTGAGTAAGAGGCGCTGGGATCTCCTAGATGTCTTGCCTTTCCTTCCACGAGTGGGGAGAAAGGCTTGCTCGGAGTTTTCCCGAGCGAATGGAATTTGTAAATATTCTATAAAAGTTCTCGCGTTTTATTTATTATTTTGATTAGTTTAGTTCTTTTGTTTATATAGATTTACTTTTAGTATTATTATTTGGCTGTATTTTTTATTTTTATTTATTGTAAATAGAGTGTGAATGTGATCTCTAAACACAGGGCCGTTCCACGATTCTCTATATCTTTTTGTATCTTGTCCGTTCTAGCCCTGAAGAAGACCTGCAAAGGAAACGATGGCTTGTAATAAAATAATTTCGCCACTATTTAGCCTATTTATGACCGCCACCCCGGACTCATCTCCTTCCTTTAAAATGATATATATGTTTATACAGTATATTCATTTTTTGCGTATGGATTATGGGTATATTTAAAAATATGTTAATAAAGCAATAGAATATATAGCATACTTTTTTTTATCTAAAGGATTGAGGCAGTGAGATGAACTCCAAATTCTCCGTTAACTCAAATTTGCCGCGGAAAATATGATAAAATCTCCACTTAATAATAGAAGGGTGCACATGAATACATCATGAAATCCTAAGATACGTTGCTAGATATAATTATCTTCGAATATAAATTTCGATAATAGGGATATAGGGCGTATTAATATACCCACTTACCAACTTACCAACTTCTTCTAGGTTGTGTTGCCCATACAGAGTTATAATGATTTAAAAATAAAAATATTAACTATACAAATAATTTTACATTTGATGCTGAAACTTTATATATAAGAGAAACAAATAATAGAATTACAGTTAAATATCGAAATTTTATATTTAATATGGAAAAGAGTAATGCATAGCAAAAAAATTAAAAACTAATTTTAAAATACATTTTCCTTTCTATCTTATGATTTATAAAATTTTCTAGGAGTACAGAAAAATAATATCAGCAGCAGGCAATAAAATAAAATTGTTGATAATCATTTTGGTCAATAGAATGTTTATAGTTTTTCTATTATTCAACTTGAAGCTACATTTACTGACAACGTAGCATGAAGGCTATGGTTGATTTGCATAGTTTTAGGTGAATGACCAACAACTACGAGGTTATTTTTAGCAAACCTTGCACGGGTTACCTTTTCAAATCTCCAATGGAAAATTTATAATAAATATATATATATATATATGAAAAACAATAAATAAAGTCAATTAATAATGTTTTAGGAATAATATTCTTAATAATTCATATATATTGTACATACGAATATCTTCTAATGCGGTATACATTTTGTCAATTTTTATAATTGTTTTTATAAATTATCAATAATGAAAAGTTAATATAATTATAAAACGAAAATGTATATGATCCAGTTTATATATATATATATATATATATATATATATATATATATATATATATATATTAAATAAAATTTGATTGAAAAACAACAATATATATATATATATATATTGTTTTTAATTTGAATTTTATTTATACGAATAAAACGAAAAAACTATCAACCCTTTTTAATTTTTTTTTTTTAATGAAAAAACTCTTAATTTTTTTCCTTCATCTGAATATTAATTTCACAAATAGTTTGGTTCTAAAATTATTATGCAGTTTTAAAACACACTAGATACATACGACTATTGCCGTATTAGAATTAATCACGTATTATTCAAAAACACAAATTAACAAGAGGAGTTATTTATCTGTATAAATGTATTAATAAAAGTAAAATTTAACCCACTCTCGATTAAGAGGGTCGAATGTATCTTCTTAAACGAATCAATGACCTATTCGTATTATTTTAAAAAAATATATTTCTCCTCGGTCCAAGTTTTAGACACATATTTTTTAGCCTGTAATTATACGTTTAATAAAACTATTACAAAATTATTGTTATCTATGTTATTTTGTTATTAGTTATTATTATTTTCCACTATAGGTTTTTACTGTATCCATATATATTTATGCAATTAGACAGCTCCATTTATCATTTAGCGTGTTTGTAATGGATAGATTGAAATGCACTGGAGTATCGTATATATGTATTCATAAAAAAAAAATTATTTAAAATTTAATTTAATTAAACCTAATAAATAAATAAATTAATAAACGTGATATGTGCGAGGTAATTTCAAGTCCTATAATATAGCATTTTTGAGAATATTATGAAATAAGGTTTAATATGCGATTCATAATTACTTGTCATTTTAATTTTATAAGATACTTTCTCATCATTCTGTTGCTTTAGCTCAATTTCTTTTATATGTTTATTAATCAAAATAAAATGTAATAATAATATGTTATGAAATATAAATATTGTTAACATCCACACTTACATCAGACCACTCATCTAAATCCTTCCTTAATTTAAAATGTATTATTGAATTTTTTTTCAACTGTAACTTCAGCCAGGATTATTTTACTCCTACCCGAGTATAATTAGGAATCGCTGAAAAAAAGAGAAAATCTTGGCAAACCTCGACAAGTTCAAAATATTGTACAAGGAGTAGTTTGTTGTTTTGTAGTGTATTTCTGGTGACAGCATTAAGTCTGTTCCTTGCTCTCGGATGGGAAAATACCTCAATTATTTCATGCATTGTTAAAGTTATTTACATTGTTTGTTCAATGAAAATTAGATATTTCTATTTTTATAACTAAATTACATTTAATAATGACGATTAAATTTGTTATTTCTATGTTAGACATGCATTATTGAAACATTGTACGAGTTCTGTCACTTTAATATTTACTGTTACCTTAAATTTTGATTTATTCGGGCAATTCTCTTAAGAATAAAAAAAAATATTTACAACCATATTTATATATATTTTTATTTTAATAATCAAATATAGTCAGTTCTATTATACTTTTAATCGAAATAAGAGATAACTAATAAAAAGTCGGGAATTTCGGTTACAAACTTGATTGACAGTAACGAGTATTAGTGATATCGGTATCCAACGTCTGGCTTATGGCTCTCATATTTATTTTTTTATATTTACGACTTACCAATATTAAGTTATCGATAAGATAAGCTCTTCTAAATCCGCCAATTTTTCCCAACCGTCACCAGGTTTAATGTCTTGACAATATTACCACGACAGATGTTACTAGGTAATTTTCGTGTTTCTCTACGAAATCATACGTGGGGCTGTAAGGAAATATATATCTTTAATCGCGAAAAAAAAAAATTGCGTGCTGAAATGCTGATTTTTCGATGACATAGGAAACGATTCTGCTGATGTTACGTTTATTTTATAGTGGGTGCCTTCAATAAAACTAGAAGATAGCTACACGGATGATTCAGGGTTCTTGGTAATAGTGAGGCCATTATTAATGCCTAATTAACCCAATCGTCACAGTGGCAATATTTATTTAATGATTCTCGCTACCTATCTACCTTTAGGCGTTGCTATGTTTGAAATAACTCGTCCTGACAGCCAATGTAATATCTTGAACCTATCATAAATATGTATATATATATATATATATATATATATATATATATATATATATATATATATATATATATATATATATATATATATGTATATATATATGTGTGTGTATATATATTTATTTATTTATTTATATTATCTTCCAGAAATTGAATAATGTAAAAACGTTGTATGAAATGAATTTCCAAAATTAAAATAATCGAAACATAACACCATGGCTGATTAGGTTAGATAAAGCGCGACAGTACACCCCACACGTCTATACGAGAAGTAATTAACGTAACATTTGCTGTTGCTACCACGGCAGTTATCAATTAAGATCTGAACTGTAAAACTAAAGTAAAACTTGAACCTCACTACCATTTCCTGTCCTACAGTTGAAGTGATGAGAGTGGCTGCGGTAACTATCATCGTGTAAACGATACTTAATCGGGAGAAAAAGATGCACTGTAAAGTTTTATAAAAATAATAAGTCTGTTACTTTATTTCGAAATTAATAAATAATTCCCTGTGAATACATGAGAGATAAGGGATATCAGATGTATGACCACCCCAAATTTTCTAAAAGGAATAACTTTTTAAAAACTAAAAGTGTTGACAAAGAAAACTCTGTAATTGAAACTTGTGCTATGAAGATTAGAATATGATTCTCTCTCTCTATAGGAGGACATTGAAATCTATTATTCAGCTTCGGATTATGAAAGTTTTCTTTATCAAAAGTTTAATATTAGAGTTTTTTAAAAGGCTGTGTTGAAATTTTTTACTTTATATTATCTGTATCCCTCTTTACATCAAAGGCTTAGCTGAATTAAAAAAGAAGTAAAGGTATTGAAGCCGAGGGAACAAACAAAGCCCCTTTTCATCTTTATACCTAGCGGAAATTGATCAGAGATATCTGCCTTTATCAAATATCAGTTTGTTATTTTTCAAAACAGTATAAAAAATTTCCCATTGATTCAATTTTTTTTATTAAAACCAATCCTTCGTCGGTCCTCACTCTAACTTTTTGTTATTAGTTAAATATTTTAATTGCCTTAACGTTTCAATTAGGATTTGCAGTTTCAATAGATATAGGCAAAATCTCACTGGCGGTTTAATAGGGAATTTTCATGCAGGGACTTATTACATATCGCATACTATTTAAAATCGGTTGTCAAGAAGAAAATTGATAGAGATGCTGCGAATTTAAGGAGAATAATGCACCTTCTTTAGCCAATCGGTGTGCCATTTCATTCGCCGCAAGCCCATAGTGCCCTGGTCTGGAGACCGTGCAGGCCAAGCCACTGCTCCTGCACGGCCAATCTATTGATTGGGATATGGGTTACGGGATATGATTGAGCAAGTCCGGTCGATGACCTTAATTCCTTACAAAGAAGGGTAATTGAATCTTGTGAAACAATACATATCCAGTGCCTTCTGCGCCACTTGCTGTCGAAGAAAGATGCGGAGCCTGTCTTAATGTTCAAGGAAATCACTTTGAACTAGTAAATAATTCATAATAATGAAAATCTTTAGGTGTGAATATTTCCTAAACAAAGCGTTTGCGGACATATCTTCAGAGGAAATTTTTTTCTTGTTCCTTCTGTGGTCCTTAACGGTCTAATGTGTATGTACCTTGATTGAGAAACTAAGAATAAAAGTTATTTTTTAGATAAACTTTTTAGCGACATCGACAGAATAAAGTTTTTTCTATATAAAAGTTCTGTAAAACCTTTTTTACTAATTAGTTATTGATATTTCTTAGTTTATAATTAGCAATTATGCAAGGTTCGACCTATGGTGAGCTAGCAGTAGAATATAGAGTTTAAAATGGGCAAGTATCTGCTAGTTGGCTCCAAGGGGCCAGCCACCTTGGAAAGCCAGTTCAGTCTTACTTATATCCTTTTTTTTTATCCTTCGTGCCCCCTCCCCCACCCACCGCTCCTTTGAGAAAGGTGGCCTACTCAACTTTCACTTATTGACGGAGGAAATGTTTCCTACAGAGAACCATTCCACCACCATCTGAATGAAAAGGTATAACTTTAACTTCTTGTCGGAAGTTTATTTAAACGTTGAATATTTATCCTATTCTCCTTGCTTGTTATGATCGGACCTCCTGGTTGATTGAGGCAGAAGACTAACAAGAGTCAAATGTTTGCTCATTGATGATTACAATCTGTGACTTTTGAGATTGATTTGAATTAATCGGACTCGGAGGCACTTTGTTAATTACATGAGATGTGTGTTTCTTCACCGTCAAATCCCACTTGTCCTCTCTAAAATAATAAAAAGTATCGTTTCATCATGTAAACCAATATTTATTCTTATGTTGGTCCGGTGTCCCATATGGACCAGGTCGTCATATGGATTTATGCTGATTGTTAATTATTTTGACCAACTCTATTTGTATTGGTCATTCCTCAGAAATAAATAAAAATATTCATTCATTTATTCACATATTGATTTTTATTTATGATTTTCATCTTTCGTTAGACCTAAATAAAACTGAAATATATACTTTTTGTATATCTGAAGATTTTTATTGTTATTTGGTTTTGAATTTTGACTAATTTTTAGAATATATAATAGTCAGGACGCAGTCATTTTAAGATGTTTATTGTTGTACTCAATTGAGTACTTCAACTCCTTCAGTACTGGAATCATGCCCTGATGACCCAATGCTTTGGTTGAAACGTCGGCAACTACAATAAAAATCTTGAAATGACTGTGTCCTATGTATCACCTAAGAATATAGATATAACATGTGGTATTCCCGAAACAGATCAAGTAAATAAAAATATATCGTTTGTTTATTTACTAATAGTCGTAACAAACTAAAATTTCAGATAATTAAATGATTTGATATTTTGATGACTAAAAGGTTCTGTCATTTTAATACACGACGCCAACAAACGTTTGATAGACTTAGTGTTCAGTAGCTTTTTTATTGATAAATAAGGACAAAATTTCCTCATAGTATTATCAAGAAACGATTGCAAACCCTATTTAGAAAACAGTGGTTATTTAAGTTAATTTTTTCTCTATTTTGTTTCAAAATTATATTTATAAAATTAATACTTTTTTTCAATGGTGTTGTCATTGACAACTAACATACCAGATTAATCATAATATAAAAATACGGAAAACAAACTATCAACAACACTCGATGAAACCCTTCTTTAGCATTTTGCAATTACCGCATCAACAAAAAATGAGAGTCCAATAGATTTATCTGGAATCATAAAACTGCTTTTTATTCCATAGCATCTCCCTGGGTACCGTTACAATTCCTCTGTTTCTTCCACACCTTCAGAGCTTGTGTCACGGAATTTTTCTCACATTACTTTTTTAATTTTATTAGTAGGGTGTCTACCGGACTGCAAAAGCTGGAATACCTTGAAAAGTCCAGGGAATTTTATAAAAAAAATACAGCAAGTCAAGGTATTTTATAAGCCAGGGGACCTAAGGTTATCATTCTGTATTTCTGTTGGTTATCAAACATTAAAATAATAGCGACACATGCATGGCTGTTACACAAATTGGGTGCTCCCTGCGCAATAGCGGCTGCGCAATAAGTGGAAAACATTTTTTTCTGTAGACTGTAGCGCGGAACCAGCTCTAATGATTTTGATGAAACTTTCCTATAAGTTTCTAATTAATCTCCTGTCAATTTTCATACATTTACTAAATTCCCGCAAAAATTCCGGATAAAAAAGTTATGAAGAAAATAAATATTTTTTGGGAACTAACTCGCTAAGTATGTATTCTATAGTAAAATTTATATAAAAACTTTTGAAAGGTAATTAAATCCCTGATATCTGTCCCCGGCGACCGACACTAGTTATGAAGTTCCTAATGGCATTGGACACCGGGGACTTTCGAGGTATACCGCTGAATCTCTATCTGCTGATTATAGACTCCGCCGTCCGATGCCGTTTTTATGACCAATTTTTTATTATATCTCTTTATTTTAGTAAACAAGTGTTGTTTTTAGCAATATAAACCTCAAATATTGAAAATGAAATGAGAAAAAGTTTATTTATTACATATGATTATAATTTTCAAGATATAATTAATACATTATTTGTATGTTTGTTATTTATTTATATATAAATGTTAAATAAGCAAAGGGAACAGTCTATGATGAACTCTCAAGACCTATTGCGCGAGAGAAAACCCATGCATGTGCACTGTCCTACCACGGCATAGATATGTATCGGAAATTATTTTTTTATCAGTCTGGTACGGTATCGGACCCCGGCGCCTGAAAACATTTAATCAGATATAATGATTATTTACACTTATCTTTACATCTCTCCAACTCTCATTCAAATATTTTTTTTTTTTAAATTATCATTTTAGAGACTTCGCAAGATAGACACAATTTGAAGTAATCCCGTAGGTTTGGTAGTCGGGACGAATATCGAACCCCGAGGACCGTAACCTCACCATTCTACTTCCTCATCTACTTTTAAAGATGAAACATTTCTTGTCTTTATCCAAATTTTCTAAAAATGACTTTCTGTCTGAAAATACCTATTTATGCTAAAATAAGAGTGGTAAATGAAAGTTGTGTGATGCTCTCACCGCTCCATTTTTATAGTATTTTTTCTTACATAACCTCTTTGTCTAAAGTATTAACTTCTAAAACGCGTAACCTTTCACAAAAAGGGCAACACGGAGGCGAGGGATTTTAAAAGTCATTGAACTTATAATGATTACTAATCGTTATCGGGTTCCTTAATACATCATTTTATCGTCACTCTTAATATCACCTCTTATCTTCGTTTTTGCACGTTTCCTGATTTGTCTTCGCGTTTGAATCTCAAATTGTCTTCTCACTATCTTGCGATATTATAAAAATAAAAAATAAAACATTTTAAGAAGATCACGTTCTAGTGGATACTATTGTGTGTGCCACTAGCTGATATATATATACAACCATAATTACTTTGAAAGAAAAAAAGATCGAAACTAACTACCTATATGATATGGTGTTTAAGTGAATCATGAAGTTCTGTTAAATGTAATTACGCGAACAATAATAGTTTGAGAGATAATTTTTTTTTCCATAACTCATGGTTATATTTTATCATTTTTGTGGGGAGGGAAGAGGGGCTTTAGCCCGAAAGCCCACTCCCCGTAGATCCACCTGTGGTGTGTGAATTATATAATATATATAATCTTCTAGATCACTTTTTGTACACAATCATCTTTACGTACAATAACAGACATGTCCTTACCATATATTTTTGCTTAAAATGCACTGAAAGCAATTCGAATCTTATTCTACTTATTGTAATATTTTACAATATCTGTAACTTATTTTATTTCAAATTCAACCTTCCTTTAAATTTTGGTTTCTTAGATTTATCCAAAAATCCATTTTAATTACTGAATTTAGCCAGTTGTCTTTCTTACAATTAGAATAAGGAATGAAATTTATTAAACTGCATATATCATAAACTCCAGAGTTGTAGATATTTTTAAAGTAGAAACGAAGTAGATAGTTTAAGCACCCATGGGCTTAGAAGAATATTTATTATTGGATCTGCGTAAAAATGCCAGTCTGGAGTTTTCGAAATTCTCGAAATAGTTAGGAATTTCAATGACTGTAATTTTTAGGTATATCTTTTAAGAATACATCTAATATTCGTGGAAATATAAATATTTAATATGAATTTTAATTGAATCGTGTTATTTAAAAAATTTTTGCAAGGAGATGGAGCCAGTGAGATGAGGTTTACAAATGCTGATTCAAGCAAGATTGTACTCCCACACACTTCCTTAAAATCTGATGTGATCATTTTGCCTGCCTTGAAATACTGCCCGTTACGAATTTTCGTCTTAAGGCTTGCGAGTTTAGTTTTTTAAAAATAATATTTATTATAAATAACCTCTTTGTTATAAATAGTTTTTATTATTATTATTATTACAATCTGTCACAATATACAACATTGCTTATAGTTCATTCACACCGTATAATAACCTCTTCAATAATTTAAAAATAATATAGGAATGTATTAATCGTTTGTAGTTGATTAACTGAATACCTTAAAAGTAATAATAATAAGTAAACTATAATTGTTAAAGACAGTGTACTTTTTAAATATTAATCATAGTTTTTTTGTATGTTTTATTTTATATTGAATAATGGTAAATTATTTCTGGTAGGAACGCCATAAGGTACAATTACAAGCATAATGAATTATAACATTAAGTAAGGAAAGTAAATAGAATAAGAATTATCAATTTCTTGTTGAAGACCATTCGTCTATAAGATCCCTTATATGTTTTATTTTATGAGAGATTGTAAGTTATATATAATGGCCATAGTGTTATGATAAATGTAAGTAGCTAGGGAGAGTAGTGACGGAAGACAATAATTTGGAAGCTCAATGTTACTTCACAACGTTTTAGTTATTGTTGGCCGTTAAATTACAAACGATGCTTGATTTTCGATAGGAATTTTTTTTTTTTTAATAATTGACTTTACTGGTGTTTTTTATTCCCTAAGCAAATTATTTTTTAGATTTTTTTCATGTTTTATTATTCTCTGACTATTCAGTTTTAATAAAAGGCCAATTATGGCGAAATTTAACACAATGCTGATTCTCAGTGACCAAAAAACTCAAGTCAAAGTCGTCAGTCCGCCATGTTTGGACACCATGGCAGCGCCTTCATTTTCTTCATGGGAACATTGGCTTTTTTCAAATAAATAGTTGCATGGAACATAACGATATGCAATTTATAGGGATGTGGCGGAGGGAGTGGGGGGGGGGTTCACGATTGGAGGGTCTGGCCCACAGACTAATATATAAAACGATGATTAGACCGGTTGTTGAAAGCCCTGCTGGTCTGGGAGAGAAGAGCCACCAGTGAGCAACATTGCTGTTTTTTTCATAAAAATAACGATAATTACTTTGGAAAAGAAAGAAAGAAAAAAAAAAAAGAAAGAAACTAACTACCTGTATGAAATGGTGTTTAAGTGATTCCTAAAGCCCTTTTAAATGTAATCACACAAACAATAATACTTTAAGAGATACTTTTTAAATATTTTTTTCGATAAAACATGGCTATATTTTACCATTTTGGGGGGGGGGGGGCTTCAGCCCGAAAGCCCCCCCCCCCCGTAGATCCGCCCGTTATCGTTGGTATTATTTAATATTTAATTGTATAGAATACAGCGACATAAACATTAAAACTTGTGTGTATAAGGGTATTTAAACAAATAAGAATATTCACAATGAAATGTAAATAGTCTAGTCGTGTAATGCGCGCACCAGATATTTTTATTTATTTTGCAATTGATTTTAATTGGTATTCTCTCAGAAAATTCTAAACCATTTCCCCGTTTGACATAGTTTATGAAGAAGCAGAAAAAAAATATAATTTATGCAATTAAAAAAAAAAAAAAAAAATATATATATATATATATATATATATATATATATATATATATATATATAATATTTTGTATTTTTATTGTTTGTTTCATCAGAGTTGATCACGTTGATCCATCAGAGTTTATTAAAACGAAAAATCATAAATAATTATTTTTTTATAACTTCAAAATTCAGGTGAATCTTTTCTACTGATAAATACTGTGGTAAGAGAAAACAATGGCGTTTTGATTATTTTTAATATTAATGTCTCAACTGATCACATACTAATTAATTTCAAACAGAAGAGGAAATAATGTAAGGGGAAAAAATCTCAAGGTTAGTAATTACCCTGTTTGTTCAATTTATTGTTGAAGGTAAAATATATGCAAGGGCAAAAGAGAAAACAAATCAATTATTGTTTAAAATATTCTGAGAAAAATAAGATACCCTGACCGGGAACAACGTATTTCTTCTTTTGCCTCCAGTTATTTGCACACTTCTAACATTTCATCTTCTGTATAAAACAATAGACTTTCTGGCTCTAGTTGTTCTATGGTTTTCCATTACTTTTCTATTATTTATTTTCTTTTCTTTTCCCCTTTTTTTTTCTCTCTCTCTCTCTCTTCATTCATTAAAAATAGTTAAATGTTTTTTTTTTTAGAAATTCCCAACAGGTCCCTTTTGTTGGTGAAGAGAATCCTTTAAAATTTATAACATAAGCGACGAAACTATCCAAATCAATCAGTGAAAATTGATAATAATGTCGAATGAAACCTACATGCCGTGTAATAAATAATAATTAATGCTGAATTACGAATAATAATTAAGTTTAACTTTGTTTTTTTCATGTTATCTCATCAATAGGGATGTTACTCCAGCCGACGAACTGTGAGTCGAATGGGGATTTCAGTACACAAAAAATAAAACCAGTTTACGATTTTAGTTCAATTTTTTATCCATCAATGAAGTTGTGAAGTAAAAATAATATTTCTGGCAAATATACATAATATAGGTATAATATCATATATTTAAATATAGGTAAAATATAGTCGAATTCGAATATAAAAAATTTCTGATGAGTACTTAATCATCAAATGATATTTTAAGGAAGAAGATTGTATAAAATAATAATTGACTGAAGAGAGAATATCTAAAAAATAGAAAAGCTGAAAAAAATTGTAAAAAAAAATTGGTAATGGTATGGAGATGGGTTGACCCTAGATTATAATTTCAGAAGTTCTTCGGGAGTGCGGTCAAAAAATACTATATTATATAATAGTATATTTATTTCATTATTCAACGTTTCCACCTACCTAGTAGATCTTCTTATATGGATATTTTGGAGTTCTAGCAATGGCCAGATTCTCCACTCAAGTCATGAGTGTCTGTGGCTGTAGCGCTCTTACTCATCCTCCGCTGGTTTAAAATACCAGTGAAGTGGCTGAGGGAGAAGTGTAGGGATCTCCTAAGCCTCCCTTTTCCCTCCACATGTGGAGGGGACAGGATTGGTTCAGAGATCACCTGGCAAATTGTAAATAATGTATATAGGTATGTTTTATATAAGGTGTTTGTTTTACTTTTATTTCTATTTTTATTTACTTATGTGTATATATATATTTTTTTTCTTTACTCTTTTGTTCTTTTTTCTTATTCTTTTGTTATTACTTTATTTATTTATATTTTTGTATATACGGTATGAATGCAATCTCTGAACTCTATTATAAGTGTCCTTAATCTGTGACAAATTGTAATATTTCTGATTAAAGTGTTTAATAAATAAAAAAATAAAAAAGTAGATCTTCTTCAGGGCTATATATCATACTAACAATATATATTAGCCATTTAATTATATATAAACAGTATATATTAATTAAAGAATGTTACAGTAAATGTAAATGACCATTGACATTCAGTTAAATTTGGAAAGCTAATGGATTATCAGGATACATGGAGAAAATTAAGTGTAATATGTAATCCTTATATTAAGAATAAAAATAATAATAAAAGTCAAAACTACCATTCCATCTGGCACTGTAGAAAAAAACAGTACGGGGACTGGCTGTCTGTCAGTCTGATATCGGTAAATCCATTATATTTTAATGAAAACAATATATATCAGGATTAAAAACAAAAATTCTATATAAAAATATAAATTATTGATAATGCCTGGAAGTACTTCTACAAAAAAACAATGTCATATTTGTTTTCTCAAGACTTCGCAGCTGATTTAGATTTTAGTTAAAATTTATGTAATTGTATGTAAAATAAAAGAATGGAAACTACAATCGTGTAGAATTTTTGTACCTCTTTCAAAGTCCATTTATCACTATAATATACTTTAATTTATCACCGATTTTAAAGATTCCTTGTTTTATTTTTACTTGTCTTCTTGTTAATATAAATGATTTCCATTTTAATTATAAAATTTGATTTTTTTATATATATTTTTTTAAATCAACACACTCTGTATCTTTTTCTAAATAACCAGTCCGTTGAATAATTCGACCTATCCGTCAATTACAGGTTCCAGTGGTCATTGGTCGGAAAAGACATAAAATGGCAAAAACCCTGGGAAACTTTCAATTTAGGCAAGATATTGAAAACCGGAATAACTTATCTTGTGAAAATGCGACATTTTTTAATTTATTTATAAATAACTTATTTAGGAACTTATTTGACTCATTTTAAGAAATTAAGCAATATTTTTTTTTTTTTTGATAATTCAGCAAAAACGCTTAAAATATTTATAACAATTAATGATTTATTTATAAAACGTTGTATTATTAATGTAGTTGAAATTGCCTCCTTATTTATATTTCATTGAAAGTCTTGGAAGCTGGTATTTTTATTCTTGTCTAAACTTCAGGATTTAACTACATTAACTATGCCAGACATTAAAACATAGAAATGTGCAGTATCATAATACCTTGCATTTTTTTTTGTGTGTATATATATATATATATATATATATATATATATATATATATATATATATATATATATATATATATATATATATATAGATGTATAGTTTTTGCCGATCCCTGACCACTGTGCGTCGTCATAATGCCAACGAAATCACAACAGTTGAAAACTTTGCCTCTCAATGGAACTTCTTACCCGTCAGCGCTTTGTGGAACTTAATTCTCTTTCCAAGTTCTCCGGTTCAAGTATTGGATAAAGTGGAGTTACTTACCAGCTCTAAGTTGGCAAAAAAAAATTATCACCACTTTCATTTCCCCATGACAATTGTACTTCTGTAGAGATGGTTAATAATTTACTAACTCCTTCTTTTATTAATATATTTGTATTTAATAGAATGAAAATTTCTGAATGTTTTAATTAAATCCTTAAGTATAAGAATGACTGGCTGCTACATTTGTTGATATTATGTAATATTTCCACTGTTATTTTGCTTAGCTACTATCATTTGCAAGCAATCCAACAATTGTACTTTTTAAAATTATTTTAGTGATGACGAAATTTAAGTTTAAAAAAAGGGCTACATATATGTGGAGGCAAATGAAAAGGGAGTTGGTAAGACTGTAATTCTACGGTATATATTCTGGAAAGCCTCCACACGAAGCTGTCATTGACTTGCCATAAAAAAATATATAGAAAGTTGGTTACAAAATGCATTGAAGATAGGAATTTTCACTTAACCTGATTTATTTTTTTTATTTTGACTGGTTCGAGTAGGGAGTGGGGTAGCCCAGTGGTAGGGTAGTGAGCTTCCAATGCTAAAGGTCCCAGGTTCGATCCCCGGCTCATGACAGAAAATTTATTTAACTGTTTCTTTGGCCGTGGGGCGATCCTGGGTCGGGAGACCCTTCTGGGGCACACCCAGCCTCTATAAAGTGGGTATCCTTAATTGAATAATTGATTAAGAGGAAAAACCTTGCGGTTGAGCGTGATCTCGGTCAAATCACCTCCTTGCACAACCGTTGACCCATGGGTTGTAGCGGTACAGACTGGTTTGAGTTGGGATTTCTCAGACCTTATTACGTCCTAAAAAAATAAACTGATAAGAAGGAGTGCGTCTCAAATTTTTAAGTGTAAAGTCTGATTTATCATCCATATAAAATAATATTAAGTCAATTTATTTTTTGAGTTTTAATCTGTGCTTAAAAAAAAAATTCAGCATTCTAATTCCAATGTCCACAAATTTGAATATTGGGTCATAATTTTATTTATCCATTTCCCTACTGTACTAAATAAAAACTGGAAAATCTTAAATGCGACATGATAGGTTATTAAATTTGTTTGTTTTTAATTTTATGACCAACATGCTTTAATTCGCCGTAGTATTCAGAGGACAATATTCCAGATTAACCCACCAATAAACTATAAATTGATGTATTAGAGATGATAAAATTATATGTGAAAATAATTTAATAACAGAACAAATTATAAACAAAAGGGATTTAAGTTTAATTAATTTTATGTTTATCTTATTGCGATTGGAGACGTCTTATACCTTCGTGGTTTCATTTCATCGTAACTTACAGCATTTTCATTTACGAAACTTCTTGGAAATGGAGCGTTTTCAATCTGGAGTTCGGTAAAATTTTCAATTTAATAAGATGATAAAAACACAACACCACACATTTACTTTCCTTTCGAATCTTAAGATTACAAAATCGAGAATAAAATGGCCTACAAAAATATTAGACCACTTGGCGTGGCCTTCACCCCAAGGGCCTTTACCTTCAGCTTTAATTTCAGCTTGACAAACCGAAATTGAATACAGTGCAGCATTATTGTATTTTATAGTTGAAGTAATATTGTTAATGACTTTTGATTTATTTATAATTAATCTCTAATCAAAGTTGTGGTTTGTGAAAGTTGTGAGACGCGCCGGAATTATTTATGTTAATAACTAATTTATTTAATCTTTTAAAAAATATTGGTCTGATTGAATTATAGACATATTACGATTAATACGCAATCAATTAAGACACTGGTGGTAGATAAATGCTGTTTGGTGATGACGAAAATTGAGCTAAAAAAAAATGTCTACATATGTGTGGGAGCAAATGAAAAAGGAGTTGGTATGGCTATAATTCTACGATCTCTATTCTGTAAAGCCTCCACAAGAAGCTGTCATTAACTTAATAAAAAAAATATAGAAAGTTGGTCACAAGATGCATTGAATATATGAATTTTCACTCAACCTGATTTATTATTTTTATTTTGACTGGTTTGAGAGGGGATTCCTCAGGCCTTATAAAAAAAATGAATTGGTAAGAGGGAGTGCCTCTCAAATTTTGAATTGTAAGCAATGATTTATCTTCCGTTTAAAATGATATTAAGCCAATTTATTTTTTTAGTTTTATCTGTGCTTTAAAATATCGTCAACATTGTAATTTCACAAATTAGAATATTCTGCCATAATTTTATTCATCTATTTCCCTAGTGTACTAAATAAAAACTGGAAAATCTTAAATGCGACATGATTGATTATTAATTTTGTTTGTTATGTTTTTATATACATCAGCAGTTTTCGAAATTTGGGTTGATTCAGAAATATGTTAGCAGCAAAGGCGAATCTTCGGGCTAATGCCTCCCTCCAAAAAAAATATTTAAAAAAAAAAGGTGAAATATAATCATGTTGTATTGTTCTTATAATTATATTTAAGAATTACATATACTTCAAGGACTTCAAGAATCACCTAAACATCATTTGCTATAGTTGGTTAGTTTCTTTTTTTTCTTTCAAAGTCATAATATTTATATATTTAAAAGGACTTCAGTCCATATGCCCCCTCCTCAAAATTAAATTCTGGGTGCGATAATGGTTAGTTGTATGTACTTAAATAAATATAAGATAAAAAATTCTGGTGCAGTGCGCTCATCACACAATTTTCACTTATCATCCTCTTCTTAGCAGAATAAGTATTATCAGACAAAGGGGAAGAGAAAGTAAAAATATATAGACGCTATATTTATTTATCTTTCATTGTGGGTATTTTTTTTTTATATAAGTATCGTTATATGTACAAATTTTAATATTCATATCGCTGTAATGTATACAATTAAATATTAAATAATTCCAACAATAGCATTTATGAAAACCTTGTTTTTATATTATATTTACATAATATTTTCGGAATCCATATTATATTAAGCTCCATGTTACGTATGGAAGCATGTTCTAATCTTTCGGGTGTGCTCGTATTCCTTTGGTTCCTCAATTACAACTATTCTCCGTTACAATCTCATTTCTCCTTTAGTTAATTATCAAATTAAATCATATGTTATATTTAAATATCTTTTATATTAGAGATGTATATGAAATGGTCAATTATTTCAAATAAGAAAAAATTAAGGTACTTTAAGGGAAGCTAATATTAAAAATTAGCCATTAAAGCCCTATCGGAGAACATCAATCAGAATAAAAAATACATTTTATTTTAAACTGCTCGATTTTACACTGTTATAATGAATTTAATCAAAATCGTTTTCGAGAAAAAACGTAAAAATGTGTTTAGTCCATGATATAAACTGTCACTTCCGGTTAGCAGATTTTGATGAAATAGTTACTGTAACATCCAAGGTAAATACAAACCTTATATATGAAATTTCACTTTCATACGACTTTTGGTTTTTGAGCTAGACTGATGACATACATGCACACAGACACACATGCTTAGACCATTTTGCGGGACTTGGTTATTTGGACTAGAACTGTTTGGAAGGAGACCTCAAAACATGTATTTCCTTTGAAAACTCAGATTCAAAAATTTTCACGATCGCAATACTTACGCTTACTATATTGCATGTATAGGTAACTGAAAGTAAAAATCACATTTTATTAAAATGTGAATATATATATATATATATATATATATATATATAACTTACGAGTTGTTAATAGAGACAATTAAAATGCTATACTACCTCTTAATACGAGATTAATTAAGCTTTGTTTATTTAGCCATGCTTGGTAATCTGCTTAGCTTACGTTAGACCCCATTAATACGATTTCTTTAACTCCCCTGTACTTTTAGTTTCACTTAAGAAATTAATTTTACAGGCAATATATTAATTTTTTTACCTATGCCCTCCTAGACTATCTAGTAGGACTATAGTCACTTTGTCCAAATTTAATTGAATTTTTTCTTAGTTAAAAATTATCTTTACTTCCCTGAAAAAAAAACCGTTTAATTTAGAGAGCGTTTTTAAATACAAGTAAAAATTTAATGCCCAACGTATATTATTCCGGAAACCCACAAAAAAAATTAGGAAAATGCCCAAAAAAAGTTAATTATTTTTTAAATAATAAATTATTAATTATTTATTTAACTAAGTAACACATTACTTAATAGGCTGTGTTTGGCTCTTTTATGCTAATATTCTCGCAGTCGTATTGAGGTGATTCATTCTTCTATGCACAGTTTGAAAAGTTTCACCAATATACACCTTCCAGCAATGCACGCAACTGATTTCATGTACTACATCACATTGTTGCCGAGTTAATATTATATCTTTGAGAAGGGTGTAAAACTTGCCCATCCTGTTACTAATTACAAAACTGTGCATACAATGCTGTTTGATTGCAACCTTCCTTCGATTTCTGCCTCGCATTCCTTCCAGTATACGATTGGCTGTCATTGAGCTGTGTTCCATTTTCTTTTCTCTTGTCTTCTGATGATGCCTGAATTAAACGTTGACAGGTGTATTTCTTTGCCTGCATTTTGGAGACACAAAGCTGTAGAATATCTTTTTGAATGAAAGCTTTTATTGCTGAGTTTAATGTTAAAATAAATTAATCACTACCTAATAATTATTTATTATTGTAGATTACACAGGAGGCTGAGAATGAGTTAAAAAAACGCAACCGTTACTTTAGGGTTTTTATAATAAAGAACATTTGTTTGTCTTAATTCAGAATTAAAATATGATCTGTGGAAATAAATAATTTAAAAAGATGTAATAATACAAATTTGAATTTTTCAGTCATTTATTTTGTAGTGTCCGGGTTGATATGGAAGTGTTTACTACTTAAAAGATTTTAAGTATCCACTTTACTTGACACGCATTCAATGTTCCAATTAAGGTTATCTAAAATTAACGTTAAGAATAATTGGAGGGATTTAAATTAAGAACGATTTAAAATATTACTAGCACCTTTTTTTTTTTCATTAATAATAAAATTGTTTAAACTCATGACTGGTAGCTGTGTAGTGTACATACTCACTAATACTGACAGAGAAGTTTTAGTTTTCATCCAGTACTTATTATTTTATTAATATTTTAAACATTTTTTTTGGAAAAAATATTCAAATTTTGTAGCTCTGCGCATTGGTTTAAATCAGGTAACCTGAAATATGCGAATTGCTTAAGTTTCAAAATTTCAGAAGAAGTTAGTCCGGAGGTGTGGTCAATATATAAAATATTATATTATTAGAGTTGCCGAAATGCGAGACCGAGTCTTGCGCATGAGACTCGAAACAGTCTTGCAGTTACTTATTAGTTTAATACTATAGAGATATTACTGTAATTTTTTAGATAGGAGTAACCTAACTAAGTTCGAATGAAAATTAGAGGAGTTAAACGACCTTAATGTTCCTTATGTTTCCGATTTGGCCCAATCCAGATAAAGTTTCTCACCTTGCTTCCTCCTCAATCCCTGATACCCTTCCGAGGCGTCTGAACAGAAGATGGCCTCAAGATCTAATGTAAATATATATTTATTTTTTTTAGTGCTACCAGTGGGTAGTTTCTCAACAAGTGTTTTAATGTTTTTGTTTTCTGTTATCACATTTATTGAATGTATTTTTTCTTAATACAGATGTAAATATCACAAATATATATTTTTAAAAAATAATAAAGTTTTTGTTATAATGATTCAATAAATCTCAATATTCCCCTCGAAACGTTTTCAGTCCTGCCCAATCACCCACCGTCAACTTTTACTCAATAATATTCCAAATATTATATTTTTACTAGTTCTGCGTGAATTGGTTATTACAAAAATCTAGGACATGATAAATATTTTTAAAAAATCTGGTAAATCAATATCATGAAAATTTCAATAGAATTTTTTTTCTTCCCTTTCGAATCAAACATATATTCTCACCTATATTTTATGATATATACATTATAATATAAAATGTTTTATACCTAATTTTTGATATAATTATTAATTTATTTAATCCTTTATAATGAATATGCAAACTTGAGTTGTTTTAGTTCATGTTTATATGAACTTAATGAATTTATAATTTTCTTCCTTTTCAATCTTCTAAATGCTAATATTTATTTATTTTTTTGTTTTGCAGGTTTGTACATGTCAAGTTAATTGTTACGCCAAAGTATTACTGGTTTATTTATTATACCAAATTAAATACTGTTACTGGTGTGAAAATAAAATGAGTCAGAACAATAAAAGGTACGTCTAAAATAAGTTTATTATCAATATGAAATAAGATTTCTCAACTCTGAACCCCCCCCCCCTCATTCATGAACATTCACAAAGAATTCGCTAGTAAAATATTCAGATGTCATTTTGTCTTCAGGCAAAATATATGACTGACGAAAAAGAAATAAATTGGCGCATAACGTCAAATGAAAGCAGATCTTGGAACTTTTTTATAAATGTGGATCATAGATATGGCATAAAACTGTATTGTATGAAGTTACAATGGCTGCTGTTGTATGTCTTTATTTAAATAATAATCACTAGAAGATGATTACATGTTTTATTAACAAGCTTACACATCTAGATTCATATAACCTCACACTCTGTTATCTTTACTTACAGTACTACCATATATACATAACCTTATTTTACATATCTTAACAGCTGTACATTTTAAATTTTAAAAAAAGTATTGTATTTATTAGCTTGGCATATATATATACACATTAGTTTTTTTGTTTTTTTTTAATCTATCCATTTGGTTTATGGCCTTAACTATTAGTCTCTTGTGAACTATTGAGTATTACTTCGAGTTGAGTATAAGACAAAACCAGGATCATGGACCATTATATAGTGTAGTTATTTTATTGGATTAAATGTCTTAATTAAAGGTAGTGGCTACAATGGACTGTTCCACCGTTAGTTGTCAGTTAGGTATTGAGCGTACTGTCCCTTTGCTAAGCTATACTTATCTTCTAACGATTGCCTCCCGCATTTTCAGGTCAAAGAGTTGAGGTCAGTGGGTCCACTGCCGTCCAAGAAATATGCAAAGAAAAATATCCATTTATAGAAATGTACCCAATAAATGGTCTCTGAAATGGTAGTTTCAATGTATACGCTTAGTTATGTATTTAAAATTTATTATTTATAATACGCGGGGGAAATGAAAGTTTCTCTGACAGCCAGAAAACCGAAACGAGATGGTTCCACTTTCTAATTTCAATTAGTAAAAAAATAAAATTTATGATTACTTACACGCATTAAAGAATAAACAACTACATATGTAAACGCATAAAAGTTAAACTAGAACATACAATGATCATTTTTGTTTTTATTTTTACGAAATTGTTTGTTTGATAACATTATTTGCGTAGCAGTGGTATTAAATAATAGCGAAAAAAGAATTCATTTAATCTTCATTTGCATAAAATACAAATTAAATTAATTAGCAGTAAAATAAAAAATACATGTATATGTATATATATATATGTATATATATATATATATATATATATATATATATATATATATATATATATATATATATATAGAAATATTTTTCTCAAAGGTTTTTTTTTTGTTAGTACGCCACAAATTATTTAATACTTTATTAAATCCAGTGGTCGAGCCATCATTTTTAATCTCATTTTCTTGCTAGTACCGAAAAATAGGTGCTTGAGAAAAAGCTGGAAATATCGGTGGCGTCCATATTTCTTCTTCTACCTCCACTTGAACCTTCAATCTGAGAGAAATACTTTTATGAAAATCAATGATAAAGAACTACTTTCAGCCAATTAGATTGCAGAGATACTTCTATAAATAACAAACCGGCAATGTTGAAGAAGATAAGAACCGTCTCAGCAATTAATTTGGGCAAAAAATAGGCATTTTTCATTGATTTTCATAAAAATATTCCTTTTTTGATGGAACGTTCAAGTGAGATTGGAGGGAGGATTACGCACATCATTCTATTCTTCAATAACGTATCATGCTAATTAATTACATTTACTTATTAAAATGTTATATTGTCATTTATTCATGGACCAATATTCTATGCAAATTATTCATCCAACTATTAAATTAAATCAAATAAGAGAGAGAGAAAATAATTTATTATCATTAAATGGTACTGCCCAATTACATTGGGTTGCTAAAAACAGCATAATAATAATAATAATAATAAAAAGGCTTAGCGAACCCGAAGGTTCGATGCCGACACCACCAATCGCGTATTGCACACCTCTCTCCATCGTTTGCCGTCCAAACCCAGTCCCTTCAGATCGGCTTTAATGCAATCTTCCCACCTTCGCTTCGGTCTACCCCTCGGACGCTTACCATTCGGCACAGCAAATATTAACCTTTTAGGAATTCTCTCGTTACTAAGCCCAACAACTTTACAAGCCCATTTGATTCGCCGCGATGAAATTACCTCAATTATATTACCCGGATACAGTTCACGCAATTCGGCGTTGTGTAACCGTCTGAACTCTCCGGTTAACTCATCCTTCTTCGGTCCGAATATTCTACGCAATACTTTATTTTCAAAAACCTTAAGACGCTGCTCATCCCTTAATGTAAGCGGCCAAGTTTCGCACCCATAAAGAACTGTAGGTAAGATAATTGTCTTATTGATTCTAATTTTTAAGTTTCGGGACAAGAGGCGCGAACTAAGTAGTTTTGTCACAGAAAATTAGCAAGCATTTCCCGCCTTCAGTCTAACCTTAATCTCTTCTTCAATTTCGTTTTTTCTAGTTATCGTAGAACCTAGATACCTAAACTTATCTACCTGTTCAAACATATTGTTTTATCCACGTTTATTTCGAGTCCTAGTTCTTTACCGGCTTTCATTAACGTTGTCGTATTTAGTTTTATAGTTTCAAGGTCTTCGACTAAAAACAGCATACTTATTATTATTGATTAATCACTACAGACAATTTTTTAAAACTAATATACAATTATATAGGATTAACAATATGTATGAGCATAGTATACAATATTTTTATATATATATATGTATTATTTTTTTCCGTTATTTTTATGTATTTATTTATTTATTACTATTTCTTTCATTTATTTATTATCATTCTTTACCCCTTTCTCTTCCTTCTCTTCCCTTATACATTTTTCCTACTCCTCATATTCTCTCCTCTCTCTTCCTAACCTAATTCATAAAAATACATAAAGTACAGTGGACGTGTTCAATAAATAGTAATTGTAACCAAGATTAAGAAAACACTGGAAACAAAAGAAACTCTACTCTCTTTTGTTTCCTGAGCCAGATTACAAATTGATATTTTAGCATGTGCATGTGCTCTTACATCTTATATCACTTATATCTTGACTATCTTTTCTAGATGTTTAGATGTGGCATGCCATAATATTGAATACAGAATAAGTATCTTTTTTTGTTATTTGTATTATCTTTATTATCTTAAATGTCTTCTTTTTTTTATCTTTAATTGTATGTATTAATTATGTTTGAATTCCCTCTTTTTCCTTGTATTTTATTTCTTTTTATTTTACATAGTATTAATTCTGTAAATATTTCTTTCTGTAAATAGCTCTGTTAACCGTTTTGCTGCTTTATAAAAATATCCAACCTAACCCCTTCTCACCTGAGCTAACATGGTAGAGTAAATAATTAATGATGGCCAAATAATTGGTAAGTACCCTATGTTTTCTAGATTAATCTCTTTAGAGATGAAAGGCTGGTAAGCCAGGCGCCCAACAAATAAAAATTCCAATGGAAAATTATATTTATTAAAAATTATTTTCTTATATTTTTATTTTATCCTTTTTTTTGGTCATATAATATAAAAAATATTAAATTATTATTTAAAATTAAAGTTATAGTTAAATAAACATCTTAAACTCGGAAATATTTAACAATCCGTCAAGGAAATTCCGAAACTGGCTTATCTCTGAGAAGAAAAAGGTAGGATTCCATGAGATTCTGGCGCTTATGTTTCATCCACGTCTCTAGTATAAAAAATATTAGAAGCAAGACAAAGAATATACAATATCAGAAGCATATAGTTTGAGTGGTGATAATAGCCATTGCAGAAACTCCAATAAACAAAAGGTCTCTAGTACGCTACTGTTTTAACTTTCCAGGGGGGCTATAGGAATGGGTAAGGGGGGGGGGTACTTTAGATTCAGATTGGTTTCAGATTTTTTTTGTAGATTTTTAATTTCTTATCAACCGAAAACTAATATTTTCTATTTAGTTGTATATTTAATTTGCGGTCGGTTCAGCTAGATTTAATCTTTTGAATCTAGTATTTGAGGTCCTCAATAATAATTAAGTGATGTCCGAACATGCTTTTTGTCACCGTTGCATTTGAATTTTTTATTAAACCATTAGAGACCCAGTTATTATAGACTACTGCATTTCTAAAATAAAAAATCGTTTTAATTGGCACGAGATTTCATGGCGTGTAGTTTCGTTATCACTGCGGCAGGCTAGCTCGAATAAATTAATGTATAGCACGATATCGACATGTATTAAAATTTGTTCTCGTGAAAAGTTCATAGACTATTTCATTTACATCTTTCTGATTTTTCGAGGAATTTAAGAATGAGCTTGGTAATTTTGTGGATGTTTACATATTTTCTAGGGTTTTTAAAATTGTTTCGTTGGACATTGGGCCTCTTTAGACATTTGTTATCAATATATCTGATGCAATTTCTCTGGTATTGTTGTCGGTATGAATGTTAGACCAACTTGAATTGATTATGATAATTGTATAAACAAAAATAAAGATGTATTGGTTAGTTCTTAGCTACAAAAAAATATCCTTGACCAAAACAATATACATTCAATAATAATTCTTTTACGTAGCTGTATGAATGTGCTACTGTTTTTTTTGTTTTGTTTTTTAATTTTATCATTTTTACTTCGCTGTTTGTTATCCAATAAGTATCAAGTTAATCCGACATCATTTTCATGTCTACATCCAATCCGTCCTTAGCCTTCTTCTGCGCCCTACTTTTAAAAGTCTCAAAAATCTTGACACTTGTTTTTTTTCTAATAATATATTCCAATTATCATTCGGCACTGAAAATTACATAAAATAAATTATTACGTCAATTTTTATAAAATTCTTGTTCTTCTTTGAAATAAAATGCCTTCCAGTTTTCTAGAAGACAATTTTTAATAATATTGTCCTTGCTACCTTTTGCGGCGTTGAAATACGCCTCTCCGACTAGAAACTAGCCTCAATAAACTATTCAGATGTTTTATTTATGAATTCTATCAACAGATGGATCTGCACTCCTCAGATATATTCACCATCGGATGAATTCAATGACTCAATAAATCCGAGTTCAATGGAGGAATATGATCCTCTGAATAGCCTTAACCATTGAAAGCACTTAGGCCATGGAAAAGTGCCAATAGCTTTTCATAATTTGAGTGGTTTTTTTTTATATGATAGTTTTACCCATTGCAATAATTAATATAGCTTAGTGATTATTCATAGTTACAAATCTGTTACTACAGTTGATTAATATTTTTTAAGTACAACAATTCAACGTATTTGGTAGGTGGTTTTGTATAGTGGTCTCCATAATATAGTTATCTGCTATTTTAAAATTTTATAATATTCGTGGAATAACACGGCAAAAGTGTATAATAATTTGTCCTAAAAGAACAACAGTTCCAGAATAATAAAAAGAAAAATAATATTTTCATTTCATTTCAATAGTATAGTACATGGCAACAGCGCCCATTACACATGTCTACAAAAAAACTTGTTTTCCCTAGCTTTATAAAAGTGAAATAAAATTATTGAGTGGTAGAAAAGAAATAGAAAATGTTTATTTAAAATTGGAACGCCCTTATTCCGACAGACGCAACCAGCACAACTTGAAGTGATCCGATCGGTGCGAGGAGGGGGGACTTGCGCGTTGGAAAGGGTACTCACAACTAGAGACGGGCAGGCTAATCCAGAATCGAATCAAAGAGTCGATTCCTCTGAAAATGTTTCACACGAAAGAATCACGATTCACTAGGAATCGGAATCGGTCGATTCATTATTATTATTATTATTATCATACTTTTTTTGAGGGGAGAGGGGGTTCCCCAATACCATCCAGGAATCCAGAAACGTCTACGAGCTGTTATATCCAAACATTTAGCATTCTGTACTACAATACCAATACAATGTATATATAACCAAATATAAAATAATCAAATACGATGAACCCGCAAAGCCTTACGGTACTGTAGTACGGAATAATACTGAACGAATAAAACATAAAATTTTTATGTTTTATTCGTAACATATAACTGGAAAATTCCAAAAGCCTGGAGTATCTGAAATGTAGCAGAACAAACTATGGTAACCATACGCATATGGATATCATGAAGCGTTTGCCTCTAGTATGTGTATTTTTTTTTAAACTTTTTATGAGCGACATGTAGTAATTTGATTGAATATATGTGAATTAAGTTTATTTCCTCTTAATGCACGGATTACCTCATAGACAAAAAAAACATGAAGCGTTGAGCCATGTGACTCAATGGGCTCACAAAAATATTAATCAGTTCTGAAATAGATTTAAAAAATTTAAATTTAATTTGTTTCCTAATTTACCTAAGTATAATATGTTATGAGTTGTCGCTTCCTAAGAAAGAGAAAACGTAACTTATTGAACAAACCACAAAACTTGAATTTCTTGCGATTCTGCACTAAATGAGACCATAGTTTACGTGTGCCTTTTTGTAGCTTTCGAGGTCCCCTGTCACTCCGTAAATATTTCCCTTTACTTACGGGATAGCCTGTATGTACCATCTGTTACTTAGGTTAATTAATATAATTCATCCATTCAAATCCTTAATTACACTTAAGATAGGTACACTGAACATATATATATTTAAATAAGTTTTACTTTTGAAGATGGCATCGCTGGATCATTGAATAATTGAAAACCTCTACTCTTAAGGCTTGAGTTCAGAAACCTAATGACCTAATAACATGATGGATTGAATAGATTAGGAAAGACCTTGGTGGGGACGAGTGTATTCTTAAATGTTGCTCTGAAGGAAAGGAAACAATAGGAAGGGAATTAGCTGCGGCTACGCAATCTGCCCCTTCCACCGCTCGCTTATTTCTCTTTTCCGCAACCATTTTCTTTTTTATAACCAGCATAAGTTATATCATCAACTTGAAATGTTTTACGTTTTAAAGAAGATGTATTTTCATATTAGAAGCAATATTGTGATTTTACTTAATATCTGAATGCTGGCTGCTGAATGCTGAGTGCTCCCTGAGCAACGAGCAGGAGCGGATCTCAGCTTTTTACTTTGGCCGAAACAAAATTTCCATTCGGAGAAAATTCAAGACTTGAATAGAGATTTCTAGCAGCTATTGTTGTAAATAAATAGCCATGTTGTGAAAATAAATCATAGTGAAATGTTCTTTTTATTATTTTTATTTATTGATATTTACAACTATATTATAAAAAAAAAAATAATAAAACTAGTAAATGTGAACACAGTAATAATACAATCACATGAAACAGCTTGTTGAGAAACTACCCATTGGTAGCACTCTAATAATATATTTACATCACGAGGCCGTCTTCTTTTCAGACGCCTTGGAGGGTTATCAGGGATCGAGGAGGAAGCAAGGTTTAAAACGAGAGGATTCGGATGGTTCTGGAGTTTGTTATGGAAGGATAGGTATCTTAATTGGGCCAAATCGTAAACATATGAGTCGTTTGTAATTGATTAAAAGCTTAGAGCGTTTGTCTAGTAAGTGTTGGAGTAGTCGGAAACGTCGAGCAGTTTCTTGTTTCAGTCTTGTATGAGGATTCCATGTAAGTCTTTGTCCATGTGGAGTCCTAGGTAATGGATTTGTTCAACTGGGATAAGTGGGGAATTATTAAAGAATACTGTAGGACAGGAGATAGTGAAATGTAAATTAGTGTTTTTGTTAACTACTTACCGAAACTCATAGGATTCCTATATTCAGATAACATTTTCATCGAAATGCTTTTTTCCAAAATATTTACACCACTTCTTCCAGTTATTCTTTTTTTTTTTTTTTCAAAATAACAAATATTTGTAAGCTGTAATATAATAAAATTAATTATGTTTCACTTAGTGTTATTTATTTATTTTTTTAAAAAATTGCTAACAAATAACACTTTATTTATTCCTCAGTGCTTAATTAAGCAAATTAAATATATATAGACAATTTTTGATTATCCAACGAAGGAGACATGGTGAGCTTTGAAAGTAGAAATCGACTGAATAGGAAAAGAAATAGTGGAATAAAAAATTGTAGCGTTTAAAATTTTGGAAAACAAATTTAAATTTGACATTTGGAATAGATATACTAGTGTACCCCTGATGACTATACCTTGTTGTTGTCACCGCGTACTGACCACATTGGGAATGTCAAGGATCATTTCCCGTAACCGCTGAGATATAAATTTAACTGACCCAGGTGGGAATCAAATACACAACGTTCTATGGGGCCTCAACATCGTCGACCATCCCTTCCTCTTAGAATAGATATAAATCCTAGAAATCAAGTTATCCATATAGCGAACTTCTATCCATATCCTAGGGAGGTTCAACCTGTGATAATGTACCGTTTCATAATTTAATTATTAATTCCTTTATAGTGATAAAATTGGTTTTAATGTATAATGTGACATTTCCATAAAATTCATGTGGGCTCGTGGAAATGACGACTAATTTGAGTTTCTCTCTTTTACACATTTATTATATTCTGCCGTGGCATTCCACGTTTGACTGGCCGCAGCTAGGAGCAGTGAACTCCATTGTCTGTTAGAGATTACCTCGGTTTTGCGCCCACACTTCACTAGAGGCTAACGGCTTAGGTGCAATAAAATCCAGAGGTATTAAAAGAAAATTGTCGACATGATAAAATTTACAGTGATTGTGCCAGTGGTCAAGTGGATTACAGTAATATAACGTTCGAGATAGTTATTTTCCAGTAATGTGCAAGTAGGGGTTGTACGTTGTATGTTAAAAAACACAAACCACAAAAAATAAATAAATTTAAAAACAGATTTCTTTTGAGAATTTTTTTTTTTTAGATTACATTATATTACACTATTGGACGAGGGACTACCTTAAACTAGGTTTATAACAATTCTCCATAAAGCCGCTAAATTATGTTTCTACTTTTGGAAACCTCATTCATATACTTGTATGTTCAATATATAATCATACTACGTGGGTCGTATGGAATATAAATAGGAAGGACGCAGTCAGTTTTTATGAATTTTATTATTGCCAGCAGTAAAAAATCAAGAATTAAAACTGACTGCGTCATAGAACAGTCGACTAACTTCCTTCAATAATCATCCAACGTAATCTAAATCATCAGGACGAGTTTGTCTTCTTTCTTTATTATCATTTTAGAAAATTAATTTTGTTAATTAAACTGCAAATTATAGTCATTTAATTAGTTTAAACGATTTATGAAACCCTTGAGAACGTTGCGTGAATGTCCAATTCAAATACCATTAAATGAATACATTAATATTTTAAAAAATCTAAAAAAGTGGGTCATGGAAAGAAAATTTAATGCAGAAATATATGCATATATATATATATATATATATATATATAGGTAACATATGTGAATTACTTTAATTATTTATATACTATTGAGTATTAACATTTATTAATAATCAATTAATGATATAATTTTATTCATTTTCCTAGCCGCATAAGGATCGGATAACTTATTAGATGTTCTTTCTCACGGTATAATTGAAAACAGTTAAATTTATGAGAAATACTATCATTTCCTTTTTCCTCCATATAATTCTCATCTTAGCATTGTGATTATTGTTCTTACAGAAATCAGTCAAAGGAAAATGTTGTCTTTTATTCAACGACTGAATTCCTCATTTCTCACGGTTTCCCTTTAATATATCTTCTCAACTAATTAAGGAAATTAAAAGAATTTAGCAGTCCTGTATCCGCCATCAAGAGAAAATCCAGAAGAAAATGAAATGTCACTATTGTTATTTATCAAATTATAGGCAATGGTGGTGGTGTTGGATTGTAAAGAGTAGGGTCCTTTAAGAAAGGTAAAAAATTGCAAACATTTCATAAGGTGGTATTGTATATTAGTGCCCCATAGTCTTGAGCCACATTTTAGAATCAACAGATAGAAAAAACAAAACACTTTTAATAAATTTCATTCGTTTCTACCAGAAGTTAAAAGTTGAGACTCTTATTTAAGGAAATTTCCGACACTATCTCGCAAAATGAATCCCAGGGATATATAAGACAAACACATGAAGTCACAAGTCCTAAAACGTTCATTTATTATTAATTTTTTATGTGTCAGTTATTTATCATCATTATTTCTATAAACATTGATCCGTTTCCATTTTAATTATTTATTTAATTATTCACTTTATTTTTTTTTATTTTGTTTCTTCTCCATCCTATTGGATTACTTATTATTAGTCTTCATTTTTTCTATTTAAATTTATTTTTATAAATCCCTCTGTAAATTCAAACAAAGACCTACAAATTTTTATCTACGAAAATTCTCTAAAATGGGGCACGTTTTCTCATTAAATTATTTTTTTTTGATTAGATACTAAATACTCATAAATATCCATTTACCTAGAAAAAGGTGGTCTACAAAAATACTGGGCCGTTTCACCTGTATAATCTCGTTATTTTGGCATTTCGGGGCTGTAGGCACAGTGTTAAATGTTAAATGTTGAAACGCTAAATGTTTTTGTACGGCACCTTTATTCTCGATTAAGCTCTACTTCTTCTTTGAAAGAGATTTTCTTTGTATTTACAACAAATAATTTTTTTTTATGTGTTTGAAGCCAATAAAATATGAATCAGTCGCATTTATACATCTAAATTGAAAGAGTATTCTGAGAAATTCAAAGATAAAAAATTAAAATTACAAAGTAAAATATTCTTAGAAGGTATCATCATAATTTTTTTATGAAAAGATACAGATTTCATAAAATAGTTTTAACTGCATCTTCTTCCTGACAAAACACAAAAATATATTATCTTTAAGTTGTTAAGTATGTACGATAAAAAGTTTTTTTTAGGATTCCCTCTATCAAGGAAAATATGGAGTAAAAGATTGAACTAATCTAAATAATTATATATATATATATATATATATATATATATATATATATATATATATATATATATATATATATATTCTTTTTTTGTGGGGCAGAGAGAGTAATAACTTTTCTCAAATAAAATCATTAAAAAAATATTGAAATATACGAGTATTGAGTATATGTACAGGGACGATTGGTATATATCGTTTTTAAATTGTCCCTCCTATGGTTTATCGGTTATAGATTTATATATTTAATAACATATCTTTTATTTACTTTTTCATTTTTTAATTTAAGATTATTGTTTTAATGCAAATATTGCATAAATTAAGTCATAATATTGCATAAAGGTAAGTGTACTTTTAATGTGATCATTTTATTCTTAGGGGACTGCACAGGGTAGAGGGAAATTTTTATATGAGCTATTAGACAAAATTTACTTCAAATGAAAATAGAGTTTGACATTGTTAAAATCATTTAAAAAGAACTTGTGAGTGGCTAAACTAAGCATTCTGTTAAAACAATCAGAAATTATTCCTGACTTTTTTTATCATCATCCAACTATAGAATGGAATAGAAAATTGAACTTTATTCTGGGACTAAGTCCCCTTAGAATAACAATGATGAATAAATACAAATCTGGCCAAAAACTAACTAAACAAAAAACAAATAAACATAAAATCTTCTCAAAATTGCTTATTATTGTGATGGAAGAAAAAAAATGTATATATACATGATACACAATTTATAGGCTAACTAATAAAAAATTAACTTAATACAAAATATAATAACATCTACAGTTATTTACATAATAATATGCAAACACTAATGAAAATAAAAATAAAATCTCTCAATAAAAATAAAATATTCTATGGAATACTTGTAGTGTAATGGGAAAACAATAAATATATATACACATACACATATTGGTACACAGAGAGACAAAAAGTACACAGGGAGACCTGGATAAATAAAATAATAATATAATAAGATAACAATAGTAATAACTGAAAGTCATTGATTTAGATGCTAAAATATAAAAAGTAGGCTAAATTAATAAACCAACACTATAAAATATATAACTATATTACAGATACCCCATTTTTAGAAAATGTCCCTGTTCAAAAAGCTTTAAGTTTATATTAATTAAGTTGATGTTTAGTTGGGAAAAATTTGAAATTTACCTCAAGTCGTGTATAAAAATGATGTGATTTTCTATCATCTCGTCTATAAGTACCCATGTATTCGGAAGAATGATTACAATTAACTGTTACAAAGCTTTTATTTAGTCTCCTACCGATGGCTTCTTTCATGTGATTATATTATTCCTGTGTACACATTTACTAGACGTATTTTTAATTTAATACAGATTTAAATATCATGAATAAATAAATTTCTAAAAAACTTTATTTCTTGTCTTTTCAATGATCTAGGACTTATTGTATTAAACATTATTGTATAAATACACTTTTTTATGAAATTAAACAATTATTAGTTATTAAATTATATTTTTCTCCCAAACCTCTGTCATTGGATTTGATCTGTATTTATAAGTGACAAAAGTAATGTTTCTAGATCTAAAAATTACGTTTAAAATAAATAAATAGGTCCAGTATTCTCGATGATAATGTCCGTTATTGGAGATAACGATTTTAGATAATAATTGGAGATAATGATTTTAGTTAAGAGAGGATTCTGAAATTAGTACAAGACTTATCTATGCCCTGGGTAGATGAAGGCTTTTGTGGAATAGCTGACAATTCCCACCAGCGACGCATCCCTTTTCCCTCCTCTGTCTTAATTAAATGTCAGCTAGCTCTTGTTATTTTAGGTTTAACCATGAGATTTGGGGATGCTCCCTAAAGGGAGCAAGGGGATGAATTTCGTTGATTGGAGTTCATAATTAACAGTTTCAGATAATGAGTTTGTTATGTTATCCTCCCTAGGGTATCCCTCGTCCTCCCCTCCCTCCACCACTTCCGCTTTACTTTACTTTCTCATCATTAACTATCAGACAGATAATGGCAGTATATGGCTAGATGTACTAAAGTGTTTGAACAAGGGGGCTGGATCATGATGGTAATGTCCAATTATGGGAGTTTCTCGCCAGCTCTATTGAAATGAGCAATGGCTGCGGTGTCGAGTCGTATATTTTGGAAACGTGCATTGCTTCTGTTGATTATCCGGAAATTAATGCAGGTTTATGGTTTTAAAATAAAATAAATGATACGAAACTATTTTTGTTAATCGAAATACTCTCTATTACTCTCAATACATCTCTGCCAATTTTTCATTTCCTTTAAATTGAATTTTGACAAGTTATTACTTAGTAATTCTGAAAATACATTTTCTTACAAGTTTTTATCAATAAAATTGTTTACCTCTTAAAAAATTACTTATATGTCTAAAAAAATCTGGTGCGCGCTTCACACGACTTTCACTTACCATCGTCTTCTTAGCAGAAATAAGTATTTTCAGACAAAGGGGGAGCGAAAGTAAAAATTATAGGTGCTACATTTTTTTATACTTCATTGTGGTTATTTTTATTTGTTTAAGTACCCTTATATGTACAAATATCGATTTCCATGTCACTGTAATCTATACTATTAAATATTAAATAATACGAACGATAGCATTTATGAAAACCTCATATGTATATGTACATAATATTATCGGTGCCCGTATTATATTAAGCTCATGTTACGTATGGAAGCCTGTTCTAATATTTCGGGCGAGCTCGGGCGCACTCGTATTCCTTTGGTTTCTCTATTACAACTATTCTCCGTTACGATCTCTTATTTCTGCTTTAGTTAATTATAAAATTCTTTTATATTTTATGAAGAGAAGAATAGTTGGGGTGGTCAGTCAAAAAAGAAGGCAAAAATAAATGATAATATTTATTTTTACATATGCCGACGTTTTATATTTTATGTTTATCTATCTTTTATATCAGAGGGTGATAAATAGTCAGTACACAATAATTGTGAATATTTTTTTATTTGTGCCAACGTTTCAACCATGTGGGTCATCATCAGGCCATGTTTCGAGGACTGAATTAATTCAAGTACTAGCAAGCAGTACCTGAATAACTTCAGTGCTATTTTAAATAAGAATTTTTTTTCTTAGTATTTTTGTTTTATACATTTCTATTTTTCTTAGTATATTTTACATATATTTGTATTATGTCTACATGCCAGACTGAGGTATATATTTTTTGAAAACTAATATTATTCTAAGGGGACTTTATTCCCATTATAAAATTATTTCCATTGCTTTTTTATTTTATTATAGGTAGGATAATTAATAGCTTCATTAATCCAATTTTTTAAGGCGGATTTTTTTGTAGAGCTTAATACCACCGCCTTGCGACCACTATTCTCGTTTATTTATTTAATTTTTTTATCCTCTATTTTTTCTCTCACTTTTTCTTCTATTATCATGTTTCCTACCTGTTTAGACACTTTGGGATTCACATTAAGGTTTCATTTCTTTTTTATATAGTTTTAATACGATTTGTCTCTTCTTAAATTCTGCCGACTGGGAGATGTGCCCGCCTCATAGGCGGCATAGAACATAGAAAAACGAAATTTACGTATTTACGTACCATCCTTAAACTGTCATAATGATTCCCGTGTCGTCCTTGCCTATAAATACCCGATAGTTATTAATTTCCTTTCATATTTTTTTTTCTTCGACGGAAAATTTTATGGGAGAATTGACTGATGTTTCGTTTCATAGAATTTATGAGGTGACGTGCTCGTTGCTATTATTCCTTATTTTATCTATACAGCCGAAATGGTTATCGTTTTACTACTCACGTTATAATTTGTTTTATCTGTAACGCTTTCCATATCTTACTTATCTTTACCGGCTTTCATCAACGTTGTATTGTTTTAATTAATAATTTCTGGATTTACCAAGTATTTTCAATTAATTCTAACTTGTAAAAATAAATTATAAAGTTGGTCGAAATAAAGAGGAGTTGATTAAGATTAAAAAATTGTATATTTATTAAGAATGGCTTTTAATTTTTTTTATTGTTGCGAAATTTATTCATAAAAATTTAGTAAGGTTTCATTTTTTCAAATAATCATTAGTAATATTATAATAACTTTTCTTTAAAGTATCACAAAGTTATTTGAAGCTTCCACTATTCGATAAAATTAAATATTTCATTATGAATGTATTTATTACAAAAAATTAGGCCGAGGTGTAGATCAGGTCTAAATTTGGATTAAAAATAAGCATTTAATTCAATACATTATTTAACATCCGTTTTGAACTTACAACTCTTTTATTTACGATTTACGATCGAGAAGGTGGCCTATAAAAATATTGAGCCGTTTAACGTAACCTACACATTCTATGTGTCAAAATAACGATTTTATGGTCAAACGGCCCAATATTTTTGTAGGCCATCTTTTTTCTCGATTTCGTTATAAAATTATGTTATCGATTCAAGTGGAGCGCAAATGGGTATTTAGAACTCCATTAAATTAATTATTTTAATGAGAAAACGCCCCATTTCTGTGAACTTAGGTAGATACAAGAAGCCATTGAGGAAGTTTTAGGTGGATGTTATTAATTTGATAAAAAGGATCTGTACCGATGACTATGGTAGAAAAAAGCCTATAAGAACATTGTGAAACATTTATTAATGTAATATTTAATATTATTTTATAATAAGTGTCCAAAACCTCAACCGTTTTACATTTTCGAAATAAATTAAAGCTTGACTGCTGAGTAAGACCTTAAGGCGAGACCTCGTTATAAGGATCCAATTGTGCGGAAAGATAAGATGAAGGGAAACAGGAGACTGGATCAGCCGAGGGTTCATTACAAACTATTAGCTTCCAATTTCCTAAAAAGAAGACTTTCAATGACATTTAAGCCCGGTATAATATGGCCACTCAAGCTGAGGGAACAATAAATTAGTTTAGGTTCGAGGGATAATTAATTAGGAAGAAACGTAAAATTATAAAGCTGATATTGCAATTAAATCAAAAATTAAAAACTCAAAGTAAAATTCTTTCAATAGAATTTCTCCATAAAATATAAATGTAAAGTAAAATATTATTATTTATTTATTATATTTTATAAAGGAAGGAGATGGTGCGGGGTGGCGGTCATAAATAGTGGTAAAACTATTGTTATTAACAGCCAACGTTTCGACCCGACTTTGCAGGCCTTCTTCAGAGCTATTACGGACAAGGTACAAAAAGATAGAGAATTGTGGAAGTTTCATAATATTAAAAGTTAAAAGTTAAAAGAAGTTACATAATATTTAGACAAAAAATCATAAACAATGTGAATAAGCCTATTAAAATTATATACAGTAAGTACATTAAAATATGAACAGAGTATCACTCTCTGTAATTAACCATACATCATATTTTTTTTCACCCTGGCCTAAAAATCTATCCATCTATCTATTGACTCTACGACCCACACAGTTGAGTCTTGGCTGCTTCCCCATCGATCGACGGTTTTCCCTAATGTAGCTTTTCAAAAAATTAGGTTATTAATTAAATTTAGTATATTGAAGAGAAGAATGGTTGGGGTGAGCAGTCAAAATAAAAAAATAGTAAAAATAAATAATTATATTTATTTTTATATTTGCCGACGTTTCGGCCCGAAGTTCAGGCCTTCAACTGTACCCAAAAAGAAACCGTATCCTTCTCTATTTTGTATGTATTGATACATTTGCCCATTTATCTTTTTTACATTATTTTAACTTTTTATTCTCTTATACGTAGTCAGTGTATTTTTATAGGATTTTACAATATCTCAATTTTCTTATTTATATCTATAATTTCCTTATAGAACTTCATATTCCTTTTCTCTGTTATACATTTTATTCTAAGATTACCATTTTTCATTTCTTATTTTGATTATGTTTATTTCATTAGTCCGTACTTTGTTACCATTATTATTTATTTCTTAGTTCTCTATTATTGTTATTATTCTACCTTCTTTATTTTACTTTAATGTTCACTCTATCCACTGTACGTTTATTCTGTCTACATTTTTACCTTTACCTTTTTAATTTTAATTCTGTATTATTCAATGTTTATAGTTTCTCATACGTATTGTTATCTGTTTTTTTTATACGTGATGAAGGCCTGTATGTACTTCGGACCGAAACGTCGGCAAATATAAAAATAAATATATTTTTTTATTTTTACTATTTTTTTTTATTTTGACTGATCACCCTAACCATTCTTCTCTTCAATTATTCATTCCAGTCAGTCACCAATCCACAAGTATAAATTGTTAAATTATCCTGTTGAATTCTGTTAATTTTTTAAAAATAATTTTTTTTTAGAATAAAATACCAAAAAAATAATGACTAATAAGCTCAATGAGCTCATTGACGGAATTCACCTCGTTCTTTAATTCATCGATTCAATCACCGATGGCTCAGGCATTCCATCGGCTTTTGAGATCTACGGATCCCCTGAATGTGAACTCATTATAACCCCAGAGTTATTATCAACAATGCAGTTTGTAAATATTTCCTTGTAGATTGTTATATGATAACTTTCCAGGAGTTAAAATCATCTTCTGGAATCCAGTAGGTCATTTATAAACTCAGCATAAATCACTGTCCCTTGGTTCAATTTATTGATGGGTTGGTTCATAGGTTTAAAACTTGGTTTCATACTATGATTTATGCATAACTAATATAAAATGTATAACAACATAAAATTTTGTTGTAAAAAAATAAAGTTTGAGTAAATATTGGTGCAATTTATTAATGATTCATTAATTAATAAAATAATATATTAAATTTTAAAAAAATTTAACTGAACTGAAGACCCTTCATGGGTTGTCGGGGCTACTGTTAATGGATTCCTTTGATGTGGTTAGCGCTAAGTTTTAGGCAACTTTCCCATACATATAGAATATATTTGAAAATGGTAAAAAGATCTGAAACCTTACCATATTCAATATAACATAAAATTTTGTTAAAAAACATTTTGTTTGAATAAATATTGGTGCAATTTATTAATGATTAATTAATTACTAAAATAAGATATTAAATATAAAACTTTTTTTAAAACCTGGTTTCATACTATGCTTCATGTATAACTGAAATAGAGTTTTTAAACTTTCTGAAACTCTTAAATAATTAAAATTCCTTATCGATGTATTGACAGCTCTTCCGGCAGGCTGCCTGCCACCCTCACCTATGGTTAGTCACTTATTTTTTTAGGCTGTATTCATATAACTCACAGTTTCACTCAATGTTGAACAGCTTCATTCGGTGGCGAGTGCTTATTAATAATTCCTAGCGTCAGGCAAGGCGTGTAAAGGCATCTCCTTACTCTTTTTAGAATGCGCTGAGGGAGATATCACCTCCAATACATACTTTTTATGCATGATATTTTGAATATAATAGGATCCTTCGCTTTATCTTTCAAGTCCACGACTCAAAGCTATTTCCAATAATATTCTATGTAACTATTTTATTACATATAAGGATATTCCATTCTGATAAACGCCTTCGCGCGCACAAACACGCACACACGCACAGTAATTGATAAATTACTTAAAGCCATCTTTGCCCGCTGGATCCCTCCATGATTAAATTATCCCCGAGTTGCCTCCCCCCCCTACCCTTGTGAAATGGGTTTTAAGTTGAGGCACAGAGGGTGGTATAGTAATAACCTTTCACAGCTCTAAATCTATATTCGAAAATGAAAATCCTAACCAAGTATTCTGAATAAATTTAAGACTGCTTTGAGAATATTATATAATTTACTGTTTACATCAGCCACACATCTAAAGTGAATTCTGCCACATATCTCTTTGTCTATCGGAGAAACCTCTACCATTCTGGATTCGTCCTTAAAGCTCAACATGGCACATTCATTTTAGTCGTGGTGATGGAAAGGCCTCACTTTCCATGATGATTTAATGATTTAATGATTTAAACATGACCAAAAGACAGTTTAAATCAGTTAAATCCAGATATTGATTATGAACTAATTTTATGGACCTGAACTGACAGGAGTCTGATTTCTTCCCACACGGAACACCTGTTTTTTAAATATCAGGACAGTTAACGTAATTTTGCTTCTAAGAACAAAATTTTCTCATTTTCACAAGCGTTATAAGACAACGACAAAACAAACTGTATAATTTTACCTTGTTAAAGTACAGTATTTTTCATTTCTTTGTTTTGACAACGTTTAACGGATAACCTAAAAATGTCACTTTATCAATTCCTCTTACCTTTCTCAATAAAAGTCTTTTAATCATAGTAACTTTTTTTTCATAAATAATTTTAAATGGTTTTAACCTAATTTTTTTATTGCCTTGATTCATCCTTCAGAAAAATAATGAAATTAATAAATATGAATTGGATAAATTAAATATATTGATCAACTTGTTGATATCTCGTATTATACAAAACAGAAAAGAAATGTTTGAATTAATTTATCTTGGAGAGCGAGGTGGCTGAGGGAGTTAGGAACTGCTGCTATTATATATATTCTCTTGGTACCGGGATTGAAACCGGCTGTGTTTGATCGAATCTGGTGTCGGATAAGCCTTGTGGGGCCTACATACCAAGTCTCTATAAATTAAATAATTAAAGGGGAAAACCGGGCGATTGAGCGTGATCTCTGTCAAATCAGGTTGTACAACCGTTGTCCTAAAAACTGCTTCTTTAAATTAATTTATATATAGATATATATATATATATATATATATATATGAGCGTGATATTGGTCCGTCACCTCCCTGCACAACCGTTGGCCTGCCTCACATTGTACGATATAATAAAGTAAAATAATAAATAAATAATATATAATATATAAATAATATATATATTTTTTATTTTTATTTATTTAAAATAATAAAAAGGAAAACAGTTTTTCGAAAGTACATTTAAGCATTATACAAGAAATTATGTTATGGTAATTTCGTTTAAAAACCTATTTCCTCGATAGTCATTTTTTAAGGGAAAATGTGCAAAAATTTGCTTTACACTGTCCCTGATATAGTTGCGTTAGTGATGTTTACGAAGATTGATTAATAATTTTAACTGAAACGGTTTCTTTCGCAAGATCGATACAGTAAAATCGAGATTAAATTATTAACCACAGGTTGCCTCTGGGGGATGAGGGGGGGGGGGGCACTCATGCGCACTGTTACCATCAACGGTTTTTAGTAGCTGTTATTTATTCAGTAATTGGTCCTAGTACTCAACTTGTCCCTAAACACTTTTGAAGTGGTAACTGTTACAACCCTTAGAGCAATATCCAATTATTAACTAAAGGCTGTTTAATTTTCTTCCCTCGCACTTTACCTTTAAGGCTTTTAATAGCTAATCGTGTATTTACCTGGCCAAAACGGAAACGGAAGACGTGTTTTGAATGTAGCTTTTAATTTGTTAATTAATGTACTTTGAAACATATATGATTACAGCCCCATTCAATTACTAATGAAGAATTTCTTAATTAAGTGCACTGGTAATGAGTGCAAACCATGAAGAGGAATCTCATGTTTTATAAATATCATACCATACGAGCCAGCCATTGTTTTCGAAACTTATTTAATTATTAGCTTTAATTACAAACGATATCCTTCCTCGATATGGGTTTATAGGTTATTATTTAGCTAGTTAGTTTATTACTATTTAGCTAGTTTATTTATTACTACAAGAAACCGCTCGACATTTCCGACTACTCCAGCACTTACTAGACAAACGCTCTAAGCTTTCAATTGATTACAAAAAACTCATATATATGACTATAATCAGGTCTATTTGGACTATCAGAGTTGAACTTTACGGCTCCACTAAAACATCGAATTCCTTTCGTATCCAATCCAAAATCCTTTATGTTCCTTACTTAGTCATAAATAAAATCATCCATAACGACCTTTATGTACCACATGTTTCCGATTTGGCCAAATCCAGATACCTATTCTACCGTAACAAACTTCAGAGCCATCCGAACCCTCTCCTTTCAAACAGAGCTTTCTCCTCGATCCATGATAACCCTCCGAGGCGTCTGAAAAGAAGGTGGCCTCGTAATCTTCTTATGTATTAGAGTGCTACTTGTGGGAAGTTTCTCAACTGGCGTTTTTGTCTTATTATATTCTATTTACTTGTGTGCTACATTTACTAGATTTATTTTAATTTTAATACAGTTGTAAATATTAGGAATAAATAAATTTAAACAAAATACTATTTATAACGGAATGAGAATTCAAAAATATGTTTTCAAATATCTATTAAAAACTCTTGATTTACTACAATCAGCTAACCAGGAATCTCCGGGTGACAAACGTATTGTTTATATCCGATCTATTCACAGAATTATAGGATAACTAATAAAACCTATCCAATAACTATCCTTCACTTATCCAAAAAATAAATAACTAAAAAATAAAATACAATAAGTAAATCAAATAAAGCTTAAAGCTTAAAGGATAATTTTGTCAGATCTTTGTCACATAACTCAGCCGTTTGTTAGTTATTAGTTTCAGGAAATTTTAAAACTAATTTGCCCCATTCGAAATTAGAATCAAAATGAAACTTTTTTTATTTGTTTAATGTTCCAAAACCTACTCCTCAAATTTAGGTTTAGACCGGACTTTTACTAGATGCATGAAATGTGTCGAAATTTTTCTCAATCCATCTATAAAAATCAACAGAATATCACAGAAACTTGCTTGCTGTGCGTCATCGTACAAAATCGCATTTGCTCCAGTTTTGTATGGGTTTGTGCAAAGCGGGTCATGGTCTGTAAGTGGCGGAATAGGTCTGGCCCCACGCTACGAGAAATAGCAAGTTAGGGGACGAACGTCGTCGCACATTAAATGTTAGTCCACACGCTCAAGTAAATAAATATTTAAAAAAATATGTATACGTAACTAATTCAAACGGAATCTATTTTCATTTTAAAAATTGAAAGTACTCGCTTCGGCGGTACATATACTAAAATTGGAACGATACAGAGAAGATTAGCATGGCCCCTGCGCGACAAACGCTCTAACCTTCCAATCAATTATAAAAGACTGATTTACATGACTATAATAAGGCCTATTTGGACTTACGGGGTTGAGCTATGGCCAAGCCTTCAAATTCCTCTCGCATACATTCCTTGCAATCCAAAATCCTTCGTAAAATCCTCAATGCTCCTTTCTTTGTTACAAATAAAATTATCCATAATGACCTTAATGTTCCTTATGTATCAGATTTGGCCCAATCCAGATATCTGTCCTTCCATAATAAACTTCATAACCATCCCAACCCTCTTGTCTCTAACCTTGCTTCCTATTCGATTCCTGATAACCCTCCGAGGCGTCTGAAAAGAAGATGGCCACGTGATCTTCTAATATAGACATATTATTAGAGTGCTACCAATGGGTAGTTTCTCAACATGTGTTCCATGTCTTTATACCAATGTGCGAATTTACCAGATGTATTTTTTGTATACAGTTGTAAATATCATTTAAAATAAATAATAAATAATAATAAATAAAAATTGAAAAGTATAAATTTACGTAATAAATAAACTAGTACAATATAATAATATCATTCAAAACTCCGAGGCGCAATGCCTAATGTTGCTGCAATGTTGAAGATCAAAATTCGAACAAAAGAAATAAGAAGTGTCGAAAAGTATCCATTTCTATGTTGATTTAGTGTTTCCCAAATGCAGGACCAGGACTCATCTTGTAGAGTTGTAGAGTAAAGACAATCTATACAATATCACCAATTATTTAAATTAACGATTTGATGTGTCCACTCACAAGACTTTCCTACTGATTTTAAACATTTTTTTTTCAATTTTAAATATGTTCATTAAAAATAACGCAATTAAATAAGAATAATTTTCGTGATAACCGATCAGAGAAATCATTAGAGTACGATTTAAAGCAATGTAAACGGGCAAGTGGACAATTATTAAAATAACTGTATAACATTCAATAAACTTACGTTGCTAAAAGTTGTCCGATTTAAACGATTTTTTTATAGTTTTATCGGAAATTTAATAATCTTTTAAAAAATGTTACCACTATATACTATAAAGATATTACTGCCATTTTTTCAGAATGGGTAAACATATGTAATCTCCAACGAAAAATTGGAAGAGTTAACTGCAAAAGTATATTTGTTCGACCAATTCTTTAAACGTAGTAACTAAAATTGTTTAGTACTAGTAAATATTTTTTTACCTTGTATTCACAAAAACGCTTTATATTCTTATTTTTTACCATGATTTTTGGCATAAAAAAATAACTTAAAAAGCCTTATCGGTTTTTGACATAAAAAAAAAACATATTTTGAATAAGCAGAGTAAATAACCCTTAATTTTTAAATTATCAGTAAAAACAAAAACTTTTTTTTTCCGTTCCGGACGAATTAAGCTTTTTAAGGAATGCGTTATTCTGAAAAAACAATCATAATTTTTTTTTTCGTATAAACTTAACTTTTAAGATTTGAAACATTCATTTAGTCACTTATTACAATAAGCATTTTTTAAATAAATAAAAAGTGTATTTTGGTAATTAATTTACCACAATAAATCCCAGATCTTAGCGAAAAAAATATTATTTAAAGCTTTTTAATAATTCATGGAAATTACTTTTGCTGAAAACATAGGTACTGCGGAGTGACGTAATAACATATAGCGTGTTGACAGGGTGTTTCAGTGTGAAGTGACAAAACTGAAAAAATTAACTAAGGACCTCAAAACAAGAATAAAATTTCCTCTGTAGGTATGTCCGTAAACACTTAGTTTAGGGGATATTCACACCTAAAGATTTTCATTGTCACGAATAATTTATGTTATATTAAGTTATATTTAATTCTGCTTCAGCTCTTCGTACACTGCCAGATGGATTATCATCAAAATATTGTAATATGGTCGCACTCCTTTCTTCATTTCGTAAAGGGGCAAAAATACCATTAGCACGTGGTGTTATAGCAAATGTACCAGTTTCTCTAAGAAGTTGAAACGCGGAGCTAAAGACAGACTTGTTTGGTAATCTTCAGGACGGGCAGCATTAGCATTACCATATACAAACACCATATCGGCATATTTACCATTAGTTTAAATGGAAGGAATAATGATGAGTACTCTGCGAAAGCCTCTTACAAACTGATAAATGTTATTGAGAGTTCTCAGTGCTAATTCCAAATAATATTATATTAATCCTTATGTTTTTATACAGTTAGAGATAAAAGACCATATTAGTATTCTATCTAATCCATCTAAACAAAGCGTTTGTGGACATACCTTCAATTTGAACAACATTCAATATGAATGTTAATGTTTACATTTAATTAATAAAGTAGTTGAAACAAATAAATAGATTTTATTAATTTCATATAACGTTAATAATTCTTAACAACGAAAATCTTTAGGTGTGAATATCTCCTAAAAAAAGCGTTTGCTTGAGACGTGAAAACAATAAATAAAAGCTTTGCAAAGCTTTTTGTATTTATTTTTGCTGAAAACGCGGATATTTTTAAATGAATGGATAGAAAATCACATCATTCTTTACACAACTTAAGGTGAATCTCAAAATGTTTCCTAATAAACATCAACTTAATTAATATAGATTGGAAGCTTACTAAACGATGGTTTTCTAAAAGTGTGGGAAATGTAGTGCAGTTGAAGAGTGGTAAAAAAAGAAATCACAAATAATTTATGATTTTTATTTTATTTTTTTATATTTATTTTAATGAAATTTACAACTGTATTACATGAAAAATACAACAAGTAAATGTGACATTGGTAACATGACTTGTACAACATGAAGAGAAAATACCCATTGATTGGACTCAAATGATTTTTTTTTAATTTAAAAATTTTTAGAATTTAGCTTCTTGAACTGCTTAAAAAACCTTCAAATAGTTTTAACAATGACAAATTCTACTTTCGTTTAATGGAAATATTGTACAGTTTACTATGGAGCATTGTTTTATTCAGTTAATAATAGTTCAGGATTTTTTTTTGTGTGTTTTTTATTTCTTTATTGAGTATTATAACAATCTGTCTCTTGGACATTGGTTATAGTGAGGTAGGAAGACATTCACACTATATGTACAAACAAAAAAAAAAAATAATAATCAAAAGTATATACAATAGATAATAAAATAAAATAACCTAAAAAAAAAAAAAGAAAATTAAAACTAAGAAGAAAAAAAACACATGCATACCTTAGTTCAGGAATTAGTAAAAATAAAATAAGTATTTTGGAAATTATAGGTGTTTGAAGAAGCAAGATTAAAATAAAAAAGAGGATGGAAAATAATTTGTTTAGACTAAGCTAGGACAAATATTTGAATATACGGTAAACTCTTCGAAACGTTGAAAACCTTAACGAGAATGATAGAAGCTATTCACTCCTTAGGTTATCGTATCTGAGAAGTTGGGCACCACAGCAAATTTTCCACCGAGGTGACAATGACCCAATGAGAGATTATTGACAGTAGCCTTGCTTGGAAATGTTGGAGTGGGAAGGCGGTGAGCAACACGAGAGGAATCGTTGCCATCAGCTCAAAAAAAAAAAAAATAAAAAAATAAAAAAAAAAAGAGCGAATAGGAGGAATTCTGTATGTATTTGGAACCGTATATACATAATAGAGACGGTACTCTGTTAGTACTCTGTTAATCCCAGAAAAAGTATGAATTTTATTTTACTATTTTTATTTTTATATAACTTATTCATATTCTCATAGTATTGTACCCATAAGAAACGAAACCAGAGCTATTAAAAATTTTGAATCATAGTTGTTTAATATGAATAAATTTTCATATGAATGCATTTTCTTTAAGTCCCTCGTATGAGAAGATGTCATAATCCATATGTGCAATAGTTTTTAACAATTAGATAGCTTAATCGGCCTAATTTCAGTAAACACATCGCGACATTTTATTAAGTTAAAATAAAAATTTAGTTATTTTTCAACAGTTTTACTTCATTATACTCAGTTTTAATTACCAAATATTTTACATCTTCTTAATAAATATTGTTAATTCATACGTCAAGTCTACTAAATAATATAAAGCATGCATTTCCCAATGTAAACAATAAACCAGCTCAAACATAATTAAGTTTTGTTTTATTTTAATTATCCAAATATTATGGATCATTGATTATTTATCTATATTAGGCCTAGCTTAAGGCCATTTTAAGTATTTTAGTTAACTTAATATGTTTGAGTGAAGACCATAAAGCATATTAAGAATGCCACCTACCTGGCAGCTTCAACACCCAGCAGGCCTCTGCAATGAGTGCTAAGCCCTGTAAAGCAAAAAATCATTATGATAAAACTATTACAATGAATTATATATAATTTAAATTGTTTAAAAATGCAATCAAAAGCATATGAATCAGATTTTTGTATTTGCAATTACAAAGGCAATCTATTATTTCTCTATGGATATATAGCATTCCCTGTTCTAATAAATAACCCATTATGAAGAAAATATAAATAATTTACTTCTTAGTTAAGAAAAAATATTATACTATCTGCAACTCTTTTAAAAAATGTTTAATAAATTCTAGTAGTTGTCGTTTAAAACTTACAGATTGTTACTTGCAAGAGGTATACCCCCACCAGGATATACTTACAAACAAATAATTAAAGAGTGTAGCTCAATACTTCAAATTTAAAAAAAATAAATAATTTTATATTTAACAATTTAAAAATAACACATTCGTGCTTCGGCTAAAAAAAATAATGTTAATTTGAAAATAACAAGATATTATCTGATATTGAATGAAATATAAAAAAAAATTTCATTAAAGAGAGTATGTTTTAATTTAGGATTTTACAGTTAAATATTTCTCAAAGGACATTTATAATAGTATTCTGAGATCACATTCAAACTCTATGTACAATAAATAAAAATAAATTAAACAGAAAAATAATATACATATATATATATATATATATATATATATATATATATATATATATATATATATATATACACAATAAATAAAAATAAAATAACTTAAAAAATAAATCAGGCGATGGAAGTCCAACTGTGGAGGGAAAACCAGGACTCAAAATTACTAAATAACTGGCCCGTTTGGTCTATATAACCTCGTTATTTTGACTTGACTTGGAGGTCACGCGAAATGGCCCATTATTTTTGCCAGCCACATTTTTTCTCGATTTTGTGATTAAATAATCTTACTATTCAACTGAAAAGCAAAGGGTGTTCATGAATTTTTAGTAGGTTAAATCGACGAAGTTTACCGATCTGCAGATTGGAAATTCTCCTTTTCCGAGAATTTCCGTAAACGTACTATTTCGCTGGTACTGCCCACGGAAGCGACCGTTATCTCACTCTGCCAACCGTTTTATGCTCTTCTATTTCGCTGAAACTGCTCACCGTCGTGGCCAAATCTTATCAACATAGCGTCATAGTTTGAAATAATTTTAAATGAAAATGTTAGTCTTAAATTTAATGTTTTTTATTTGTATCGGAAGGATGACAATAGATTTGATGGCGAATTTTCGATCTTATTTAATTAATACATGCCATTTTTCAGGTAGTCAAAGTTGAATAACAAGGTTAGGTCATGCCTGTACTATGAAATGATAACAATTATCCACATATTAATTCCTACCTTCTACAAAATGATTTTTTCTTGCAATATTTTGAATATAAAATATAAGTATTCATGGTATTTATAAGATTATGAAGTATTATTTTAAAAATGAGGATTTATCTCTGATTTTAAATTTAGTACTAATTATTAGTTCGATAAGTAAAAGTAATTATTACATAATTGATTATTAATAAATATCATATACTCAAAACAGTGCTCTGATATGATAACATAACCTATAACCTCCGCGCTGCCAACAGCTCCACTGCTTCAGGAGCTGTCAGATATGAGCAGCCTAGATATGACGTCATACCTAGACTACCGAGCAGCGCCAACGAAATAGGTTCCTTTCTATTTCAATAAAATAGTACTCGACCGCCAGCGGTCGCAGCCGCGGGCAGTACCAGCGAAATAGTACCTTAAGTAAATATTTGTAGGTTACGATAAGATGAAGCCATTCACGAAGCCTCAGACGGATGTCAATAATTTGATAAAAAGGCGCCTGTACTGTGGACTAAGACGGAATATAAATATAAAATATAACTTTAAATTTATATTAACTTAACTTTAAATATAAACAGTAATAAATAAGCTATTAACATTTGGCCAATACAGGCAAGGATTGTATGTTTAGGGATAATTTAAGTTACTAATCATTTGTAATTATGGCAGTTAAAACAAAAATCGAATACCAAAATAACTTTCAATGTTGCCAACGTTATTTCGATGTGTTTTTTTTAATCTCCGGGTCATCTTCAGAGGTAGCTGTTGGAGGGATAGGTCAATGCACCAAGGGAATCCTTACAGCTCGCTTCCTCCGCAGTATCGTTAAAACACATTTTTTCTTATAGTATTCCGGTGTTGGGATGTAGTTTATTTTAAAATGTGTATGTTTCTTCCCTATTTAAACGAAATAATATTTGTTTATTATTATTTGCTTAATGAGGTTTAATCAGAGCCACAACTAAGATTTTAATCAGGGGGAGGCTTATTTTTTTTACCTCAATTTTTCCTCTCGTAAAAATGAATAGATTTATTGCGAATATTTAGTCAGTAGAGACTGGGTATGGTTGTGACAATTGTTTACCAATATTTTATTGCATTGTATTTATTATAATATATTATCATAAAAATATGTATTGTATTACTATAACATTATAAACTTAATCGCCTATAACTAATAAATAAACATTTTTGTAAGAATCAACTTTCAGTCTTCTTCGAGCATTTCTGGTTATGTAAAAGCATTAAAAAAAAATTGACGTGTCACTATCTTAGTTAGAAAACATGTCAGAACCGTACTCAACGCACGCACCCCATCGCAAAAAAACAGTGGCATCGACAATATAAAACGTACAAAATAACTGATAATTAACAAATGATGCTTAACTTATAACAAGGAAAAACAATCATCGCTATATCTTTACATGTTTAATAACAATGAATCAAATAAATCTATTAAAAATAGTTACTTTCGTCCATTAAAAAGTAATGAATTCCCCTACTTGCGTTAATGTCGTGCGATGGTTGATGCTATGCTGTGAAACATGTTCAGACAGGCCTAGCGTCCCTTTCTTCCTAATAAATATATCGTCATTTCCTTATAGTTTCGCTAATATGACGACTGTCACAACCGTACCCAGTCTCACCTAATCTATAAATTTCGAAATAAATAACATTGACTTATTACTACTGGTAATGGTGGGGGGACTTAGTCCAGCAAGTGGGCCTATTGGTCCTTTTTGCCAACCCCAAAAACAATACTACCAATGGTTGTCTATTGTACCTCCAACTCTGTCTCAACCCTTTTTGTTCTTCTAATGAAGTTCAAAAGGTTGGACATGAATTATTCATAAAGGATAAAGGTTGGGTTTTACATATGTTTAAGTAAAAGAGGAAGAGATACATACGTTTTTGCTTCTAAAATGCCAAAACAAAGTAATTCACTCGGTTTTCATTATGAATTTTGGCAACTGAAATGGAGTTTTCATAATATAGATAGATAAACAATCCCCCCACACCTATACAAAGAGAGAGTGACATTGGATGTTCTCGCTGTAGCATAATCTGTGGAGTTGCCAGCGAGGCACTATTACACTCCATTTTATGGAGGTAGCTTTGCATACTTGTATTCTGTCTGCGCCCAGAAGTTTGTGTCTGAGTGATACAAATCGGTCACATTCTGTAATCAAGTGGAGTTCAGTTTCTGGTGCGTTTCTGCAAAGATTGCTGAGTTCATCATTTACTATCCCACAGATCTTTAAATGTCTTTTACGTCTGCAATAACAGAACTAACTAACAGGCCAGCACTCCGATGATGAGTCGGATTTCTTTTTTTGTTAGGCCCAGCAGCCGCTTAGTTTTGGAGGAGGAGGCGCTTTTAATCAATTGTTTGGCTTGTCTAAGCCCAGTGCATTCCCTCCATTCATTACCAGTTTTTTTCCCGGCCCAATCAAGGACTGATGTTTTTTTTGATATTCCTATTGCAGGTTCCGGACCTACAATTGGAAAATTTAGCTCCTTTCCTTGCATGGGCAACGGCTTTTTCATTGCCTTAAATTCCCTTGTGACCAGGAACCCACACTAGTTCCACTCTCTTAGAGCAGGCCAGTTCCTCCAAAGCCTGTTTACACTCCTGTACCAGTGTGGAGGTCACTTTGGGGGACTCCAATTCTTATAGTGCCGACTGACTATCCGAATAGATAGTGATGCCATTATTCTCGCAATTAGTAACTTCTAGACAGGTGGCTGCAGAAAGTATAGCAAACACCTCCGCTTAGAATACCGTAGCATGTTTTCCTAATGGTATGCTTAATTCTATATTTAGGTTCTCTATATAGACTCCTGCACTCGTTAAACTCGTAGAGCCTTTCCTCGACCCATCAGTAAAGCAGGGCAGGTAGTGTTTTTGAGTATCTACTGAACCGTGTGTCCAATCTGTAACAGATAGCTAGATAGTGTGTTAGAATACAGGTCTAACACTTAATCTTACTGTCTAAATAAAGATTTTATCAAGCGGCGGAGAGAGGTACCGTAAGATAGGTAACTCTTTTTCCACCTTCTTGGCTTTTTCTAAGTGGCCGGTGCTTGTCCTTGTTACTTGCCACTGTCTGACTTATTAGTAATTTCCGGAAAAAATAATTCAGGAATGAATATTTAATATACAAACTAAAATCCATAATAAACGTAATTGATTGGAAATGCTCGGTCCTCAAAATTCTGCCGCATTAAAAAAAAATAATAAACCCCTTAATATACTCCATTAATATATATTATAGTACTGATTCAAAGTTTTTGAAAACATATTTAGATTATATTTCTTTTATTACAGTAGTTTTCTTAAAACTCTTTCAAGATTTATTCTTTCACATTCCCACCTCCAGACAACATTGAATGGAGCACAAAATGTGGGAGTGTACGTACTCTTCGGCGCCTACTATCGCTGTAAATACAGAAACGCGACTCGTCTGTAAACATTAGAGCATTCCAATTTGTATCCTCGCCTAGTCGCTCGCTGTACCATAATCTGTGTAGTTGCCAGCGAGGCACTATTGCTGCAAATCGTCTTAAAGGGGCATACGATGTTAGTCTAACTTCTCACAAACAACTAAGAATGGTTTGGGTTGATATGGGCTTGGGTAGAACATTCGACACCTCATTTAGGCTCTGGTATGAAAAGGGTTGCTTCTTGCAGCAATAACAATATTTCTGTCACCTATTGGCTTCGTAATGCGCTGAGATCCGTTAAATGGTCTCCTATTGCTACTTTCGGTTTCTCTAAAGGGCGGGAGACCACACTCAGGAAAATGGCAATTGCAATGGCGATATCCACTTGCCGGTACCCACGATTGCTCTCTTTCACGATAATATTGCAAACTTATGGTTCAATAGGATGTCTTTCAAACAGAATATTATTGGATTAAAATTGAAAAAAGTCGAAAACAACTCTTGGTTTACACAGTCAGTGTTTTTCATGTTGACTATATTTTAGTTAATGATTTATTAAAAATAAAGGATAGTCAAAATAAAGCCGTGGGTAGCCTGCTTGCCACTGCACCATTGGAATCAAGGTTTTCAGAAATATTAAGGTGGCTAATCCTATCACCTTAATCCATCCTGGACTATTAAAAAAATATATAAACTTTTTAACATACCAAATGTGTTTATTACCTGCCTACCATTTCTAATATTTTTCCCTATGAAATCCGTTTGTATCACTGAAGGGAATTTTTCCCCAGTGTTTAGCCCGTGAACATAGGACAGTGTTTCAACAAAGCTTGTGTGAAATAAAACATGAATTATTCATAAAGGGTAAAGGTTGGGATTAACATATGTTTAAGTAAAAGAGGAAAAGATTCGCAACTAGGAGGTACGTTTTTGCTTCTGAAATGTCAAAACAAAGTAATTCACTCGGTTTTCATTATGAATTTTGGCAACTGAAATAGACTTTTCATAATAAAGATAAACGATTCCCCCACACCTATATATAGAGAGAGATTACATGTAATATATAATATACTTCAGGGAGATTTGAAAATTTACGCTATTGACATGTATCCATGCATTTTTTTTGTTTTTTTAGTACTAAAATCATAACTATATATAGACATAAACACACACGCGCGCACGCACGCGAATTTTTGTATTTTATTTCCTTGGAATTATTACTATTCTCAGGTTTAATTGCCTTTATATGATAGCGGAATCCTGTTCTCTTGTCATAACCCAGCTAGTATTATAAATGAGTCTTTTGTGTTTAAGCTTGTCTTTTTCCCCAAGTTCTTTGACCCGCTTATGCTCACGAAACGCTTCAACTGTTTGTTGACTCCTAACAACTAAGATTATATTGTATTATAAAATATGACAATAATTTTTATTGTATTGTTAACATTTTCTTTTATTTTAATATAGTTGTTTATGATGTATTAGTATTACAATATGATAACTTTAATAAAGTTTATTATGAGTTATCTAAATATATATATATATATATATATTTTAATTAAAAATATCTTCTACATCCAAAATTAAGATTAGTAATAAACCGAGCAGCTTAGTAATGTAGAAGAAAATAAAAGTAATGGAAATTGTGCTATACCTGAGTTTATTTAAAATGATTGTAGGAAATATTGAAATAAAAATTATTAGAATAGGAGGAGAAATAATTTCAAAATTATAGCCTCAATATTTACATCCCATAATAATTTTTTTTTTTTTTTTTTTTAGGTGAGTCTTGAGTTTACAGGAAGAATCGCTCGAGTTTAGAGTGGGTGAGCTTTCATAGTTTCTTGTGAGCATTCATGTTAGTGAAATTATGTAAGTAATTTAATGATTTATAAACTTTTAGTCGAAACGAAAACTTACTTGTTTAAAATTACAATTTGAATATTTATATACTTTCAAGGAATGTTAAACATTAAAAAGAATTGTTCTTTCCCTTGTCAGAGAGACTAGTGTTGGAGAGCTGGCTGAGGCTGTGAAAAAGGCACAGTGAATTATTATCACGTAGTGGGCTACATATTTCACTGCTAGCCATCCTTTTAGTACTTACTATAATGAAAAGGTTTTAGCTCGCTATCGAAAAGGGATATTACCTCCCGGTTCCTTGGCTTTGCGGATACAAATATATTTTTAACCTTTATGATTTAAACTGAAATTATTTATTAAATCAATACATTGTAACAGCAAGTAATTTCTCAGCTTCATTAAAAATAAACTTTAATTTTTTTCTCAGTTTCTTTTCCTTTGATTTAGATTCTCTCCGTATTCCTTAGGAAGCCAGTTTATTCACCTTTTCCATATTATATTCCGAATGTAAAAAGCTTATGGATTTTCATCCTTAAAATTTTCACAGCTACTGTGATGATTTAATCGTCCAATTAATTAGATAAATAAAAAATCGTCTTCTTCTTAATCTAACCTTATTACTTAGCTCTCCGTCTTTCCCGAAGCAGTTTTCTGCTCCCAATTTATATTTCTCTTCTTACAGGCCTCTTACAGCTTTAATTAATAAAGTAGTTTGAAGAAATAAATAAGTTTTATTTACTTAATATAACGTAAACAATTTATAACAATGAAAATATTTAGGTGTGAATATCTCCTAAACAAAGCGTTTGCGGACATACCTTCATAGAAATTTTTTTTCTTGTTTTGAGGTCCTTAATTCATATTTTTAGTTTGGCCACTTAACCCTGAAACACCTTGTATATTCATATCTTGAATTTCTAGATCTCATGTAACGTTTAAAACATGCTTATATACTATCGTGTGACGTCATTCCTGTCCAAGAACCACTAGCAAGGTTATAGAAAATACTATCTTATCGTAGCAACACTTGTCTCATTCCGCGGTAACAACCCAATGCCTAGTATTTTGACATTTAAGAGAATTTTATCCAAATTTCATAGCTTTTGGATTGTTACCTCAAGATTGTTCAATTTCTTAAATAAAAATATATTAATATTTGTCCGTTGATACAATCAAAATAATGTACTGAAAACGTTATTATAATACTATAACTATGCCATTTATGAGTAGTGAATGATCTGTCAGTACTGCTTACAGACCAAAATAATGGGGAAACAGAGCCAAAAATACCTTTAGCCAAACATGCATCTGACTTAAAACATAAATTTGATTTTGAGAAACCGGCGATTGCTCCATCGAGATAATTCTGAAGAAAAATTAAAATACTGGGAGGCACTTTATATATCAGAGAGCCTTGATAGGGTGGTGAATTTTAAAACTAATACCAAGAATTTAATTTTTTTGTTTTTCTGAAACAATAAGATCGTGAATAAACAATGATATTAATGGACGTCTGATTGGGGTATTTCTTAATCTATAAGCTGATGAAAAGAAATTTTACTGTTACAGAATTTAAAATCAATAATGTATTTTTGTAAATTATATATTATGTAAGGATGTAATGTAAGGATAATGTATATAGCTTTGTGTGTGTAGGTGCATGTGTTTATGTGTAAGGTGTATATACATATATACATATATATATAAGGTGTATATATATATATATATATATATATATATATATATATATATATATATATATATATATATATATATTAATTGTAAATAAATTATTCTTCGATAATTGATAGATTTGAATAATTTATATTTAAATAATAATATATTCTGGTTTTAATTTTTGTCACGTAGTATTTAAATATTTTATTGTTGGCGACGGCTCTCCTCCTTGAAGGATTGGTCTCATTCTCATCGGTTGTGTTCTTTGACTAAGTGTGCAAGTGGGCGCACTGCTATAAGCGAGTAAGTTTTTATATGTTGATTGTATATATATATACATAGTTTACTGATAAATGTTGTTTTTAAGGCTATTATGGTTTTATAAATCGGCTAATGTCTCATAGTAAATCCTCTGAAAGATTTTTGTAAATGTTTTTTTCAGATGAAAATTTAAACTATATGTAAAATCAGATTATCCCTGAAGAGGCGAAAATTTGGATAAATTTGAAATAAAGTAATTATTTATCGAGACTGAAAAGGCCTTTTTCTACTGATATAACTAATTTTTATCTATGTCGCTCTAAAAAGAAGATATTTAGCGTTAACCAAAAAAAGTTCGAAATTTCACTGGTTTTTGGATCACTGCAGAGAATCCACAAGGTTGTCAAGGGCGGAAAATTGGATTTTCCCAATATATACCTCCATAACTTCCTCTACATGCCTAACAATATACAAAAAAAAAAAAAATTGAATTAGGTACCCAACCTTTTCCAAGATAACATGTCTAATTTGACTACTCCAGTGGCAGATTAAATTTAATGATTCGAACTACGTGACTTTTATCCACAAATCATTTGAATACGATAAAGTTTACCTTTCCCACAATTATTTATCGTGGTTTTCTGTAATAATGAAACTTGACATGCTCGACATAAAATGCAAGAGCATATAACCAACTTTATAGATCAATAAATTGACCAATTAGCACTATTACGGTCGATTTACTACTAGAACCCGAATCGGGGGATGTGCTAAATTTTTTTACGGTTGGTGCAATTAATTATTTCAATCATTTAAAGTTTAATAATTGTCCGCTTATCTTAACCAAATTCAAAATACAATGAAATTTATTACAATATATTATATATTTAAAATAAATCACTCATTTATAATAATGATAAGAAGAATAGTTAATTATTATGATGCTAATTAATACTAATGAAGTCAAGATATGAGTATGATAAGATGAGCATACTGAAAAAATGTTCATGATTCGGTATCAATAAATGATCATTGTTAGTTATCAATTGCTATTTGACAACTGGAACCTTTGATTGTGACTTAAACATTTTTTTTTTTATATTTCTACTTTTTTTACTATTCAGGACTAAAAAATAAGTTAAAAAATACATGAGGGCTTATGTTATTCAAAAGTCTTACAGCTTAGGATGGTATGCATAGTCGTTCCTCTAATTCCATTTCAACGTTCCGTCAAAAAGATATTCTTATATTACACTCAATGAAAAAGGACTACATACTACCTGTTTGATTGTAGAGAGGCTTCTATACAATAACGGTATTGTAAATTGAAACATTCTCTTTTACTTATTCGAAGCCCTATTAAGTAAGTAGCGATACTTAAATCCGTTTTCTCGCCAACGTTTAAGACAAGAAACATCAAATTGGCTGGAAGGAGTTCTTTTTCATTTTGAGTATCATAAAAGTATTCTTTGTTGACGGAACGTTCAAGTGGAGTTAAAGGAACGGCTATTCGTACTACCCTTTACCAAAGAATAAGTGACTGGGCTTCGGTTTGATACCAGTGTATCAGGATCGCCGCGTGGACGGTATTCATATTCAATTATGTTTTATTGCAAACTGATATAAATAAAAAGAGATAAGTCAGCGCAAGGTAAAATTATAAGTGTTTATAATATTACTCATTTAGGGTTATTATGAACACTTTGTTTAAGTAATAATTTTCTAAAAACTATTGTTATATTTTAGCTTATCTGGGAGCTGCCGTGTTATTTCTTTCTCTGATTTCTAATTTTGGTGCCCTGGTTATGTTGCAATAAATTAATAGGCTGTCGATCATGAAATTCTCAGCCTTATTTTATAATAAGCTCTTGTCCGAGACTTTAATCGCGTAGGTTTAAATTTTTTATCCAACATTTTATACCAGTATTTTAGGAAATTTCTTTCGAAATAAACATCATCAAAATTGTTACCTCATGTTATTATTAGAATTAAGGTCAAAAGAATCAAAAAGTAGAACTTTCTTATTTCTTTTTACTTAAGCTGAAAACGGAAAAATAATTTCTCAAAGCTTAGTACGCCCTGAATTTTGCCTTTCCCTTGATCAGCCCAGCCAATATATTAAATTTCCTATCACAAAAACGGATGGATAGTCCATTATGGAAAATTTTATTTTTCATTTTGTATTAAAATCAGGTGATTCATTTTCTCCTGTCCTATTTAATTTAGCATTAGAACATGCCATTAGAGAGATGTAAGTACTGAAAAAGCTTTATATATGGGTAGAAAAATACTGGACTCGGCTTGATGCCTCGATGTCGATGATTTGGTACTGTAAAGAGAAGAATAGAGTTAGCTGCAGAAATGGGACCATGGTGGTTGAGCGAGTTAACCCATCTGAAAATTTTGTAATGAGTACAAATCCTGTCGCGAGATTTAATTACAAAAGGATAAAAAATAAAATTATAATAAATTAATATAAAGAAGTGCAGGCCTCCCGCGACTGTTTATACCTCTTCGGCGCGGGTTCGATTCTCCTATGGGTACGATAACGTCCCCGTCCAGAGATTCACGGAGATGTGAATGACACCTGTGTCTTACACCATAGCTCCTGTTTTCCTCCAAATTGGGAGTTGAACATAGGGCTAATACCCTATTGCATATATATATATATATATATATAAACAGAATAGAGATATCTGTAAAAGGTTGTCAATCGTCCTTCAAGAAAGTGCCTGATGAAGAGGGAGTGATTTGAGTTATTGTTAACCACGTGCTCCCTGAATATCGTCATGAGAACCAAACGATCACAGCTGTCGCCTACAATAGCCCTAAAGCTGCTAGAAGACTCATGGGGGAAGTCGAAAATTGAAGAGGCATAAAAAAAGAAAAAAAAAAGGACGATTTTGTTGATATAGATATATTGAAGAGAATACGGTAGAATAGGTAGAGAAATTTAGGTATTGGTGTCGACGATAACAAGAAAAACTTATATTAAATAGGAAATTAAGGCTAGGCTAAACGCTGCAAGTAGTAGTTACTTTTCGGTTGCAAAAGTACCTACTTTTATCCCGCACCTTTTATCCCGAAGAAAAAAATAGACAAAGCTATATTTTTTGCGGTTCTTTACGAAACAATATGGGCAACGCCATTTTAGGGTTTTTGAAAATAACGTATTGAGCAAAATATTTTGACCTAACAAGGAGGAGTTTTCCGCAAGAACTTAGACCACTTCGGAAAGCCGAATTGCGTGGTTTGTACCTGATGAATATAACTGAGTTGATGAATTTGCAGCTATCCAATCCACCAATTTTCTAAAAGGTTAATGTGCGCTGTGCTGACTGCTAAGCGTTCGAGGGGGGGGGGAATACCGGAGCTAAGGGGAGAGGAATTGTGTTAACGCTGATCTTGCGGGGTTAGGTTTGGACGACTTCCGGTGGAAGGGGGCATGTAGACAGCCATTAGTGGTATTGGCATCGGACTTTCTGTTACGTTAAGCCTTTATTATTAAAATCGTCTCTGTTCATCTCTCTCTATTTAAACATGGGGTAATAGACCATTAGTAGATTTGGGATGGTTGAGGGGATGAAGCGCCCGTTAAATTCTCACTCCCGGCGCCGAAAACTGACGCGACGGCCCTGCAGAGCATCATAGCATGTGAAAACCTCGACCTGCTGTTTGTCACATGGCCTGATTAATGATCCTTACAGTCAATGATAAATCAACCCATAAGCAATAAAGCACGGGAATATGATATTAAGAATGTGCTATGTTAGAAACGTCTATCATTTAACCAATATAAGAATAAATGATACGTTTTTATACACTACAATCATACAGAGGATTTACTTATGAATTGTCAACAACGTTATTTATTCTCCAATAAAATCGCAAATGTTTTCAGTACTTAGGAACTCTCAAGGTTTTAATCTGCTCACTATGCATTATTTGTTATTTATTCAAATAACGTTTTATAATGATAATATTGCATTGAATTCCGAATGAAAACCGTTTTAAAAATATCCTAGAACCGTTCCACCGTTCCAGACGCTGGAGGCGAAGAAGCTGATAACCCCCCCCTCCCCCCACATCTTCCATTGCCGCCGCACTCTCACTTTCACGCTTTCTCTCATCGCCTTCCTCCACTTTTCCTAAGGTTGAGTTTCTTTCCCCTTCGATTTCTGTATCATTATCAAACGAATTCGGTATCTTTTTGCTGGCCGCTTCTGCCTGGTTAAAATGTTGGAGGCCAAATCGTGCCGGACTCTTTCAAGGAAAAAATCTTCAGATGTTACCGCATCCGCCTCCATGCCCTCCATTATGTGGCTACAAGAAAAAGGTTTCTCTGTCTCCAATATCAAAGAATTGACCTTTTCTATCAAAGGAATACCTACTTAGTAGCCTCTCTTCCTCTAACCCACAACGAGCAGGATAGGCAATGTTCCGGTATATGTTTTACTGCGAAGGCCATTGAATTCAATTTTAAAATCTTCGTGAAAAAAATTATATTGTAGTCTTACATACTCGTCTAATATTTCCAACTAGTAGGCCCGTGCGAAAAATTCGCACAGCATATAGTTATCAAATGCCAAATTAATAAGAAAATAAAAATGCAACTTATCGAAAGATTAAGACATCAAATGTTACTTTATCTATAAATATAATCCAAAAAGCAAACAAAATTTAATTTAAATCTTCATTTTTGTTTGGAACCAACATGTATACAAATTTCAGTAAGCTGTATCTTTGCTAAAAATTGTCCGATTGCGATGATTTTTTTTTTCCTTTTGTAGGGAATTTAGTAATCTTTTATATAATCATGAGCATAACCAAGGAAAAGTGTGTAGATATGGCTTGCCGATCAAAAACACCATCGATAAATAATATAAACTCCCCTCTCTCGATCATAGAGACCTCAAGTCGACGAAATGAGACATATATTCAATGACAGTACTTCAATTAATGTAAAGTTGTGTAGATGCGAACCCTATGCATTGCGTTATCTCGAAAATAGTACATTTTTCGGCTTAAAAACGCAGGATCCGATATCCGATATCCGAGTCTTGCTGTACGCATCAAAATCTTCAAGATCCAATTTGTCCCGTATCGATCTACAGACCTACCACCGTTCCAGTATCGAAGCCTGGCAAAATGTTTGTATCGACTTTATTTATTTTAGAAAGAAAAACAAAAGTGGAGAATACGATTCGCTAACCCCCCGTGAAATTCTGAATCCAACGGTACCCCATTCATGGTATTTGAGCATGACAGGAGCTTATATTTTGTACAAAACCGATTTCGAGCCTTACTGTAATAATATATGTACGGATTCTATTTTTTCGAGTTTTCTAGTCCCTTGTGATCATATTCAAGTCTCACAAGTAGTCTCGATTAAAAAGGAAAATTTGAGAACTCTATAATTAACGAAAGTGAAAAAAAAGAAAAATATTTTCCTAGGGTCAAAAAATATGGGTAGTAATAATAAATAAAAGAAATATGGGTAGTAATAATGTGAGGTAGTAAGATGTACAATATACCACTGAAACGCTAAATATTTTAGAAAAATTACTATCTAACATAAATGTCTTAGAAAATAGTGGTCCCTGAAGAAAAAGTAATTATAAAGAATAATAACAGTTGTAGGATTTAATTTCTACTTTTATATCGTAGGGTAGAAAATAAATGTTTTCATGGAGCCTAAATGGATTTTGATAGAAAGAAAAATTATATGTATGCATACACACTATGCCAGTCTAATAAGGTAAGTGTTAATTACTGTCGGTGGTAATGTTGTGGCGAAGTCTATTGGGTAACCAGCTAAGGGAACTTGCTTTGTATTTGAAGTAGCTAATTATAGAATCCGACCAGTGAGGTCTCTCTCAGGAGTATTCCCTACTGCTCCCGTTTGAATAAGCTTTAATGCCTACCTGATATTTAATCAAGCCACACGGAAAATGAAAGATAAGAAAGCAATGAGAGAAGATAAATAGATGATAGGGAAACTAGGAGATTATGGGTGAGGTGGAGTGAATTTTATTTCAACTTGCAAAAACATTAATTTTTCTTTCCGTTGAGCGGTTTGTCATTAGTCTACGGAGTAAAGTGAAAACTCTTTCCTCACTCAACTTGATTTATTCTTTTATAATGTTTTTTTAAACAAGTTTTTTCTTTCCCTAATCTCTCCCTCCCTAGAATATTTAGGGGACCGTTGTATTTTGATCACATTGTACCATGGATCTCTCTTCACTCTTGACAAGTATTGCTGTCTATGCGATAGAAAAAAACTAGACAAAAATTCCTTGTGATGTTTTAAAGTAAAATAGGAAAAAAAAAAAAAAACAGAATTTTAGTTAAAAAACAAAACTAATAAATAAGTTTTATTTATTTAATATGATGTAAATTATTCATAACAACGCAAATCTTTAGGTGTGAATGTCTCCTAAACAAAGCGTTTTCGGACCTACGTTCATAGCATTTTTTTTTTCTTATTTTGAGGTCTTTAATTCATATTTTTAGTTTGGCCACTTAACCCTTAAACACCCTGTATAACAAATCAAAATGGTATTATTTATTTGGCATCACGTTTTGGTTAACTGTTGTTTCTCTATAGGATAAAATTTCTATTCTAGATTATATTAGGACATTGTGAAGCTAGAGATGTGGGGCAGGCGGCTCATGCCAGCTCCAGTCAAGAAAGGTCAGCATGTATTCATGTCTTCCTGGTGGAGGTTTCAAACGCTAGGATTTCTAAGTATAAGGCTCTGATGATAAGAAGAGTTACATAGATCAACAATTATATTATTGAAGAGTTTCTATTTTCTGTTTGTTTTTTTTACTCTTTCCCCAACCTGGGAGGGTAGGATCTCCCATAGTTAATATTACAATATAATATTATGTAATTGATAACTTCTTGAAGGAAGTTAGTCGACTGTTCTTACTTTTGGGCGGGGTGGCCGAATGGGCTAACGCGTGTTACATAACACTTGGATAAAAAAAATAGTCACGAGTTCGCGTCCCGGTGTCCGGAGGAGTTTTTAAATCCCCGCCCACACTCCCTGGCCGGGGAAAACCCCCGTATAGCCTTAGAGGCGAGGAAGGGGAGGACAAAAAAAAAAAAAAAAAAAAAAATATCATGTAAATGTGAAAATATTCAGGACGCAGGCTTTTTTAATTTTTTATTTATGGTTTGAGCACTGAAGATGACCCACATATTTGGGTTGAAACGTTGGCATAAATAAAAAATTAAAATTAAAAAAAAAAAAGACTGCGTCCTGAATATTTATAACCTGTAATTGATATCAATATTTTCACCGATGATTGATCTAGAATGATAATTTAAATATGGTATGCACATATATATTTCGAGACTTATGACTGACAATAATGGACAGCAATAATATAAATAATGCTTAATGGAAAAATAATAACCATATTATACAGTTTTATTTATCTTTTAACTTCCACCCTTTTTTTTAAAATGTTCAATCAATATATCATGGTATGAAGGCAAGGAGGTTAAGGTAAGTGGGGCATGTAGCTCAGTGCAATCCATCAATAACCCTCTACACAACAATGAATAGCCGAGAGACGACTGGAAATGCCGAAAACTAGATGGATTGATCGGACCAACAATGATGCTGCAGAGCTGCATGCAGATAACTGGAAATCAACAGCCCGAGATAGGAGAGGTGGAGGAGGCTAAGGCGACAAAACATCTACAAGTTTTGTAAAGCTAACAAAAAAAAAATGCATAAAAGGAAAGTAAAATAATTAAAACGCTTTCATCACCAAATATTCGCGTTTACCAAACAAACTAAAAACGTCTGCCAAGTAAGGTCAGTCTAGCTTGCTTACCGTTTTCGTTGACTAAAAAATATCCATATTACAACATCTAAATTTTTTCGTAAGAGAATAAAATTTCTGGACGAAGCCCTTTCCGGAAATTCAGTTCAACATATACGGGATTGATATCCACGAGTTTTGTTTATCAGCAAATACTAAAATGCGAAAGAGTTCCGTATTTGCAGATAGCATATTTGATGATTCGTAAATAAAAAAAAAAAAAAAAATCAGTGCGTACTGAATGTGTATATCGCTACTGTTAGTGCAAAAGGTCGTATGTAAAAATTGAGTGTTTTAACAAAAAAAAATTATTTCTTTATAATTTCATATTTTACTGGTGTGGAGTAGCTGAGTGGTAGGGTACTGAGCTTCCAATGCTAAAGGTCCCAGGTTCGAACCCCGGCTCGTGGCAGAAAATTTATTTATCTGTTTCATTCGACGTGGGGCGACCCTGGGTCAGGAGACCCACATATAAATAGGTCTTCAATTTTCAAACTATTTACTCCTCCTTGGGACACACCCAGCCTCTATAAAGTGGGTACCCTTAAATAAATAATTAATTAAGGGGGGATACCTGGCGGTTGAGCGTGATCTTGGTCAAATCACCTCCTCGCACAACCGTTGACCTAGAAACAGTGCTTTCCCTAAATAGTACTACTGAACCCAAGATCCTTCATGGGTTGTAATGGTACAGGTTTTTTTTTTCATGTTTTATTGCTCTATGCTATTTTTCAAAGGTAGCAGACTACTTATATCAATTGCAGACTACATAATGGCAAAAATAGAGTAAAACTTAAAAAAATTTACATACGTCCATTTGCACTAACACTAATGATATAAACTTAATTGTTATGTTTTTACTCTTAAAGTGGATAAAACAAAAAATTGATAGGAAAAACTCCACTTTTTGTTTGTTCGAAGTTAACGAGACCAATACCTTTCTTCACTTAGAACAAAACTAATTAAGCTGGAATATAAAAATATGCGTGAAGTTCACACAAATATATAAGGAAGAAATCGAGACCACGACGAGCTGGTTTAACTTCATTAGAAATAAACACATATAAGACTGTATTTTTTATGAACTCAGAGTAAAAATTAATTTAAATTTACTAAAAATTACACTAAATCTAACTATCGGCAATAAGTGTCATGCCAGAACGTTTGGAAGTGACCAAACAATATAGTATAAATTAAACTTTTGAATAAAACCAAAAATTTTATAACCCTATAAAAATATTGTATTAACTTAACACCCACTATATATTTTCAATGCCTACCACATTTCACAGCTATTATATTTTTAACAATTATTTATATTAATTTTAATTATTAAATGCAATTCAATGGGATTAATGCTAGGTAATGTCTATACTATTCACCAAATTTCCTCCAAGTTTAGATCAAATCGAACGAACCGTTTTCAAACTATAGGCGTGTCTAATAATACATTTTCTAAAAGCGGAAGTATTTTTTTGGAAATAGTAGATAGAATTCGATAAACGTTATACATACTCGATTATCTGTTTACCAATCCCTAACTTCACTCCGAATTTGTGCCAAATCGAACGTGCGGTGTTTTAGAGTTAAAAACCTGTACACCTAAATATGTTTTGAAAAACTATGAAGGAAATGTTACCAATCTAATTCTACTCTATCGAAATATAATTGTTGTGCTCAGCTGAAGATATTGTTAGATACTATAGAGGAAGGCCATCTAGTTTATGAAACCGACTCACCCATAATTAGAGCTAATATTGTCAGGATATTAAATAAAAACAAACGAAATTTATGTTTTACGAATTTTACGAAATTAAACGAAAGTTTACGAGGAGGGTAACAAAAAAGCATTGCATAGTTCAGCTTACAGTGAGCATTTGAACTTTTGTTTAACAATTGTCAGATCTTCTAGTATTTGTCGATTCCGGCTAATTTATCATTATTAATCCAGAAAAAAATATATTGTAATATATAAGAATGATAATGTTTATAATACAGAGATAGACTTTGTTTGTATGGGATTCTTCCCTCAAAACAAATAAAGATTAAATAAATATTTAGTTTACTTTTTATCCATCTATATATATATATATATATATATATATATATATATATATATATATATATTTTTTTTTTTTTTTAAATTCATCAATGCAGTAGATTGGTGTTTCATAATCCTTCTTTCTTCATGTCGTTTGATTACTCCCAAGAGTGTCCATTTTCTATTGGACTCCAGTAGTCGTTCCTAAATGCAACGTAAATCGCTGTCCACTGGACAGTGATAGGATTCGGTGAGAAATACACAGCCTATTGAGCTAAATACAAAAACCACCAACTTTACGATAGGATTTTCTTTAAATATAAATGACAAGTTTCTATATTTAGAACGATTTACATCGATGGAATTTATCGATTAAACCTGAAATAATTATATGAGAAACGATAATTTACAACACCTGTTGTAATACAGTTATTGAGCATTGAAATCATTTAATAGATTCTATATTTTAAGAAATAAATCACATGGAAAAATATTTCTAAAAATGATTAAGTATTCTGAAGTTCAATTAATTTAGATATGACTTGCAGGAATGCAACGGAAAGTTGACATTTCTGTTAGGTTACCAAACCCTTGAAAATATGGGGAATGTAGTTATATACTATATATAGTAGATACTATTATAATTATATATGGTCTACCTATCGAATTGAATTTTAAAACAGAAATAAATATGGATAGAAAGTAAATTGAATATAAATATGTGAAACAAACTGAGAAAAAAAATTAGTGAGTTCATAATAAGGTTAAATCCATCGATCCAAAAATGGCATCGCTGAGCTATCGGTGATTCAATCAATGCACTGACAAAGGAATGCACTGAATTCAATCAATGCTTTTAATAACTGTCTAATGGATGTCCAGTGCTATAAATGAACTCAGCGCTTAGTTTAGGATCTCGTCCATATTATTTACCTAATTAAAATATTAGCTAAAAGCTTTCTGATTGCAATATAATATTAAATCCAAAATTTTAAATTTATTCATTGAGAATATAAAATCAATTTTAGGTACATAAAAAGTGTTTATTCTATTTTCTCTAAAGAAATATTTGAAGTAAGTACTGAATCATAAACGCTTATTCGGAAAAAATCTAGTATATGTAAAATAATTATAATTATATTATAAAATAAAAATATTGTGATAAGTATATGTGTAGTATATATCTGAAGTGCATTGAAAAATATTTATAAGAATATTAAAGAACTGTCATGTACTATAAATTAAAAATTCATAACTCACATCTGGAAGTTCTAATGAGGCTTTCTTTAAAACAGGCAGATTTCTAAACGGATTTAAATAATGCATTAATTTAATGTTTAATGAACTTAAAAGATTTTTATCACATTAATAACACTTCTTACATTTTTAAACTGAAACAAACCGGTACAAGCCGAACTGCGCCAAAGCTAGACGAATTCATAAAGAGACAGAATATGTGCACTGTTAAGCTATGGCAAATGCCAACTTGATCAGAATACTGCAACCTGATTGGCCGAGGTTTAGCGCCATTATTGACCTAAAACAGAGAAGTACTACAAATGTTTTTGATACGGTCTATAACAGCAGTCAATTTCAACATCTTTATGGGGAAAGGTAATTTATTATTGTTAATGTTATTATTTATTCAAGTTACTCACGTATGAATAATATACTATATATAAGCTCCAAAAAAGTTTTTATTAAGAACGTTTTGTATTTTTTTCAAGTGTCATGTTTTTTGTTGAATAGAAAACAATAACTAAAAAAAAATATGAAATTCTCTTCAACTGCGATTGGATTTTGTCTTTATAGAAAGCGGCTTCACTTAGTTGTTTTCATGGAAACGTTAATATTATAATTAGTAACATTTATTTGGTCAGTTAATATTATTATATTATATATTATATATATAATAATATTAATCCCTGTGGGGTTCAATTCTCATAATAGAGATCTAGAAAAGCAAATATATATATATATTTTTTTTTATATAAAAAGCGAATTTTTGTAAGTATTTTATTATAATACATCCCAGGTCATAGAATAAAAAATAAATTAAAGCTTAGCATTAATTTGTTAATGTAAATACTGATTCTCTGAGGTGACAAAAATCAAATCAGCTGATTTATTCACACAACTGTAAGTATATCTCAACTTATTCGAAAACAAACCTCAACCTGTTTAATATGAATATGATGACCATAAAACTAGGAAGTTTCTGAAAAATTGGTATTTTAAATTGGTATCTTATGTCCAATTGAAAATTAACTGTGGCTAACCTATGTATATGAAAGAACATATGATAGTTGAGCCCCTTAAATGTCCTCTTTAAAAGACACACATTTTATATAACATTATCTAACATATGAACATATATTATATTAAAGAATTTAAAAATTATATTAAAATGAGGTTATATTCAGGAGATCCATCGACTTAATAATCGACTTAATATTGCTTTTCTAGATCTCTATTATGAGCATTGATCCCCACATGGATCAACATTACTATGTATATATAATATATAATATAATAATATTAACTGACCAAATAAATGTTACCAGTTATAAAAAACAATAAACATGACAGTTAAAAAAGTACAAAACATTCTTAATAACCGAAGCAACTGCTGAGCCATCGGTGATTTGCATAGATGAGTTTAGGAACGTTAATATGAATTTATGATACCATTGATGAGGATTAGGAACTTGCATAAATTGTTGAAGAAGCTTTTAGGCAAGTTCGAATACGTTAGACTTAAATAATCCCTAGTTATGAATTAATGAGTTAAATGTAAATAAATAATTTATATATATATATTTTTTATCAATGTTTTTATCAGTATATACAACTATTTTAGGGTAAAATTGATAAAATAAAAATGTGCCTAAATGGACATATAGACCAAGTAATATTTCAAATAAGGAAATAACAAAATGCCAAGCTCTTCCCTTAACTTAATATCCTCCTCAGAGTGGCGAGCCTAGCAATCTAATTACCTAGAGCAATGTTTACACTCTTCGATAGTCTCTGATATAATTTCAGTCAGTCTTGTAGTGGCCTCGGTTCGGTTAACATACATCTAGTTCTGTTATATTGTTTAAAAATATTTTAACATTATAGTTTTTTTTTTTTTTTTTAATATTCAAATAAGACTTGTTTCTGATACAGAATTCATTTCGAATTTAGTGTTTTATTGTGCTAAGATCAAAATAATAATGCTACATGGATATTGCTGAAACAGGTCATGTTTTTGAATAAGGTCAGGAACATTTAATCAATGTAGATATTTAGAATCTGACAAATGTGTGCACGCGATTTTATATATAGCCTTATCTGATTTATAAATTATATACAAATTAATTTCTATACATGCAATATTAATTAAAATATCCGTTTAAAAAGTATACATATTATTCATTTGCCAATGACGGAATCTTTTTTTTGCATTTGGAGATATGGCTTTAAAACTACAGAATTAATTTCTTTTGATAAGTAATTTCGGTATTAGTTCCCTTTCGCTTCTCCAAGATGGCGGCTATCTTCAAGATCACTCAGGGCACACAATAGATTCCTGATTCCTAGATTCTTGATTGTAAATTACTCGCTTTATTAATTTGCACTCAATTGCTATACTTGATATTATTTGTTAAAATATTAAAATGTTACTGGTCTGCTAAACGGATTATAATTACAAATAACGACAATTACAACGCCATAAATTTTTGCAGCGATCATCATATTATGTGTATCATGCATATTTTATTATTTTAAGTATTTTCTCCGTTTTGCATTTCACCATATCGTATTAGGAGAAAGAGAATTTAAATTTAATTTGAATAGGTCATTTTAGTCTAAATATTTTATTATTGGACTTATTTTCTCTCCATTCTAACATTTCATGTTGGAGGCATACTAGCTATTTCAATTTTTTTGCAGAAGACATTTTCCTTAAAATGTTACCTTGATTTAAAATTTTATTTAATACTAATACATATTTGTATCTATATAGACCAAAACGTACGAAGATGAACCTTCTTATCTTTAAATAATAAGTATTTAATTAAACATTAAATTAAGTACTTATATTAATAAGTATGATAATATTAAAGTATCAGAACAAAATTGAAACCATAGTTTTTAAAAAAAATTTTATTGGGATTATTTAAATAAATTTGATTCTAATTTTCTGTTACTTCATATTGAATTATATTTAAACCACATATTAGTTAACTGTAAACTGAAGAATAATTTTTTTAACATAAACCAATACTGAATAAGAAACTTCATGTGACTACTTAAACATTTGAAATATTTAAGCAATTATATCTTATTATGAAATAACTAGGTATCCGCGTTTATTTATATTATATGCATTTTGCGTTTACACGGAAGTAATTTAAATAAATAATAACATTAATAATAATAAAACACCATTAAAACATGTTGAAACTGACCTTCGTTATAAACCGTAGTAACTTGAGCGTTTGCAATATTTTACTGACTGTCTAGGTCAATAAAGGCGCTAAATCTCGGCCAATGAGGTTGCAGTATTCTGATCAAGTTGGCATTTGCCATAGCTTAACAGTGCACATATTCTATCTCTGCATTAATTAGTCCAGCTTTGACACCGTTCGATCTTTATCGGTTTATTTTAGTTTAAATGTGTGAGAAGTGTTATTAATATGATAAAAATCTTTTAAGTTTACTAAACACTAAATTAATGTATTATTTAAATCCGTTTCGAAATCTGCCTGTTTTAAAGAACGCCTCATTAGAACTTCCAGCTGTGAGTTATGAATTTTAAATTTATAGTGCATGGTATGTTTTATTTATTTTTGGAAATATTTCTGAATGAAGTGATCAGTGATTTCTATTTTATAATATATAACCTATTTTATTATTTTATCTCTTAATAACTATAAGTAATTTAGTTAAAATTCAAATAACTTAATGTAAATTCATTATTAACTTATAACAATATTCTTATTGTATAATATATTCATTGTCGTTTTACATATGCTAGATTCTTTTTAAATCAAACGGTATTTATAATTCAGTATTTATAGTTCACATGTTTCAAAAGATTAAAAACTATAAAGTATTGAAAATCTATTTTAAAAAAATTTTTTTGTCAGATAATTTGTAATTTTAGAATTAATAAATTGCAATGTGAATGTTTTGAAATAATATTTACTAGGCAAATTTAATATTTTAAAAGAAATTCCTTTGTGTTGAGTAGGCTATACACTTCTCACTAAACATTTAATTTTTTTATTAAATGTTAATAATTCTAAAGCATTCATTGAAAACTTCCTTTAAATGAGTCATTTTACAGGTAATAGATTCATTTCTTCAGAAAATAAAATGTAAAATTCTTTTCTTACTTTATATAAATTACAATATTAATAAAAAAAAAACAATCTAATCAATACTGCAGGCTCTAGTTTTCCAAAGTTTTAAATCTTAGTATTCTTCAGAATGTGTTTAGAAAAAAAAATCACTTAACTCAGCAGCGACTCATCGAAGGCATCGTAAATCCATCAAACGGTTTCTAAACTTATCAATTTAAACCTGACCATCTCTTTATTCATTGATTAGTCACCGATGGCTCATCGGTTCCCTCTCTAGAATCAATGGATCCTCTGGATGTAACCTCATTATAACCTCAGTGTTGTTATATCTAAATTTACTTTACATATTTATATTTCAATTTACTCCATCTCTCTATTTGTTTCTGTTTTGACATTAAAGAAGTCAGAAGGTTGATAATTCCTTATCCCCCCTTTATTTTGTAACCTTCCAGGAGTATTAACCATTCGCTGGATATCTGATATTGTTGTTCCCAAACTCAGCACAAATATCCGATCAATCAAGCACAAATAAAAAAAACGATTAATGGAATTAACGCTGAGTTTAGAAACTAGCTCTTTGTTTTGAGTGCTTGAGTGTTGTGAGAGAAGTTGAGTGCTTCAATATTTGCCTGCCGATTGAGTTGGTTGTGCATTTTCCCCTGATTCATAATATTTTTCAATTACATATTAATAGCTTTAATATATTAATTGAAAACTACTTTTAAATTATTCGATTTACAGATAATAGATTATTTAGTGAAGTTGGTTGGGGTGTTCAGTCAAAAAACAAAGTAAAAATAAAGAAATAAAGAAATAAAAATGAATATTTATTTTTATTTTTGCTGTCGTTTCGGCCCCAAGTTCATGCCTTTGTCAAAGGGGACCTTCGTGAGATCAGCTCTGATGAAGGCCTAAACTTTAGGTCGTAACGTTGGCAAAAATAAAAATACATATATTTATTTATTTTTAGATTGTTTTTTGACTGAAAACCCCAACCAACTTCTCTTCAATTTTTTAATACAGTCAACCATGAATCCACTATTATCATTTATAATTCTTATTGACTTTCTATATAATACAGTATTAAAAAAAAAAAAAAATCAAGCATATTTAAAAATCAAAGAAAATCAAGCCATCTGATTTTCTTTTGACTAAAAAATTCAAATGTTCGTTTTTAAAATTATCCATGGTGTGTTAAATAAAACATCTTATAAGATTGGCATGTTTTAAAAAATAGTAACTAAAAACTAAATAGCTAATTTAATAAGCCGCCAACGTTGTGGTGGAAATTTTAATTGAAATATGCTGCATTTTATAAAAAATCATATCATTTTTTTACACAACGTGAGATAAATCTAGAATTTTAGACAAATAAACCTCAATTTAATTAATATGGATTTAAACTTTATAAAACGAAAAAGTTTTTCGTGGGATATCTGTAGTATAGCTGGATGATTATAAAAACAAAAAAAATCGCGAATAATTTATGATTTTGTAAAAAACAGAACTTAGCATAGTTTTGCCGCTCAAAAGTGCTTTTATTATTATATTTATTTAAATTAAATTTTGTCTAGCTTATGTTCAAACAATTGTTAATTACTTAATTAAATGTGTCTTTAGTTATCGCTTTCTATTCAACAAAAAACAGATAATTGAGATTTCTTACTTTTCTGCTGAAAATCGGCCCATTGTTTATATGAAGTTTTTTGTAGCTCTTGAGATCTGCTATCACTGCTATAAAATGTTTCCCCTACTTGCGGGGGCTCCCTATATATATATATGTATGTATATGCCAGAATAGTAGGCAAGAGACCACGTGGAAGACCAAAAACCAGATGGATTAATAGGGTAAACAAAAATACGGCTGAGCTTCATGCCGCAAACTGGAAAGCAGTAGCCCAAGATAGGCAGAGGTGGAGAAGGCTGGTTCAGTCGGCCAAAGATCTACAAGGTCTGTAGAGGCAACCTGGAAAAAAATAAAATATATATATATATATATTTAATGTTTTTCCACTTACCTATAAATTAAATATAGTGAGGGAAAGTATTGCGATATTGAAAATTTCGAATCTCGGTTTTCAACGTAAATAAATGTTTCAAGGTCCCCTGAGTCCACATAACCAAGTCCTAAAAATGGTGTGTGTGTGGTTATGTGTAAGTGTGGGTGTGTATAATAGCCTAGCAGAAAAACGAAAAGCCGTACGAAACTGAAATCTAGCTATATAACTTGGATTTTACACCAAATTTTCCCTTAAAATCGGCAAACACTAAGTACCGCTTACATGATTGATATTATACATTTGTACGATTTCCTCAAAAACGGCTCTAACGATTTTGATTAAACTCAGTACATCAATGTAAAATTAAAAGGTGTTTAATATCATTAAGGTTTTATCATCATTGAATGCCCAATCTTCATATTTGAATCGGACGTTCAAATAGACTGATGGAGTTATTAGGTTCGTATTGTCTACCCTCGTTCTAATAAATAGGGTTTGTAATATTTTGATGGTCATAAAGAGTTTTTGCACTGATAAATATGACTCAGATTTATAAATATGCTCTTTATAAGTTGACTATGGTTAATAGTATGGTTAAGATCCATTTAAAATTTACTTCAAAACCTTTTTGAAATAGTCCGATTTCGCCAGACAATTATTTATGTTCTAAGTGTAGCGTGCAAAGTTGTGTGATGCGAGCACCAGATTTTTTTTTCTAATGCCCTCCTATTAGCTATTTTTGGCTAATTGGTTCACGCTGAATTCCTAATTCATTTCTCGTATGGTTTTATTTAGGTCATTTCCAGTATTGACTTCGTCGTTGTCAACCACATAATGGCGCCCACGACCTTCCTTGTCTTTTAACTAGAAATCTAGACAGCGAAACTTCTGAAACCACTCTGTAATTGTTACAATCACTTCACAGAAATCGGGTTGTTGGCATTTTTTTTTAAAAAGGATTTGAATAGACTAAATGAAGCGATTTTACTGTTTGAATTTACTTCGAAATAGAGGATACATAATTAGGTTACAATTTAGTTTAGTTTACACAATTGGTTTTAAAACATAGCAAGTGCAAAAATCTGCATCATTTTTACATTAACCCTATAGTTACACATTTTTATATAGGATAGGCGATTTTTATATAGGAGAATAGTATAATTGGCGTAGTAAACATTTATGGTTATTCCATGTACGTGAAAGTAGTTTAAATTAGGCTTACACATATCTGACACTAGCAAGCTACTGAAGTAACGTCGATCTGAAGTAGGTAAGGACATCAGATTCTTTAGAAACCCAAAATATTTTAATCTTTGTTTGATTAATAATGGGTATTTATTTGTTATTTGCTGTCCAGGAAACAAGCTAGTCACAGAATGGTAAGCATAACCTCAGTATCTCTTGTATTGCAGTTTCCGCCCAAACTAAATAGATATCAGCTTACTGATAAAGATCATAAATTCCTTACTCTCACAAACTCAATATTTATGGCCTTTGTCCCAATGTATTCCCGGTGATACCTCTGATTCAGTAAGGAAAATCGCTCCTAGATCTTTATCTGTCAGTGCTTCCTACGGGTCCAGACTATTTACTTAATTCATTGTATCATGTATGTATTGGGTTGATTTTAATGTATCTACCATACACTTTTTATCTTACGAATTAATCCTTAAGGTGGATTGTTTATCTTCTTTATAGTATGTCAGCAGCCATTTTTGTAAATTCCTGTTAAAATTAGATTAGTACCGTGTTTGCTATTCCACTGTGAGTGATTTTTTCTGTATTATTTTAAAAGACTTAAGCGTGCTGCAGAAGGTCATAAAAAAGTTGCGCTGTTTATGGGAATGATTCCTTTACCGAACGCAGTGTCTCGCCAATTTGTTTTACCGAAATTCAGGAAATGTTTAGATCAGTGACGCTCCATGTATTATAAGATTATTATTTTCAAGTATTGCCATCAGGAGTAACAATCAATTCAACGCTATACTGCTCACGATTAACGAAATTGAATCAACCAATTTGAAAGAAAAAAAAAACGAGAACTGTTAAATTGGAAAGGACGTTGTTTTCCACCTAGATAACGCTAGATCACACACCTCATCCCTCCCTCTTCACCAGACTTGAGACCAGAGCCCCACGCGACTAACATTTATTACGGTCTCTTCAGAACTCCATGAATCGGCAGCCATGCCAAAATGAACGGGACATATAAGCCACCTTACTCAGATCTTTTTAGCATTAACGCCAGACATTCTGTCATTATGCAGTTAGTGACAAGATGCGAACAGGTCATACTAAATAATGGTCGATACATTTTAGATTAAAATTAATTTTATATCTATTATACACCGTTTTTGTTTCACTCTGAAAAAATGTCCAAACGATGTCTCTAAGATCTTTGCCAACCTAATAGTTAATGCGCTATACGTCAGTTCGTTATGTTAAAAGAAAAATATTTACCCTGTACTATGACCGAAGATGTTACTAAAACCATAAGTGTTTTCAAGAACAAGAAAATATTTATGACTTTCCGGTATCAAAGTTATCTTTATGAGAGGATAATCTCTGTTAGCTGTTGAGGATGAAGACCTAGCTGGAGCTGGAGCTGGAGAGGAGGTGGCTCTCCAAACTGATTCAGCCACAAAAAGTAACCGAGGCTCTGAGGGCGGTCGCTGACCCCAAGGCTGCGGCCTTCCGACCCTCTTCTCTAAAACATACTTTATTCACAGGATATCCATGTATTTCTGTGATTAACGAATATTTACTCCACGGTTTATTGTTTATAAGACTTATTTCGCTATTTATGATCATCATTAATTTATTCCACTTATACGCAGAAACTTTATATATATATAACGCATAAACTATCATCTATCGAACCCTTGGGTTGGATCGTAAGCACCGGGATCTGTGGAGTGCGGTAGAAATAAATAAATACTACCTCCTTCCCCAGGGCGCCTCTGGTCTCCAATATTTTATAGTCATTTACTTTTTAAAAAGCTCATAAGTCAGTTCAATAAACAGTGCAAGTTGTAATCGTCATTCGACCGACAGTAATTAGATTGAATTGTTTATAGAAAAATTAAGTTTAAATCCCATCAAATCACCTTTACCCTTCTTCGTAAATCTGTGTCCTCCAGTCCTACAGTATCCTTTAATAATACCCCACTTATCCCTGTAGAACAAATCCGGTACCTTGGACTCCACTTAGACAAACGTCTAACTTGGAATCCTCCTACCAGACTGAAACGACAAGAAACCGCTCGACGTTTCCGACTACTCTAATCCTTACTAGATAAACGCTGTAAGATTCCAGTTAATTACAAAAGACTATATATAATAAGGCCTATTTGGACCTACGTAGTTGAGCTATGGGGCATCACTAAGCCATCGAATTCCTCTCGTATCCAATCCTTATAATCCAAAATCCTTCGTAAAATCCTCACTGCTCCTTACTTTGTCACAAATAAAATCATCCATGACGACCTTAATATTCCTTATGTTTTTGACCTGGCCTAATCCAGATACCTATCCTTTCATAACAAACTTCAGAACCATCAAAACCCTCTCATGTCTAACATTGCTTCCTCTTCGATCCCTGATAACCCTCCGAGGCGTCTGAAAACAAGATGGCTTCGAGATCTCCTATTGTAAATAAATTTTTAATGTGCTACCGGTGGATAGTTTCTCAACAAGTGGTTTCATGTTATTATATTCTTGTGTTCACATTTACTGAATGTATTTTTATTTGTACTACAGTTGTAAATATCATAAAAAAATTAAGTTCTTTATGAAACGCGAGGCTGTACTCCATTGTATGTTGTATACGTAATTTTTTATATATCTCTCCTGGGAGGAAAGATTTTCAAAATTTTAGTTTATTTCTAAATTGTCTAACAATCAATTTGTCTTTGTCAACCAATTTTCAAGGAGTATGTTGTTTATGCTGTTTTATTTTCTATTTCTTCTGAGTTAAAAGGAATGGAGTTGTTCACCTTGCCCCCGCCTCTCTCTCCGGTTATGCCCATATCTGTGTAATGTGTTTTAGCTATTATTATTGCATCTTTTTATGTATGGTTATTTCATCTTGTCAATACGCGAACTGCCAATGAACAGATTTCTTATAAGAAATTTGAGAAATAAGAAATATTTTCACTTTCGACAGAAGACTTTCCATGTTGAAAACGCATGACTGGGCTACTCCTTCATGTTGGGCGTCCTCTCTTCCCAGTTTGAGCTCAGAGTTTTATCAGTTTCTCCAAGTGGGTAGCGATGAAAAGGGTGCTTAATGATGTGATTAATTCAACTAACATATGACCTAGGTTGTTTCTGAAATATTTGGATAAATATGTGATGCCTGCATTGGCGAAGGATTGTTTTATTCTTTACCTGCATTTTAGATACACGAGGCTGTGAGTTGATTTTTCCAATTATAACCTACTATCGATTTTATGTATCTTTGCGACTTTACATTACTATAATTTTGGTGAAGCCTATTTCATTTAAAGGCAAGAAAGAAAGGCATTCAAGTCTGACTAAACGTGTAATCTTTAGTACATTTAGTTTTATCAAACAGCAACCCAATTTAATTGTATTCACATCGCATCAATTAATAAACCCCACTCTCGTTTTATTTCAAAAATAACTTTTTTTATAAGCGTGTTCCAGCAGGAATTTCCAGTAAGAGAAGGATTGCCAACATAGTGTAGTTCAGTACCGACAATTCGATCTCCTTGTCCCGATAAATGATGTAAAGGTTTTTCATTTCAAATGAATATTTGACAACAGTTGTCACCATTATGAGAATCTACCATTAATTTATGATAAGATAGCAACCAATTAGTAGGGAAATATCACTGCCTCAGGCGACCATAGCATCCGAATTAAATAAAAATTAATAATATTCAGATATTCTTCGTCGAACCTCACGCAATGAATTTTCAAGCTATGACTTCAGGAATTTCAAAAAGGTTTCTTCATTTCATTGATAAACCTAATTTTGTAAAGACATTCTAATTTCGAATAGATATTGAAGTTGGAATGTCACAGAAGTTATGTACATGAAACAATAAAAGTACTTAACAATAAAAGTATTTTCATTCCTGTTATATATCAGATAATTGCTCCCAACCATAGGTTGAAAGAAAGTAGATATTACACAATGCTCACGTTAATGCGTCCAAGAAAAATGTCAGCGTTTTCATCAGTTTCTTTATTACTTCTATTTTTTATAAAAATAAATCATAACTAATTAAAAAACCTCGTATTTAATCACATTATTCTTACTCATGTATTATTGCTGTAGAAATAATTACTAAAAGGCTTTACAGATATTTGCAGTAGTAACTTAACCTCAATCTCTAAGTAGTAGATATCCGTATTATTGTAGCCATCTAACGCTTTTTAACCTCCCAACCTCAATGCCTCATCGAAATCAGAAAATCATCGCTGAGCAATGTTTTTGAAATCTACAAAATCTTAGCTCGAAAATTCATTGCCTGCGATTTTACCGAGTATTTTTGAAAATTATTCACTTTAAAGGCTATATAAATATTTTTTTTTGCAAATTGGTTGTAATTCATCGTGAATTTCGAAATTGATTAATAAATTTGAGAAATGTTCAGTCACATTAGAGAAATTCGGATTTGTATCGGAGGGGACGTAGTTTACTCAATAACTAGATTAAAATATGAAAATTGCGATTGGCGGCGCTAAATTACACTTTTTGATCGATTATCTTCACCTTAATTTTTGATCGAAATATCCTTGGGATATCTTCTATATAATATATGTATGTATAAAAAAATAATCAAACTAATATATTTTCACCTCTCAAGAAGACCTTTGTACTTGTAAATAGTTCTAATTGTGAAATATTTCGAATAACTTTTTCTTTTTTTTTTTTTCTTTCAAAACATATTTCGTCACTTAGAGCCGTGAAAACATTTAATGTAATTGAGAATTAGCACTAATATTAGATGGGAATATATGTTTTTTTTTTTCTTATGCCATAGTCATTGGTCATTCGACCATCCGACATCTTGCTGCCCAGTATAAGTTTGATTTTTTTATATAATCATTCACAAATGTTTTATTTCTTATGTCCGTCAAAGCAGGACATTTCTCTACGTTGTCTGCATCAATTTTTGCTTATTCACATAATTTACACCTTGAATCCTCAGCCACGCCTATCTTGGAGAATATATGTGCAAACTATCTTTTTATTTGTTATAAATTATTAAATGTATTCATTTAATAATTAAGCCTTTTATTTTTTTTTCTCTTGGCATTACGGAACCTGATATTTTGCCACTTTTACCAACCTTTTCCATCTCCGCGTATCTCATTCTATTCATCTGCATGGAGCTCTCTCTGGTCCCTGGCCTGCTATTGAGGCATTCATTGTTGTGAAAAGGCTTTCCGAGGGATTACTTCCAGCTACATGCCTCGCCCATCGTATCACCTTTCCTTCGTACCATGAGATATTGATCGACCATTTTCTGTAAGCAGTTCTTTATTGATGATTTTCCTCCATGCATGAGTTTAGTAAATTATATAAATATAACACTCCTATCGCCTACAAGATAATGACCAATATCCAAGCCGGATTATTCGCATTATGAAAATTTATAGGCGACCACCAAACTGTGTGCAGAAGAGAAAGGAGCACTACAGTCCAAATCTTCATCCTATAACAAGTACTCGACAAACGTTTGGAAGTAGCTCAGTATGAGCACCCTTTATTTTTCGGTTTTAAGGGTGCCTATGATTACACGGATAGAAACTGTCTTTGGAAAATCATAACTGAACTGCGAGTTCCTGGGAAGTTGATGACATTGACGAAGGTGCCTTCAAATGAACCTAAATGTCGAGTCCTAATAGAAGAAGAAGTATCGGAAGTCTTCAAAGTTGGAACTGGCTTACGGCAGTTTAAAGAGTTGTATAAAATGGAATATTAGTTTTGGGAATCCCATTAATAAAACATGAGTAGATAAATTTCCTTTTTTTTTATGTACAGAACTTTAATTTTAAATATTAAACACGCCCCTATGTCTCTACACGATTAATGATTTTTCTACCTTCATAGCAACGTTTGATGACGACATATGATCCTATTACCCCACTCAGATCCTCCAATGGCTTCCTTTAATCTTCAAAGACACGTTGTCAATGCTGAAGTTTTTGCAATCAACGGGATACCAACGTTAATGAATTAAAAAGATAGATACTTGAACCCTTCAACGCTCAACGAAGACCGTCCTTTCATTTTTTTTTTTAGTTATATACCATCAGCCGTATACAAAGCCGTTGGAAGTAACCAGTTGACACAAGATTATTTTAACTATGTAAACTGCTATAGGACCACTACTTTTAAATTAACAACAAACTTGTCACTTAAAGATCGGAAACTTCCAGCTATGGTATGTTTGGTTTGGACCAGCCTATTCAATGATTTTAATCAAAACTTGAAATGAAAAGTTATTCTTTATTTTTAATCAGTTCCAGAATGACACTGGAACATTTATTTAATTTTAATGGTTTTTCAATTTGTCTTATTGTAAATTTTAATATTTAAACTGTCTAACTGTAACTTTTCTTCTTTTAATATTTATTTTTATTTTTTAAAAACGTATTTTTAGCTTTTATTCTTAAAATCATCAATCTTTATTTTAATTGTCTTTGTTACCTTATATTTTAATCTTTAAATTTCAATTTTTTATAACTTCAATTCAATTGTACCAATATATTCAACTGTAACTATTTTTAACTTTCTAAACTTTAAATTGTATTTGTTAGCTGTAGTTTTGTTGTGTATGCCTATGTGATAGTAGATTCAATTGCAATATAGAGCGGAAATGACCCAGGTGGTTGAAGAGCTCTAAACATAAATAAAATATGTGTAGTGTATCCGTTGAAAACTAGATCGCGAAACTTTCTTTCGTAATAAATATTATATATATATATATATATATATATATATATATATATATATATATATATATATATAGATATAGATATATATATATGTGTGTGTGTGTGTATACATGGTAAGTGAAAGTAAAAATTAAAAAAAAAAAGATATTTGCAAATTCAATTTATTCAGAAATAAAAAAAATGTTCACAAGTAAAAATTTGAGAATAAATTTTTCATTCATGAGTAACGTTGAAAGAAAATAAAATCTCCTATTTATGTTGAATATTCATTGATTACATTGTAAAGAGTTTTTCGCTGTATTAAATTAATGTCGTTGACCTATGCGACACAAATTTCATTAATTTCGATTCTATTTTACAATCATTGTTATTTTAAGACTTTATTTTTGTAACTCACAGTATTGCACAGACATTGATTGCCCTGTAAAAATCGTAGGTCAATACGAAATATATTATGGACTTCCGTTGAATGATTACCTAACGTTTCGAAGTTTGGCAATTCTATACCAAGGATAAGTTTCTCTTTATGAAACAAATTCTAATTAATGATATATTAATATATAGAATTTCAACAGTTTAAGAAATACCTGTATAGATACTAAAACTCTTTTTCCTGTAATTGTGGTAATTATTTTTATGTAACAATTTGACATTTCTGTAGCTTTGGATCTGTCATATATAAAATTAAAAGGTATATTAACTATATATGATATTACTTAATACAATATATTCATAAAAAGAAAGATTTTTTTGGCATGGAGAAATGTATCTAAATATTCATTTTAGGAGTACAAAGAAATATAGATCGATTGATTGTAATATTGAAAGTATACTTTTATTAATTAGTTATAAATATACATAACGTCCTGTTGTCGTTTTAAATTATAATCTGCTTGCACATTGTAAAAAAGATGCATAAAACATGTTTATGAGTTAATATAATAAATGTTTTGTTTTTTTAAGAAAATATTGTAATTATGAAAATCTAAATTTCCATAGGAAAAATACAATATTTTTTCTCTTGAAATATCCTGTTTAATTATAAAATATTTATTATTTCGTTTTGAAGTTTATACTTATTTAGTCATTAGTTATAAAAGCATATATATGTATTCAATCTATACTCTTATAGTTTATAAAAATCATTTGTTGATGAATACTAAGTATTATATTTTAACATAATTATTTAATTGGGAATAGGGTCAGTCTCATTGCTTCTCTGTTTATTCGACGTTTAGATCCCGTTTTTTAATAAGTTAACAATGGGATCCTCTTCAAAGATTTAAAACAGATCCTCGATACCTCAGGCCAGGGACACACCGACAGTCTCAGCACCGCCCAGAAGCACAGATATTAAGCTACTTATAATATTTTATATATGTATATACCTATATACCTATATATATATATATATATATTATATTATTATACCTATTATATAATATAATGCTACTGAGTTGCTTAATATCTGTGCTGGCGGACGGTGTTGAGACTGTCGGTGTGTCCCTGGCCTGAGGTATCTAGGATCTATTTTAAAACTTTGAAGAGGATCCCATTGTTAACTTATAAAAAAACGGGATCTAAACGTCGAATTAACAGAGAAGCAATGAACATTTGAATAATTATTAACTGACCTTATTTCCAATTAAATAATTATGTTAATATATGTATATATATATATATAATGTACATGCATTTAAAAGTGTATAAAAAGTATGTCTTTTAATTAATTCCTATGTTTTGTTTTTTCAGGTTAGTATTGAAGAATACTTCTTTCAAAAGTTTCAAGTAAAGGTTAGTTTTTGGTTATTATTAAACTGTTATTTCTTTCTCAAAGTTTGAAATTTCTGTTTAAATAATAAAATAACAGTAATGAAAACATATGTTGCCTTATGTACAATTTCTAACAAAAGATTAATATATTATTCAAGACATATTATTTAGTAGACTGGTATTACGGTTAGCATACAATTTTTTTAATATACTTTTTTATTTTTTTAATTAAATCTTATTTTTAAAGGTGTCTCTTCTCATTTTAAAAATAAAAAATATATATATATATATATTATGAGTAAAAAATTCTTGTAATTATAAAAATACTACAAAGTAATAGTAATAAAATATTTATCACTATTAAACGAAAGTTAATAACACTTCAATATGTGCTGTTTAATAGAATTAAAATAACAGTTTAATTAGTAATTGAAATTAAAGGTTTTATCATCTCTATTTACCAGCTATTATGGTTTATTATTATTATTTTTTTTTTATCATAATGTTACAACATTTTTGATGCATTAAATCTACCATTTTAACTTCAGTTAATTGTTATAGGACCACAAACATGAAGTAAACAAACTAGCCCCAGATCAACAAGTCTATTAAGATAAATGGTTGGAATCTGTTGTCCTATAGATAAGATATTGCCATCCTTCTATAGCCAGTGGACTGACTTTTTCCGCTTTTTTAAAAAATTCATATATCCAATAAAATTTTTAAAAATCGCTTCGTCTCTCTGTAATAAAAATATATTAGTAAAAAAGAGTAGTAACTGTTATTTAAAATATTTAAACCTTCACATAAAATCATCTAACTGTTCCAATCTAATACAATAAAAATAGTCTTTTTATTTTTTTAATACTAGACCCGTAAATTTTATTTAAGATTAAATTATACAGGACCATAAAATTAACCTTATATTGATATAAGTTATATTTATTAATTCATAAATGATCTGATGGGAATTTGGCAGTTTTTTTTTTGTTTTATTTTAATTTATAACCAACGTAATATAAAATAATTATTCACTTATTATCACACTTAGATAGACTAAAATAATTTCAGTGTTAATTGTTTTTATTTGACTTTTCGATCCCGTTTTCCTTATATAAATAATAGGATCCTTTTCAGTACTGGAAAAACAAATACCCATTATTGGTACACTTATGCAATACAATCTTGAATTATTTTTCATACACTCATTTCATACCAATAATTTTAAATATACCTTACTTCCTTAAATTTAGCATCGATACTCCTTATTACGATTATTATTTAAAATCGTTTTTACTTTAATTATAGTATTCAAAGGTCGAATAAAATTTATATATATATTAATTTCTTTGTTAAAATAATTTCTCTTAGTGAGATTCAAGGTGAAAAATAAAGCCGTTTTTAAACTACATACGAATTTTTCTGCTAAACGAATTTTGATATATTATAAGCGAAAGGATGGTGCTTTGAGGGTGTAAAAAAACCTCAAATATTGTAAACTTGAAAGATCGATCAATACATAAATACCAATACCAATACCAATGTTTATAAGACCGATAAGTCTATATGTCGCCGTTTTGGCTTTATTTTATCTTACAATTAGTTAGTAAAGTTTTAGTTCGAAAATTCTTCATATTGCTAATAAGTGTTTCAATTAAGCGCCGTTAGATCGTACTGTGTAGAAAATTTAGAAAAGATTGTATTGAGCTGACATCTATATTCGGCCAATATATTCATTCCATCGAGGTTGTTACGTTTTTACTTGCAATATTTTCGTATTGTAACGTATTCAAATATTCTTTCGAACGATATATCGGCCTTTTGTTTACATCCCTTCGAGAATCGTACAGTTTGTTTTCGAATATTCTTCTTTTTCCTCGGTAAATGTCTTATAAATGTCAATCGTCAAGGGATCGATGGAAAGAGAAATTTTAACGGTACCGAAATGAAGAGACCAATATATCAGCCTATCCGTCTTTTCTTTGAGATTAGTATTGTTTCCGTTATTAGAATATTCTCATTTTTCCTCTGTCTCAATTTATCTCAGATTGATCAAGGTAACGACGGCCTGGACTGTCGTTCAAAGACCGATATATCGGACTATCCTCCCGTATTTTCTTTTCACCAAGATTTGTTCTATTTAACTTGGAATGCTCTCCTTTTTCATAGATAAATATTTCAATCAATGGATATATCGATAGATAAAGAAATTTTAACGTTACCGAATTTTCAAAGACCGACGTATCGGCCTATCCGGCGATGTTTTCTTTTCATGGAGATCCGTACAGGTTCCCTTGAAATATTCTCCTGTCTCAATAAATTTTTCTTTGTTATCTTTCCTTCAAGATTGGTACTCTTTCGCTTGGAATATTTTTCTGATTGCTAAATCGATGTCTTAATAAATCACCTAGGATTCGAAAAATCGGCCATGAAATATCACTATTATTATTCTATTGCTAAAAAAGGAAATAAATATATCAGTATATCGGCTCTTGATATCAGCCGATGTACCGAAAAACCTACGTTTAGACAATGTCTTCATCAGGGCTTTGTGACACTGAGACCACTGAAAAAAGATTTGTTTATGGACTTATTAAATGTATTTGAACAGTGCGATTTGGGTTTTATCTGCCCTGATGATACCTTATTCGGCGAAGTCTTGTCGGGATAGTTAGTTTTTACCTCCATTTAAAGACACGAGGTTGTGTGGTTAGACTTGTAGCACAGCATTTGATTTCTGTTGGCTTTAAATAAAATAGTTTTTCCACTATTTTAGTCTTCTTTTTTTTTACCGTCACCTCCGCCACCCCCTGCTTCCGTTAAAAATTAACTTTATTTTTTTAAAATGTAAAATACAATTCTATAACGTGAGTGAAAAATTCAAGTCATTATAAAATTAAATAATGGACGCTATTAAACTTAAGTCAATAATAGTAGTTGTTAAATAAAATTTAAATAACTGATTCAATCGGTAATTTAAATTAAAAATTGTGTGCATATCTATTTCCCAGCATTTGTTGTTATTTATGACAGAGAGAGGACTGAAGCTGTAATCTTGCCCTCTCTGTCGTTGAATGGGGTATAAAGAAAAGTGTCAACAGTTCTCAAGGTAAAATTAAAAGAGAATAAATCCAATATTAAAATTATATCAAGTTGCCACTTTTGTTTGCAAATTTACAGTTAAACTAATTATTCCACCATTTTAGGGAAAAAAAAAACATTTGTTATAGGAATTGAATTAATATTAAGAATTGTTTCGGGAAACTGCCAACCCAAATTGAAAATCTCAAGATCACTGGCGCATCTACGAAGGGCTGAAGGGATTTCAGGCTGAAGCCTTATCCTTGGATACATTTTTGTTTTCATTGCTCCACCGTTGTTCGTCTGAATGATCTAAGCTAAATACTTAAACAGTCATAATATATTCACTTTTTAAATTATAATGCATGTACAGCTGCTAAATGTAAGCACGTGTCAAGAATATCTATAAAAGCATTATTCTGGTAATAACTTTTTTTCTTCCTTCAAGGACAAATTAAACATCATAAGTAGTTTAATTTTTTTATTTTTTTATTTTGTATCTGATGATGGAATAAAAAATATGTAAATTTTGAATCTATAAATTTATAGCAGCGATTACAGATTTTGGGAACTCTAGTTCCCTTAAGAAGTTCTCGTAAAAGTGGTAATGTGAACCCCCTAGTTCCACCAGTTCTAGTAAAAGGATTTAAAGGGTTCAAATTAAAACAAATTTGATAGAAAAACTTTATGTTGGCTTCACTATTGGTTAATCCACCACACTAACTCCAGGATTTAATTTTGGCGGGGCTTCAGCCCGAATGATTTTTTTTTAAGGTAAATATTACGATAATTACTTCGGAAGCAAAAGAGAAACTAAGTATCTATATGAAATGGTGTTTAAGTAATTCTTTAAGTCCTATTAAATGTAATTAGACCAACAATAATACTTATAGAGATAATGTTTTTCATAAAACATGGTCATATTTTACCGTTTTGGGGGGGCTTCAGTCCGAAAGCCCCCCCCCTCACCGTAGGTCCGCCTGTGCTCCACCACATGGCATGCGACTTTCTAAGGAAGATAACGACTCGTTTACCTTCCATACCGACGTCCAAATGGTGCCAACATAACAGATTAGGACTTGGATTAGCAATTAACACCTGTTTTATCTCTAACAAAAAGTGACGTCAGAATTGTTGAGTTAAAAGTCATGGAAATCGGAGTGGACTTGAATTGAAAAAGGTTTATATTAAATTAATTTATTATTTATATTTTTCCTTGGCATATATGTTACGTTAAATCAAAAACATTTTTTTTTTTTTTATTAATTAAAGAAATTTGGCTCCTGGTAGTTGTTAGCGTGGCGGAGGGGAAGGGTTAGCCGGGAGAGGTGAGCTCTTGCTGCTTCCTGATCGCCTGGTGGCCGGCCGCTCCTCATCATCGACGTATACGCTGCCCCGGAGGAGGGGGGGGAGGGGAGGCTCTAAGTCTGAGGGGTGGGGGTGTCCATGTATTGAGTCCTTTATTTGTCAACAATGGGATTCAAGGATCAGCAATTGTTGCATCATTTTGTATTTATTAGATTAATTTACGACAGCAAAAATAAGAAAACAAATCTGGTGCGCCCTTCACACAACTTTCACTACCTCCCTAGTTTGAATCGACATTATTTTCTGACAAAATTGAGGCTTAAACCTTTAACAAAGTTAACCTTTAACAACTCATTAAGGTCATTGAAATAACGCAAAACCTATTTATTATATCGACGTTATGAAATAAAAACCCCTCATAACTCAATCTATTAAAAATTATGTGTAACTCAATCATATTTCAATATCTGGTTTTGTAAACCACATACCTGCTCTCAGCTATCTATACCTCGAGAGATTCGAAAATACATCTGTATATATAACCTATAAATGATTATAGATTGTACTACTATTAGTTATTAAATTCTTATTTTCCCCTAGTAAAGTTTACTACGGAGTTGCGAAATTTTCATTGCCTACCAAAAGTCAATCGATAGGTCAAAAGTTGTCACACTAATTGTAAATGGATAATATTGTTATTTTCGAGATGGAAAATACATGAAATTATTCGCTAATTTAATTTTCTAAAATGTTATGAACATATGTTTTAGACATCCAGGTAATATTTTTATATTTCACTAATTCTTTCACACAAATACCATGAAATAGTTTTTTAAACAATGTCATGCCTTGATTCGGTTCATTTTATGTATTGTTTTTTCAAACTTGAAATAATTTTATAAGTTCACATTCACTTTGGAAATTTCATTTCATCTCCTTGGTAATATAGAGTTTCCGTTGAATAATATTAGTTTTCATAAATTATTGTTAATAATTTATTATTCGCTCTCCATTGCTTTCTACGACTTTGTATGTTAGATTTTTTTTTTTTCTTCAAAAATTCTCAGCTTTCCAATGATATATTATACATATAGTATCTGACTATTATTTCCGGGATTAATTTTAAATACATAATACCAGATTCGTGCGACCTTCCCTTTTTGAGCTATACTGATCACACCCACACAGGCCATTTAGCGGGACTTGCGGGACCAAGACGAGTCTTGGTCTTGCACTAGAGTCTCGCAACAGTCTTGCAGTTACTTATTAGCTTATTAGTATAGAGATATTACTGTATTTTTTTAGATAGGAAAAACCTAACTAAGTTCGAATGTATAATTAGAGGAGTTAAATGCAAAGGTATATTCGTTATACCAATTATTTACACATAGTAACTAAGATTGTCAAGTATTAGTAATTATTTCACCTTAATTTTTACTTAAAAAATTCAATTTTTTTTACCATTCCTGGTCTTGGTTTAGCAACAGTTAGACGGCTTTGGTCTTGCAAAGTGCAAGACCATGACCGATTTTGGGCAACACTAAATGCAGGGGACCTCAAAACGTCTATTTCCGTGAAAAACTCAAATTCGAAAATCTTCACAACCTCAATACTTTCCCTTACTATATATTACATACATAGGTAAGTTAAAGTAAAAATGAACCTGGTTCTGTACGTCACACAACTTTCACCTACCGCCTTACTTTCAGTGAAAATTATGAAATAGATTAATTAATCTTAAGAATATTAGTTTAACTATAGTTTAGTATAAACGTACGAAGATTGATTCAAAGTAAGAAAATTCTGTTCTATATTCCTTTTTTGTTATATCAAGCTGAAAATATATTTCAAAAGTTTCAAATTTCAGAACGATTTTTTCGCTCCATCAACATTTTTATTAGAGCAATTGCCCTCATTTGGATTCGAAGTATTTCAGGGTCGTATTACACTGCCATACTGTATGTATATTGCAAATTTTTTTTCTAGGGCCACATTATTCTGTTTTAATAATGACGAGAAGATAAAATGAGCTTATCTCTAAACTAAACTATGAACCTGATCCAATATACTATAACAAAACAAATTAAAAAACATCTAATTACGTAGAAAAAAAAATGGTAATAACGAACCTCAAAAATATATCCATAAAATGTAAAAAAAATCAGCAAGAAGGGCCAGTTCCTGCCTAATATGATCGATATATTTCATACATAGGTAAGTGAAAGAAAAAAAAAGTGTGAATATTTTGTAATCGACGCAAATGAATTATAAAATGTAGTTGGACATAAAATGACAGAACAGCTTTCTATTTACTGGTATTCCAGATAAGAAAGGGTTTGAATTGGAAACGTTGACAAAGGAAGTGGTCCAATTATTATCATTAATTTTTCTTGGTAGTAGATCATTTTGAGGGTTCATTCAAATAATTTTCCAACAACACGTTAGTCTGTTAATATCTGTAATTAGCAGGGGTGGATTGAAAAATAAAAGTGAAAAAAAGATTAAAATTGAATTTTTAATTATCCCTACTATTTAAATTTCTCTTCAAATTGCTTAACCTTAAAAGAAAAAAAGAAAATTATAGCTCATTCCACAATCATAAAAAAAAAAATCGTTTCAGAATATTATCGGTCGTCCTGACTTCGGCTGATGACGCAGGGATATACTCTCATACGATGGTTGCATTTCCCTGGTTCCATTGAATGGTCGGTCTCGATTGAAATCTTGTGAAAATCCATCAACACCCGGCCGATGAAGTATTCTGAATAAATGTTTTCAACGACGAGCCTATTTCTCTTTCTGATGAATGTGTCCTCCCCCCCCCCCCTCGACAATCAAAAAGATTGAATCCTCCACCTCCCGATCTGCTGAGTGCAAAAACCAATCCAACATAGAAGCAGTTAGTTAGTGGTTAGCAGTTAGTGGTAAATTTCATATTTTTTTTTTATTGTAATAAATTCAATATTTATACTGTTAATTTTGCCTGATTATCTTTTTAAAAAATAGATTATGGCAAAACATTCGTTCACCAACCTATTCAACGTGGAAATAATTTGAAATAAAGGAGAAATTAATATAAAGAACGAATTTATGAAAATAAAAGATAAGAAAATTTAAGAAAATAAAAGAAGTGTTTTATATTTATAGCTTATATTTCAACATTTTGAAATAAATACCAATTCCTTCTTACTAAGCTCTTGTAAAAACGGTTAAACAACAAAAAAAGGATTGTGATATATTATTAATCATAAACGTATCTTAGTTTTATATATATATATATATATATATATATATATATATATATATATATATATATATATATATTCTATCTATATATATTCTATCTATCTATCTATCTCTATATATATATATATATATATATATATATAATATTTTTTTGTAGATGAATTATGAGCTAGAAACTGACAGATTTTGTTCCCGAGGATGCCAGCCAAGAGTTGAGCTAAAATTCCGTTGATTTTAATTGGGAAGGCCTTTAACTTTTAATTGGAACCCTCAAAAATAATTATAATTCTTGTTCCATATTTAGAATTAGTTTCCCTAACCAAATTATTTTATAATAATACTGTTATTGTTAAGAAAGGTTTATATTTTCGTATCCAAGCGTCGAGGTAGGTATTAATAAAGAGTGAACGGAAGGCCTCGACAGAGCGTGTTCAATTAAGGAAAAGTGACTCAGTGGATGAGGATGAGGCTAAGGCAGGATTACCATAAGTGTCATCAGGCGGAAGACCACCCAAACCATTCTCTGCGAGCTAAGGGATGAGCCTTAATATATCGCAGGATGGATACCACAAACGGATGGATGAGTCTCCAGACTTATTATATAGGTCTACAAGCGGACGGATGATTATCCAGACCTTGTATGGAAGAGAGGGAAGGAGATAGGGTTAAAGGAGCATGTAATAAAATAATGGTCAGAATGACATACAACTAAAAACGTATATATAAAATATCCTGATCAATGGACTATAGAGGCGGTGAACCCGAACTCGGTTATAGCTATGACTTCCCGAAGGAAGGAGAACCAATTTTTAGTAAACTTCTCGAGGATGGCTAGTATATGTATATATACATCATGTAATACAGCTTTGATCAGTACAGCTTATTACTATACAATTTGGTTATCAAAAAGTATTCACTATTTTTAAATTGTAAATACAGATTTACAAGTTTATGCTGCAGATTTTTACATTAAAATTATAGAAAATAAAAATACATCTTCTAGGTAAAATGCTTGAGAGCGCAAATGTGGCGGAGCCAGGTAACGGGCAGATGAACTAAAAGGCCGCTATAGCTGTGACGTTGCCAATGTCGGGCAAGTGAACTAATAGTCTGCCACACAAGCTTTTGTTAGAGCGTTTTTGAAAACAATAAAATATATGTATATATAGTTTGAAATATGCATATGGTCGCAACGTCATCTTAATATATATTTTATATCCTTTAATAATGATATCTAAATAAAGCAAAAAAAAATCCTAATTCTCTTAGTTTCATTGGAACATAATGTTGGCTTTTATCTGAGTTTTTCAATTAATTCTATGTTGTTTCCCACTCTATTTTAATTAATAATCAAGGGTATGAAGTGGCTACATATTGATTTTGACTGTGAATGGACCTACTGTTCCAAGTTAGTAGCAACTCTATGTAGAGTTTGAGGAACCAGGGGCCTTTGATTAAGAAATGGATTCCTTTGATGCATGTGCACCCAATCTGCAACTCCAGGACTTCTATTAGAAATTATTCAGTTTACTTGATTCATGTAAACCGAACGAAAGATCTTGTAGCTCATCATAGAGAAAATTAATTACACCTGATTATAAAATTATGTTTATACAGTTTACAGCTAAAGAGTGGATTTGTTTAATAAATGTTTTTTATTTCCATACCGCCTCCCGTCAACAATGAGCTAATCATTTTATTGCGCTGTTTTGTAATTCTTTTAATTCCCCCTCCTCTAAAAATACCAGCATTCGATTTTAATCATGGTTTCATTTCATTGGTCCACAGAACTGTCCTTCAATAGGGAACAGAGATCTTTCTGGTTCAAGAATTCTTTCCTATATTTGGAAGAGGCGGGTCATTAAACATCGATTATCAGCTCATCTTTATCAGTTTATGGTTACGTCACTTGGCCGTAGATTTGAGGCTTCACGTCTAATAGGAAGCCTTGCGTGACTCTCATCCAACCCAACACTACAACTTGTATATATATATATATATATATATATATAATTATAATTATAATAATAAATTATTATTGTTATTAGTGAACATTTCTGAAAAAATGAAACCTTGCAATTATTTGAATTATTTTCATAAAAATGTCAACATTAGGGTTAGGAACATTTATTCATTTTCTTGCTAGAGATCCGTATAAAAACACTTGTTTATTTCGGCATAAGGTAACAGTTTTTTGGAAAAAAAAATTTAGTTAAAATTAAAAATTGTTGTTTTGTAATTAATTTACTGTAATACATTTTAGTTCAAAATAGAAAAAAATAAAGCTTTCTAATAAATTCTCGTAGTTATTTTTAGTAAAAATACAGGTATTTTGGGGTGACAGAATATCAAATCATATATATTTCTTTTCATAACTAAAAGCGAAAATGAACTTATTCCTTGATAAACTCAACTCGATTAATGTCAACTTAGAGCTTATTAAAATAGAAAGTTTTTCTAAAACTGTAATATCAATGATTTTGATAGAATGAATAATAGAAGAATGATAGAAAGAATAATCAACATTAGGGTTATTTTATGAGAAACAGAACTTAACTTAGTTTATCTGCTTAAAAATCATTTTGATATGGTCGTAAAAAAAGACAAACTACTTGCTTTAAAATTTAATTTTGTCTAGTTTACTGTGAAGTAATTGTTAATTACATAAATTAAATATTTTTTAGTCATCGCTTCCTTAACGAAAAACGTGACACAAATCTTAAATTTCATACTTGTTTGCGAAAAATCGGATCATTGTTTTTATGAATTTTTTTGTAGCTCATAAGGTCTGTAATCAGTTCTTTAAATACTTTTTTTTTACTATTAAGGGAAATTAATACAATCGTAGTAAAAATCAAATTTTTAAAATTTAATTTTTATTTAGAAGGTGCATTTTTTTTCAGAAATTTGTTTGTTTTTTTTATAGCTAATTTTTCTTTAATTTTGTATATTTTGGAAGTGGGAGGCTGCCCCACCTTTTCCCATTCCTCTGCCTACATCCATTACCTAATAACCTAACGAAATATTAATGAACGGGTGGAGGGGAGGGCAATAGAATTGACATTTAAACGGAATTAATGAGTTATCAAGAAAAAAATGGCAAAATATTAATCCAAAACAAATGGGAAAAAAAGTTTACAATACTATACTTACTTGATTTGATGATTTCATGTGTGAAGTGTTCGCAATAAAAATAAGCAAATGAAAACTAACTTTTTTTTGTCATTTCATTCATATTATTATTATTATTTTGGACAATATGTTTTGTATATAACATATATTTCTATCATATTTTTATTGAGCTAAATCAATTTTCACCGATGGGACCGAAACCCAGGCTATTTAAAAGCTTTTTATAAAATTACTGCATCACGACTTATCCTGGTAAACTTTATTTTTGAATACCCTTCTTCAATTTTCTTTTCTTTATTCAAGAGTTCAAGAGGTTTATTTAACTTCAAATCATTAACTTGTCCGTGTCCTTGAGACAAATTGTAATATTTTTCAATAAATAAGTTTTAAAAAAAAATTTCCTAAGCTGTTAGTTATATCAATCCCATTTTCACAATGTAAAGTTTTCGGAGTTGTTTCATGCATCCGATAAACAACTTTGAAACAAAAAATAAAAATGTTTCGTGGGGTTTGCCACCGCTTTCAAAAATAGGACTGAAATTCGGGATAAAAAAAATATGGATTAAAAGATTTTAATTGCTTAGATCTCGATTGATAGTACATCTGCCAAACCTAAACAAAACAAACGGTTGACTGCAATAGCAAAAACAAAAGAGTTGAGAGGATTGTTTAAAACCCATTTATTAATGGAATTCTCCACGTTTTCATATCGGATCCCCTGACTCGTATTTTTAGTTGGTATTAAATATTACATTTTCATCAGTTCGGTTACTGATTGAACTCATCGATTCATCTTGGTTATTACTAATAACGAGAGACTGGATTTTCGTGCAGTAGAAATACGAAAACCGTGTAGTAAAAAACTCAAAATGTGCATATTTTGAGTTTTTTACTGCACGTTTTTACCTCGACGTTACAAGATACAAAACGACAAAACGCCAAGAAAATGTTCATGTATTTCGGCTACTACAACGCTCACTTGACAAACCCTCCGAACATCCAATTTACTACAAACATTTCATTTATATTATCATCATCAGGCTTCTTTGGACATTCAATCCTTACAATTGAAAATTCGGTGGTCTTGCGCACCCAGTCTTGGTCTTGCGCATCCAATCTTAGTCTTGGTCTTGCAGTTACCTATTAGTTTATGGAGCTGATGATACCTGATCTATCGTAAGAATAGTTTCACTTGAATACTCAGCACCGGTCACCAGATCTAGATAGAGACTGTTAACCAGAGCGAAACTTCTGCGTAAGGAATTAACCAACAAAGGTTTTCACCCCCACAATGCATCATCCTAAAACATTTTATTTTTAGACTAGTCTCGGTCTTGCGCACCCAGTTTTAGTCTTGGTCTTGCAGTTACCATTAGTATTACCATTACTATTAGCTTATTGCTATTTATTAAACATGTTACTTTATATCTCAGAAAAACGCTACAGAATAAGTACGTTTGGATGTTTTATTGACATAAACGTAGTAAAGTTCAACTGAATTAAAAAAAAAAAATTTACAATAGATTAAAAGCATTTTCAAGTGATAGTGATAGGCCCCCACCTTAGAATGGAATGGAAGAGGTATAGAGTGAAGAGAATATATACAATGTCACCAATTATTTAAATTTAAAAAAAACTTGTCTGTCCATTCACATGACTTTCCTATCGATTTCAAACAATTTTTTTCCAATATTAAATATGTCCATTAAAAATAACAAACAATTGAATTAGACTAATTTTCTTGATACCCCTTCAGCGAAATCATATCGATTTCTTTGATGAACCAAAGCTATGTATACAGTCGATAATTATTCAAATGCTAATTATATAAGTGAACAATTATTGAAACGAGTGTTTAAAATTAACATTTAAAAAAACGTTGCTAAAACTAGTCCGATTTAGACGATTTTTTAAATACTTTTATCCGATATTTAATAACCCTTTGAAAAAAATGTTACTACTACATACTATAGAGACATTACTGTCATTTCTCAGGATGGAGAAACCTACCTAGCTAAACTTCGAATAAAAAACTGGAAAAGTTAAATGCAAAAGTAAATTGTTTCTACCAATTCTATAAGTATAGTAACTAAAATTTTCTAGTATTAGTAACTATTTTTCCTTAATTTTTATTCACAAAGAAGCGTTTTGTTTGCAACAATTAGGTGCTCTTAGCCTTGGACAACTCTACTTATACCTTTTTTACAAGTTGCTGATTGTAATAACGTAAAATAAATTAAAACTAAATATTATCTTACGAAACCGAAGAGGGCGTTAACAGCAATTTAAACGAACCTAATTTACTCAGCAATGTTTTAATTACAAGCGCTCTTAGTTGATACAAGTGAGATGATGGCCAACATATGTACGTACGTACATATGTCATAATTAAAGAGACATGCTAATTAGTAATTTATTGACATATGGATGGATATAAGTGATAGTATCAAGATAAATGGTTTTGTAGTTGTGGCTAGAGCAGTGATTGTGAAGCTACGACACACTTACCACAGGGGATGGACTCGAATTGGGTCCCAGCATATTTAATAAGGTATCGAAGAGGTTGGATTGGGTCCCGGGTGCTTTTTCCAATGGCAAAAGTTGGGTCCCGCCATCAGGTAGGGAAAAAATGCTCCATTCTCTGAATACAGCCTATTCACTTAAATAGTTTCCTGTATTAAATTCGATGCCATTTGTACTCTTTATAGTTAGTTTATCATGCTTAATCAAACGGCGAAATACGTTTAGTAGTGGAAGCAACGTGAAAAAATCTTCTTTTTTTTCTGATCCTCCATAATTTTATTTTTAACTAATATATGTATATATGTGTATATATATATATATATGTATATATATATATATATATATATATATATATATATATATATATATATATATACACAGGGTGCCCCGTAAGTAGAGGGAAATTTTATAGGAATGATAGCAGACTTCAGATCTTTCAAAAAGGTTCATATAAACAATGGTCGAATTTTCAGCAGAAAAGTAGGAATTCCAAGTTCTATGTTGTTTTAAGAGAGTCATGTTTTTTTGTTGAATGGGAAGCGATAACTAAAGAAATATTTAATTTAATTAATTCACAATTACTTCTCTGTAAACTAGAAAAAAAAATTGCTTTAATTGAGAAGAGAGTTTGTCATTATTTAAAGAGGACATTTGAGCGGTTAGACTAAGCTAAGATCTGATTTTTAAAAAATCATAAATTATTCGCAATTTTTTTTTTATCGTCATCCAACTATACTATACTTAGCCCACTTTTAGAAAAACTAGATGACTGGATAGACAATCACATCATTTCTTTACACAACTTGAGGTTAATCTCAACTTTTTGCTTAATAAATCTCAATTTAATTAATATAAACTTAAACCTTATTAATCGTGATAGTTTTTCTAAAAGTGGGGAAACAGTAATATAGTTTGATGATGATAAAAAAATTGCGAATACTTTATGATTTTTTAAAAAACAAAACTTTAGTTTAGCCGCTCAAATGTCCCCTTTAAATGGTTTTAATCATGACAAACTCTCTTTTCAATTGAAGCGAATTTTGTTTAGTTTACAGTGAAGCAATTCTGAGTTACTTAAATTAAATATTTCTTTAGTTATAGCTTCCTTTTCAACAAAAACTATGACTCGCTTAAAAAACACAAATCTTAAATTTCCTACTTTCCTGGTGGAAATTGGGCAACTATTTATATGTGCTTTTTTTTAGATCTTGATATCTACTGTCAACATTTTAAATATTTTCTCTGCTTACGGGACACCCTGTATATATAGAAGATAGAAAAGGAAACTTTATTCTGGGACTAAGTCCCTTTAGAATAACAAAATTATACAAAAGAATAGAATACTACTGGCCTAACAACAATAAATAAAATTGATAAAATAAACTAAAAAGTAAAAAAAAAAAAAACCCTTAGGTGAACAAGCTTCAATACAGATAAAACAATGTACAAAACATTTAAAAATATGAACAAAACACTTTAAAACTATGAACAAGTCACTTAAAACTAAGAACAAAACTGTATATAATGGTTGAACAACATAAACATACACTTTGATAAATAAACGAGAAAGAGATAGAATAAGTTCATTTCATTAAAAAAACTTTACTTGTATATAAATAAAAAAATAGTTAGTTATAATTAAATTTAAAAAAATAGATGTATTGAAATACCTGCGTCTAAAGTATGAAATGTATGTATTATCTCTTACAAAGTATTATCGTATCATTATATGATTGTTACGCAATACATGTATAGTGTTAATAGTGAGCTGGTCTCTGACTGTTTTTGGAATAAGAGGTTTTTGAGTGTGGATAGGAAGGGAATTCCAAGAGTTGACAGAGCGAGCTATAAAGGAGTTTTGGAATGAGGCAGATCTATGAGAAGGGATGTATAGGTCAGGAGGTCGAGATCTTGTGGTGAGGGAATGGATTGAGGACTTAAATTGGAGAAGGTTGTAGGCATAAGAAGGACGATGATCGTTTATGATAATATATATATATATATATATATATATATATATATATATATATATATATATATATATATATATATATATTACGAAATATGAATAGTGAGGAAGCTATACTGAGCTATTGGTTGGCTTCTTATTTACTTGCTGAAATAAACATCCTTAGTAGAAAAATGATTTATATTAAAAACTTAGTGTACGTAACGGAAAAGTTATGCAACGACCGTGATGTCAATTCCGATTCTGTGCAAGATTATTTTTCATCGGGAAGGTGTGTGACTCAGCCCATCGGGTTCCTTTCCCTCCCCCCTGGCCCAGGGCTCCTCAGATCCTCCAACTCCTCACTTTTTTCACCTTTCCCGGTGTAATCCTAACATCCAGAGAGAGAGACCGTCCCTTGCATTCATGGTTCTAATTGTTACCTAGTTGAGTTAATATTGTTTGTCATAACGAGGAAAATGTCAAGGTTATGACGTTACTAAACCGTTAGTACTAGTCTCTAACTCCTTTTTTGGTCTTCCTCTACCCTTGGGGCTGACATGGAGGCCCGCGGCCCTGACATGACTCTGCTAATTATGCTGTCTTTCCCGGCTTGGGCCATAAACTCCGAGGGACCCAAGCTGACCCCTCTGCTTCCTGTTTCATTTCCATACCAAGCATACCCTAAGAGGATAATGTAAATCCGCATATGTTTCCTTCCTTAAAGTCCTTTTATAGTGATCCTCCGCAGCTTTGCCGATTTTTTTTTTGTTTAGCATAAATCATGCTCACTTCTTGTTTATATAGTACTTCGAAAAAAAAAAAAAAATGGATGCAAATTAGAGAGCTGCCCTCAATATATTTATTTACTTAGTTGTGACCATTTATGGAGCACGCTTAATCATATCTGGAGCACCACATTTTAATTATGTGCGTTTATAACGGTTTTCGCAACGAGGTTTATTTTAAATTAACTGTTTTTACGAATATTACGATAGCAACCGTAATATTATCAATAAAATATTACAGTAAAGTGTCTTGTGACAAATTTAATACCAGCATCAAGTTCATTGAACCTGGGTCCTATCATCACCTCTAAGTCTTAGCTTTTATAATTTGTTCGAAGATGTTCTATTGTTAACATCTAAGTGCCTAATTTCGAATCATTCGAAGTTCTCGGATATATTTCGATTTTTAACTCGAGGATTAGTCATACGTGTTTCAAATTTAAGAAATTTTAAAGCATTGAGTTTTTAAATATGCATCACAGTATCATGCTCAACAACTAGCCTGATATTTTTTTGGCATGTTGTAACATTGATCGAACTTGGACGACTATTTAATTGGAAATTTCTCCTCCTCTCAGTATTTTTAGAATTGTTGCAAGCTCTGTGCCTCCGAATTTATTCCATATGTAAGATAATACGTTTTACAAGAGGTCGAATGAACCCAAAAAAATCTGAGTTATACAAATTAAAATAATTTTTTCCATATTTTTAATTTTTTTTTTTTGGTAATTTCCAATGTTTAGTAGCTCCTCTTAAAAAGCTCCGTATCTTTATTTATAGCTTCTTGCTGGAAAGCGTAAAGTTGAACCTTCCACTTTAGAATGAGAAATGAAATTTTCTTAAAATGTTCAACTTTTTTTTTTTTACAGTATAAAATTATGACAGACTTTTACTTTAAATGAACACATAGCTCAAAAAATAAATAAATAAAAAATAAAGCACTAGGATATAAGTGGAAAAATGCGAGCCATGACACTTTGAATCTCAAACATAAAGGTGACCAGTAAACTAGTTAACGTTTCACCAATTCAGCCATCATCAGGGCAGACCTAAAAATATGTACACAAAATGAAACAAAGGAAAGAAACAAAATATGTATATATACTAGAGATATCTCACCAACCCATTCGAATCCATACTGACGGAGGTTACATAAACACAACATAGGATGGTTACATTACAAAAACAGCTAATTAGAAAAAAATGAGACGAAAATAAAATAACCTGTACCAAAAAACTTAACAATGTGTTATAAAAATGTGTTAAATTAATTAAAGAAAAACAAATTAATAAATACAAAATAATATTTTCCAAGGTATATATATATAACATGCATACTCAACAAAAGCCAGTGGATACACGGCTACTTCACATGTAATACCATTGGATTGGCCAATAAGTTCTTTCGGTTTTTCAGGGTGAAATAAAACTCAATGTACTATAGACATAAAATTTATTTCAATCTACAATATATTGACCATAATTTAATATGACTTTTTCCCCATCTTTCCACTAACTGCATAATGCCATATTCATTTCTGGACTTAATTGTTAAAAAACTGATCCAAGTTGTCCTCGATGTCCTTTTTCTTTTGGAATTTCTTTCCATTCATAGAGTTCTGTAGTGACCGGAATAAGCGGTAGTCACTTGGAGCTAGGTCTGGTGAATGGGGAGAGTGGGGCGAAAGGTCCCATCCAAGGCTCAATCATTAATTGTGAGTGATCAATGAGGTGTGGGGGTCTACTAGTGTTGTCTTGGTAAACACAACACCCTACCGATCATTCATAACTCTTTAGGGTGTTCTCCAAATTCGATGTTACTATATCTGATGGACAGTTGAATTATTGCTCTTCAAATCCGTATGAATAGTTTTTGATTTAATGCCTACATAAGGAGTAAATAAACAAAAACTCCTTATAGGTTTTTATTTTTTATCCTGTCCTGTTGATGTCATTTTGTGTGGACCTAAATTCCTGCTAAAGTTCTTCTAGATAGCTAAAGTCGTATTGAAGTTATAACATTTTTTGTGATAAAAAATCATCTGAGAGACCCAAACATAGCCTGTTAAGCCTGAAAACATAGCCGAGCTTATGCAAACGGTTTTCTACGCTTGTATGCGACACATATAGGGCCATAGCAATCTCTCACACTGATTAGGTGGGATTTTGATCACCAACGGCCTTAACATTGCTCTTTTCAATTTCATGTGGGCTACCAGACCGTTGAGCATCATTGATGTCAAAATTTTCTAAATGAAATTTGGCAAACCAATTTTGACAGATGCGTTCGGTTAAGGCATCATCCCCATAAACACTACAGATTTTTCTATGAGCTTCTGCAGCACGCTTACGCTTTTTAAAATAATACAACAAACGTATGCCGATAATGAATGATATCTTCTTCCATATTCACAGTGCAGTGCAATAGCAAACACAATACTAAGCTAGTTTCAACAAGAGTTAACAGATATAGTTGTTGATATATTACAAACATGAAAAACAATCCACCTTAGGGATTAATTTATCAGATAAGAAGTGTATCATAGTGACATAAAAATAAACAGAAAAACCGAAAGGACTTATTTGCCTATCCAATATTATAAATGAACATATACCTCAAAAAGAGACACAAAGTAATTATGACATAAATTATTTCATTCCGTTGTTGTTTTTTTGCATATATTTAATTTTTTTATTTTTTTGTCCTTATGACGCCTAAATTAGCGAAACATAACTGTCCATCTATATGTCAGGGGCAGGCCTACCTCTTTACTATAAATGGAACCCAATACAATTGAATTTTTAGCGATTTTAGGGATTGATTAATTAAATGAATAACAATGAACGGAAGGTATAAATACGGAAAAATATAAATAAGTTTGTGCGGTGGAAAAAAATCAGATTTATGTTATTTATTTCATTGGCCAGGTAACATTTTAGGTTCTTCTGTGCGTCTCAATGATATAGGAAATTTAAAATAGATAATATTATTATTAATTAGTTCCTTAACAAGTCTAAATGCTCATTACCCTATATAGCCACTGCGGGGTTTGTAAATATCTCTCTCCTCACAATTAAATATATCGGACTGAAGACATGTTATCCTCCCAAATGCCCCTGCTACGATCAACTGCCGTTTAAGTATTCATTGCCCGCTTTGTAATTTGTTCTATTTACAGCCCGCTGACTTTAAGCGCCCCTTTTAATTCTCTGCGACTTAATAAATTGATTCTATTATCCGGTTTCAGGTCAGGAAGTTGGGCATTGTATAGCCTCCATTCGCAAATCGATTATTCGTAATTCAGATTGAATATTTCAAGATGGATATTATTCTATAAAATGTAAAGGCGTTTTCTATGGTAGCTGCTTCTTAAATTAAATTCAAAGGACCTATTGGATTCTTTTTGCATTGATAAAGTTATAATTACAATGTAAATTCATAATTTATGGCATTATATTCTAATTTTTTTAAATAAATCAAGGATGTTTTGATGGAAATGCCGACTTGAGAAAACACCCTGTTCGCTATGCATAGGAAGAATTTTCTCAAATCAGCCAGCAAAATCAGTTATCTTCACAAGAATAACAACGAAGTACATGCAATACTTAAACTTCGGTTTTCGCCTGGGTTCTTGGAAGAATGTGACATGGTGCCAACAAAATGTGTTAGGAGAGTACATTTTTATTTTTTAGGAGCCATATTTGTACGGGGTCGTGGATTTTCAGGAAAAATCTTTCTATACTTCTTTTTAGGGTCCTTTTCTCGCAGCCGTGTATGAGAACTGGCTTAATCGTTTCATTTTCATAATATAATGTATTAATTTCATCCTTAATTGGAGACTTTTCGGGATTTCAGTAGCTTGGAATGAGAGAAGATAGCTCCATTTGCGCTAGTTATACGCTGGTCTATTCCCGACGGTTGGTCATTCATTAAGATTATTGTGGAACCGAGGTATTTGAATTTGCATACAGATCTTATCGGATATTATTGACTATAATAAAAGAAAGGCTTCACTGACCTTATAGATATTTGACTGTATTAACCAATCTTCTCCAGAAATGTATTATCTTGGCCGAAATGTACTCTCTATAAATGTTTAAATAATTTAAACCGTTCAGTTTGTGTAACATTTGTTATTAAAAGTCTTGGTCATTAGTACATTTGTATCGTTATTAATAACGGCTACATTCACATTTGAAACGGTATCAGAGGAGGTTTTAATGCCAGGCATTTACCGTAGAGTACACCTTGACATTTCTACACAAACCTCTGATCCGTAACATATTGGCTGGAAAGGTAGAACGCCTATAACTGATACCTCTTCTCCAGTCGACAAAATGAAATATTTCAGTTGGCAGAGTCGTTACCCGAGTAGCCATAATCTATACAATTATACAGAAAAGGACCAAAATTTTACTAACCAACTTTTTCCAGTAAAATTATAAGTATAGTTAAGAAGATTTTATTTCATTTTTTAGTAATTTACATACTATTATTTAAGTTGTATATATTGTTTGAATCTTTATTAAGTTAGTTTTTGGCCAAATATGTGTTGTTGTTTTTTTTGTAACTCTTCATTATTGTTAATCTAAGGGGACATCGTTCCAGAATAAAGTTTATTATTTATTTCTATTTAACCATTAGAGAGCACACTTCAAATGGTTTTAAAAGTGATAAATTCTACTTGTTTTTAAATAAAATTGTTATAGTTTGCGATTTTGTTATTGGAAATCCAAACCAGTTCTTTTAGTTATCGCTATGTATTGAACTGAAAAAAAAGTCAAGATTATAAAAACCATGAAATTAAAATTCTCTTCTTTTCTATTCAGAATTGGACCATAGCCCAAATGAACTTTTCAGTTGCAATTAATTAATGCTATCCAGTGGCAAGATACAAGGGAGGGGAAATAGAGAAAAATTCTCCTCTCGAAATAACGATCGAGCAGATGAATATACTAATTAATATTATTCTATTTCCAGTACTAGTTAATAAATTATCATTTGTCGAGGAGGCAGAAATTAAAAAAAATTGACTTGCATCGATATTTCAAGATGCATAGCACCAAACATAAAATAATTTATTACAATAAGCAATTTATTACAATTTTTCCGATGGACTAGCTACTCCCAAATTATGTGGCCAACCTAATGTTTCAGTTAAAGACAGTGGCCGTTGATGGTGTTTAAACGTTCACGTAACGAAATAAAATAGATATGGGTTTGTGTTAGTGTTTGTTTCGTTGTCTTTTAACTTTTATCAGAAATAATTTTGAAGTGAACCTTATCAATCATCCAAATCCCCAAGTTTCACTCATCCCTACAACCCTCCTCGAAGGTTGAAGCGGCAGTGACCCAGAGATCTTTTATAGTATTCATTTTGGAGTTCTGGCAATGGCCAGATTCTCCACTCAAGACATGAGTGTATGTGGCTTAAGCGCTCTCGCTCAAACTCCACCGGCTTTAGCACCGGTGAGGCGGTTGAGAGAGTAGCGCAGGGATTTGGGTTCCTTGCCTGATTGTATATAGGTATGACTGTATTTTTATGTTTTTAATTGACTTATATTTAGGTTATTTTATTTTTTTTATTGTATATAGTTTTTATTTATTATTATTTAGTTATTGTTTTACCTTTGTTAATTTTTTTTTTTTTGTAAATACGGTGTGAATGTGTTCATTTATCAATATAATTATTGTCCCCGTGACAGAATATTATATGTCTAAATAAATAAATAAAAAAATAAGTTTTTTTTTTTTAAGTAAAGCTGTAATAAGTCACTATTAAAAAAGTCAGTATTCACAAACATTTTCTTGAATTGAATATATAACCGGATTGATCAATCTAACGCATTATGGATTTATGTGTGTATACATTAATGTATACACACGCTCGTTTAGTAATGTGGCTTTTGTGACTTTGTTATATATGTTTAAGAAAACTAAATCAAATAAAAATAAGGCTTAGTAAGGTATATGTATGTTGATAATCCAGGACCTCCCCCATAACTCCTGAGAAGTACTAATGAGCAATTAACTACTTAGTAAGCTCTTAGCCAAACTGGGGGAGAGTGGGAGGGGAGGATAGGAGGGGCAATTAGTTAAGAATCCGCTTCGGTTGGTGGCCCCGGTATCTCTGCCCCATAGTGATCGCGTTTTGTCGATTTACGTTTACAGATGCATACCGTAAATAAATAGTATCAGTTGGCCCCTGCGAAAAATTTGCATAATGTCAAATTCGGGGGAGGGGAAGAGGGGGTGATTCTAGACAAAATTTGCAACAGAAAAGTTCATTTGAGCCATGAAAGAAAAAGGAGTTAAGACTAATTTTGTAAATTTCTTAAGGTAAGCACGCGAATTATATTGAATGATAAGGAATTGCTCAAAATCTTTACACCTTCCTAAAGCAGATATTTTTTTTACGATTAAATGTAGTAATGTCAATGATATAGGGGACTTTCGGGAGATCTATTACGGCCGCTGTACTGCTGCAGTTGCAATGCCCATACAGGAGCAGCTCATCCCTCTACACCAGGGGAGAGGAGAGGGTATTAGACCTCCTCAAAGTCCCTTTTATCATAGACTTAAAAATATGTTGCCTACTTTACGATTGTGTACTTAAAATTTAATTGTGGTAAAGAGCTTTTTAGCAATTCCTTCTTAGTGAACCCTGAAATATCCTGTGTATGAGAATATATTTAAAAATGCCTATTTATTTATAATAAATGTGAAACCTGAATGCGTCCTCGGACTTAATATATGTTCACAACTGACTACTTATGAATAATTATGCTAGTCTTTATTTGAATTTATCATATACAATATTATGGAGTATGTTAATACTCTTTTTTATATTTTTGTTCTATTTATTTCATGTGAGTATCCTCTTTTGTGAAAGGTATAGTAATAGGAATAAAATCAAGATTGAAATATCTGAGGAATTAAAAGTTAATCATATATATTGACAAACATTTATCATAAATGGTTATGTATATTAGCTGCTATCCGCGACTTCGTTCACATAGTTAGTCTTCAATTTAATGCGTAAAAATGGAATTGGTAGCAATGCCTCAGAAAGAAATTGTTTGTTTTATAGCTGCATCCAAGTACATTTAGATAAACATTATTGCTTTATCCTTGGAGCAGGTGGATTTGCTGATCAGATTTGCGGGCGCTTCTGAGTTGCACACCTGTGTGCCATGGACTTCCGGAATTCATTCTGCATATATATATATATAGTGGTTGTCCCTATACTTTCTTGTTGATGGTTGTTCCCCGTGCGAGCTGTACTAAAATCGCAAAGGTTTGAATTTCAATATATTTATCGGAATCAGTGGGATGTGTGCCAATAGCACTTACGAATCCAGGATTTAATTTTGGAGGAGAACTTCAGTCAGAGCATTTCATGTAAATATAATGATAATTACTTTAGAAAAAAATAAAGTTATAAAATGGTGTATTAGTGGTTTTTTAAGTCCTGTTAAATGTAATTACATGAGTAATAATATTTAAAGATATAATTTTTTAATATTTTACCATGAGATATGGTTATATTTTACCATTTAGGGGGAGGGGCTTTAGTCCGAAAGATCCCCCCCCCCGTAGATCTACCTGTGGCCAACAGTACATCTTAAAAGGAACCGAAACATTTTTCTTAGGTCGAGATATTCAAACAAAATTCCAGTCACTAAAATACTGAAAAATCAATCGAAGCAACCCATGACATAACAGCCAAAAAAAAATATTTCATCAACATAGTATGAAGACAAAATAGATTTTAACTGTTGGCGGTTTGCATCATAGTCACGATTATATTAAATCTTTTGTATCCACATCCAATCGCGGTATCAAACTTTAATAACGGGTAAAATGTGAAAACCCCGTTTATTTTAACTTTAGATTTTATTTATTAATTTAACGTGTAATGAGAACCTATGAATAAATTATGGATATAAAGTAAAAATAAAAAACTCGATATATCTGCTGATACTGACTTGAAATGATATTTCCTCCCTTTTGTAGAGAAATCAATTATGATTTAAGTTAGTACCAATGGTATTCCAGGAAACGTATAGTTTCCCAGTTATTAAAAAATAATTAATTTATTTTTTATTTTTTGGATAATATTTTATTTTAAATCTCACAGTACGATTTTTTTTTCTCGCCTTATTGCTTGTTTACAGAATGATAGAAACTACCATTCAAAATTTTATTTTCATAGTATTTGAAATTTTTAGATACCTTGGTCTCTAATTTCATTAAATAAAATTACATAATCTACGTGGATTATATGTAGTCCGCTATATTTAAAAATAACACTTTACTGTAAAATAAAAACTGTTGAAAATCAAAGTTTTAATTTTCATGCTCTTTTTTAATTACTGGAGCAAATTTTTTTTTTTTTTTTTTTTTTTTTTTAAATTTCTTTATTGAGTATTATAACAATCTGTCTGTTGGACATTGGTTATAGTGAGGTAGGATGACATTCACACCATATGTACAAAAAAAAAAAATAAATAGAACAAAATAATAATCAAAAGTATATACAATAGACAATAAAATGAAATAACCTAAAAAATAAGAAAATTAAAACTAAGGAAAAAAAAAATAAATAAAAAAAAAAATAACATGCAAACCTATATACAATCAGGCGAGGGAACTCCAGGAGAACCCTGCGCTACTCTTCCAACCGCGTCACTGGTACTAAAGCCAGCGGAGATTGGTCGAGAGCACTTTAGCCACATACACACATGTCTTGAGTGAAGAATCTGGCCATTGCCAGAACTCCAATTTATATAATCTACAAAAGGTCGCGAGGCCACTGCCGTTTCAACCTTCTTGGAGGATTATAGGGATGGGAGATGCTTGATAGGGATTGTGCAAGAGGATTTGGGTGGTAAGTAAGGTTCTGGTGAAATTTGGAGAATTTTTCTGGGATAAGGTCTAGGACAAATGGGATGTTAAGGTCATGATGTAGGGTTTTGTTGGATACATAGAAAGGAGCATCGACTATTGTTCGAAGGACTTTAGACTGGAAGGATTGGATGCGCTTGATGTTAGAAAATTTTGCTGATCCCCACAGTTCTAGTCCGTAAGTCCAAATAGGTTTCAGTATTGTCTTGTAGATCAGTAGCTTGTTTTCAATGGAAAGTTTAGATTTTCTGCTCAGTAGTCGGTATAGTTGGCCGTATCGTCGGTTGAGTTCTTGTCTTTTGAGTCTACTATGCGGGTTCCAAGTTAGTCTTCGGTCTAAATGAAAGCCAAGATACCGGACTGTGTCTGAATAAGGAAGCTGGATGGAATTAAAGAGTACTGGTGGACAGGAATTGCGTCGGAGTGTAAAGGTAATATGTTGGCATTTAGATTCATTAACTTTAATGCGCCAGTTATTACACCAATGCTCAATCAAGGTGAGGTGACTTTGGAGATTTAAGGATGCTATTTCGGGATCAGAGTTGGATGATAAGATTGCGGTGTCGTCAGCGAATGTTGCAAGAAAAGTATCGGGATGAACAGGGATGTCAGCAGTAAAGAGGATGTAAAGCACGGGACCCAAGACGCTGCCTTGGGGAACACCGGCTTTAACGGAGTAGATATTGGAAAATTCTGTTCCACAGCGAACTCGAAAGGAGCGGTCAGAGAGGTAGGATCGGAGGACTAGGTACAAGGACTGAGGTAAATGGATTTTAAGCTTGGAGAGCAGTCCAGAGTGCCATACCCGGTCAAATGCCTGTGCAATGTCCAGAAAGGCACCCGAACAGTATTCCTTGTTTTCTAGGGCTGAGGAAATATGATCAACAACTCGGAGTCCTTGTTGAACAGTAGAATGTTGAGAGCGAAAACCAAACTGATGGGAAGGGATATTTTGGGATTCTATAATGGGTAGGATTCGTTTCAAAAGGATCTTTTCAAAAATTTTTGAAAGGATTGGGAGTAGGCTGATTGGTCTATAGGATGTTGAGCTATTGAGAGGTTTTCCTGGTTTTGGGAAAAGGATAATAGTGGAGTGTTTCCATAACAGAGGGAAGTGGGTGGTGCGTAGGATACAATTGTAGATATATGTAAGGAATATGACTGCTTTGGATGGAAGTTGCCGAAGGATTTGAGGTGTAAGGAGATCATGTCCAGGAGCTTTACGGAGGATTAGTTTTTTTAATTGAAATTTTACTTCGGAAGGATGAATAGCTTTTGGGGGCAAGGAAAGTGGGATTGGTGATGTAAGGAGTTCTTCTACTGTTACGGTGTGGGCAGGATGGGATTCCGGATGTGAAATAAATGTATTGGATAGGTGAATGGCGAACTCCTCAGCTTTATCTTCGTCAGATGCTGCCCAGGAGCCATCACCTCGTCGGAGAGGATGGGAAATGCGGTGAGGATTTAGGATTTTTGTTGTGGTTTTCCAAAGGGAATTGTCGCGAGAAGAGAGGGAGGATAGGTAGGAGTTGAAGGATTGTGATCTGAAGGTGGCTAATTCCAGTTTTAATTGTTTGCAGTAGTAATTATAGGAGCAGCGGTCGGTAGGATGTCGGGTACGTTGCCATAATAATCTGGCACGGCGTTTGGTGCGGATTAGGTTAAGGAGGTGTTGGGGTAGAATGGTCTTTATAGGAATTCTGGAGGAGTCTTTTGGAAAGGAGGCAGTCCAGGCGGCTTGTTGGATTGTGGTAGTAAAGGAATTTACGGCACTATCAAGGTCATCGGGAGTTTTGAGGGATATGTTGAGATCAATATTATCGGAGATTATTTGGCGGAAAAGGTCCCAGTTTACTGGGCCCCTAATGAATGACGGTGGAGAAGGTTTGGGAACAGGTTCAAGTGAAACATTAAGGATTAGAGGACTATGGTCAGAGGAAAGTTCATTTAGACGTGTAATAGAACAATTGATGGGACTTAAGCCGCTGTGGATAAAGAAATCAAGAAGATCAGGATTACGGTTGGGATCTGTGGGCCAGTAGGTAGGAGAGTTGGGGGAAAGGAGGTGAAAACGTTGGGAATTGAGTGCAGACAGCAGGGTTCGGCCACGAGAATTCGTGGTTCTGGAACCCCATTGTTGGTGCTTGGCATTTAGGTCTGCACCCAAGATGAAGTGATGTCCTAAGGAGTCGAGGAGAGAACTGAATTGGGCATTGGATATGGATCGGTTAGGAGGGCAATACGCTGATGCAAGAGTGACCGGAAAGGAGAAGGTTTTTATCACGATAGCGGTGGACTGTAGGAAATCATGTATTGGTAATGGGAGTACGTGATGGGAGAGAGATTGGTGTACAATTACAGCAGTACCGGCATGTGCTTTTCCGTCAGGGTGGTCAGTACGATATGTCAGGTATTGTGGTATATTGAAGTGCTGTTTAGTGGTTAGTCGAGTTTCAGTAATTAGTGCCACATCAATGTTCTTGTCAAGTAGTAAAGTAGATAGTTCGTCTGTATGATTTCTAACACCATTCGCATTCCAAAGGAGAATGGATATGGGTTTAGGGATGTGAGTCATTTAAGGATTTTTCAAAGGAGGGATGAGGTGAGATACGAGATTCGTGAGGAGTGATATGAGTGGAGTAACAAGGGATTTGAAATCGGTGAGGAAAGATGCTAACAAACTTGTGAGATCTGTTGCATTTGAAGGAGGAGGAATATGAGGAATTTGTTGTTGGTGGTTAGGTATATTAGGATGAAGAGGATTTTGAGGTTGGGTTTGAGGTTGTTGTTGTGGCAGGGCTTGACATTTATCGGTTAAAGTCTTACCTCTAAGTAGTTGGGAGAATGATACATCATTGTTTACAATTCTGGAAGGCTCTCTCTCTCTTCTTGTTCTTAGTGCTTCATCTTGAATCCGGTTTTTCTGGTGTCTGGTTTTGAGGTTCTTGTAAATTTGGCAGCCTTTGTAGTTGGCCGGGTGTCCCTCCAAGCATAGGGCACATACTGCTGGATCTTGTATAGGTTTGTTGCACTCTACAGATTTGTGCTGTTCACCGCACTTCACGCAACGCGGCAGATGGTGGCAATATGTCTTCGTGTGACCATAGGTCTGACAATTATGGCACTGCACGATGTCTCTCTTGGGATATGGCTTCTCAACTTTCACCTTTGTGTAGTATATTCTTGTGATATCATATATTTTTTCGATACCTGGTGATGGCTCCAAGTCCACGAAAAACAATGGTAGTGGGATCCTATTTCGTAATCCTGGCTGCTCCCTGTCCTCCTTCAAAACGTTTGTTACCTGGCGTACATTGAAACCAAGCGTCGTTAGTTCTTCTTTAATAACTTCAGTGGGGGTTGAGGAATGTAAATTTCTTATCACTACTCGTAAAGCTCTTTCCTGCCTCAGCTGGTAAGTGTGAAAATTCGCATTTGTTTCTGATAAGTACTTCACTATTTTTCGGTAGGCTTCTGCAGAATCAGGTGTTATTTTGGTGTCATTGGTCCTGTTAAGGCATGAATAACTGCCAGAGCAGATTTTATTTAGTTGGGTGCAGAACATCTGGAAATTTTTTATATTTTTCACAAATATCGGAGGAGGCTTTGGTTCTCTGGGTATTGCTGCAGACTCCATTACTTCTCTGTCATTTTGAAGCACTTGGTACGGGTTTGGAGTAAAGAAAGGTGATTCTTCAATCGTTTCTTGTGCAGACGTACCTGGTTGGGGCTGAGGTTCTGGTTCTGAAGTGTTCATCTTGGTCACTGGAGGTATTTCTCGTAGGCAGCGACGAGTCCTTTGTTTGGCTGGTGAGCTAACTCCGTCTGACCGAGACCTCTTGGGCACCTTACTGGCCATCACTTGCTGATCATACCGCATATCATAAGAGAAAAAAAAAAATAAATAAATAAAAAAAAAAAAATTTTTTTTTTTTTTTTTCTTAAAATAACAAAAAAAAAAAAGATGCCAACAGTAAATATCAACTGCTCTGATATACACTTTAACTGTATCACGTGAATAATCAGAGAGATTCCGCTATAAAATTGGTAAAAACTGAGAGAGGAGTTGAGGAGACAACCTTCTCATCAGCTGATCCACTGCCTTCGAATGGGGAGCAAATTAATAAAAAAAAAATTAAAAGAATTATATTGAATATTTAATGGTTGACCGTTGCATTATAAAGGAAGGAGATGGTCCGGGGTTGCGGTCATAAAAAGGCTAAATAGTGGTAAAACTATTTTATTGAAAGCCAACGTTCTGCAAAGTCGGGTCGAAACGTTGGCTTTCAATAAAATAACCCCGGACCATCTCCTTCCTTTAAAAGAATTATAGTTAACTGAATAAGGATCCCATTAGCTTATAAACATTAAGTTTACCTAAAGAGCAAGTTAAGTTAATATTTTTAAGGTTATGGAATCGTTATTCTGTTAGCTGTAATTATTTTTGGTTTTTCTAGATTTTTTTTTTTTTTTTTTTTTTTTTTTTTGTTTTTATAACTTGTTGCAGTGATTAAAATGTAACAGAACAAATTTTTATAATCTGATGTTCAATAGTTGCTATTTTACAGTAATGTATTTTTTATAAATGACGGACTGTGCGAGGAAAGGTCAAGTTTTTAACATTTGATATTACATAATTATCAACTAAACGGTTTATTGAACTTTTTGAAAGTTATTTTTCAATAAATGACTGCGAAATATTGGACCATCTGGCCCATCGCAAAATATTGCTGGAGCAAAAAGAGTATTCCTCCTCCCCTCCCCCCTCTTCACCTCCTCCTACCTTATGTTCCAGCGAGATATCCAGCTTAATGCACAACAATGTGATGGCAACACAGCCTGCCATATTGCTGGTATTGCTGGTACAGTGGGTTGATTCAGGTAATCTAGCGGGACGAAAATCAGAATATCGAGAGTGAATATTTTTACTGAGAACTACATAGAAGGTCTGTTTATAGATGAGTGCAGTTTGGAAAATGAGTATTAGTCGAAAAAAAAAATAAATAACAGAAGTTACCATGATTAGAAACATTGAAAATACAGAGCCAATTATCCAGTCTTAGCTAACGCAACAAATGTTTAACTTCTCTTCGCAAATGTTTTGCTTTTTCTGTTACCTTATTTAATTTTTCCAAATATACCATAATATTAATATCAATATACTGATCGTTTCGCTATTTTTTACATATAACAATAATTATTCTACTCTTAAAAAATAAAGTGAAAAATATTAAATATGTTTTTTCAAAATGCTTTAACTCACGACGAACCTCGCTGCACGTCAATATTCAACTAATTATAGATTCAGCAAAGATTAAAGTTTAAATATTTCAATTACAAATGGTGATAAGAAGCACCCTTTTTGATCAATTAAAGGATAAAAATACAATACTTGTGAGCATAAAACATTCTAACATGAGTTTAAGTAAGTTTTACATTAATTTATACGATATCGAAATGCTTTAAAATATTTCAAGCAAGAAAATCATCGAATTTGGATTTATTTCTCAAAATTAGGTACAGACCATTTATAGTTACATTATGAAGAGAAGGATGGTTGGGGTGATCACTCAGAAATAAGAAGGAAGAAATAAATGATAATATTTATTTTATCATTTGCCGACGTTTCGACCTGAAGTTCAGGCCTTCATCAGGGCTAAGAAAAGAACCAGATAACAAGGTATGAGAAACATAAATAATGTAGGTAAAAAAATTAAAGTAAAATGAAGTGGGTAGAATAATGACAATAGCAAGAACTAAGAGATAAATAACAATGACCGTTACAAAGTGTAGAATGATGAAGTAAACATAATCAAAAAAGGTGACATAAGTATTAAAATGGTAATCTTAAAATAAAATGTAAAAAAGGAATGAAGTTATATAAGAAATGAAAATAAATAAATAAATTGATTTTTTTTTTATTTGAAACTATTGACCATTTCACATTTATCTATAATATAAAAAATAGTAAAATATGAAAGAATTTACTAATTAACTAAAGGAGAAATAAGGAATCGTTTCGGAGAATAGTTGTAATAGAGAAACCAAAGGAATACGAGTGCGCCCGAGCTCGCCCGAAATATTAGAACACGCTTCCATAAGTAACATGAGCTTAATATAATACGGACTCCGACAATATTATGTAAATATACATATGCGGTTTTCATAGATGCTATTGTTCGTATTATTAAATATTCAATTGTACAGATTACAGCGATATAAATATTAAAATTTGTATATGTAAGGGCACTTATAAAAATAAAAATACCCACAATGAAATATAAATCACTATAGCGTTCATAATTTTTACTTTCACTTTCCCTTTGTCTGAAAATACTTATTTCTGCTAAGACGTGGGTGAAAGTGGTGTGATCCCCGCACCGCATCAGATTTTTTTCTATTGTTGTCTGGTTTCCAACTCCCTCCAAATCAAAACATAGTTAAAATATCCTCCAAAATATCACAACCCCATCAACATATGCTCCCCTCCCCCCAAAAAAAATATGTAATAAAAACTGATAGCGTCATTTGCCCCTCTTTGCACCTCTTCTATGAATTGAATAAATATTTTAATATATAAATATATTTGGAATAATATTATGTATTCATTCATTAAAGAGAATAAATATATTGGCCTCAACATGCATGGTGCACACGAAATGCTATTTGTAGTACGTGCATAGTTTAAATAAATTCCCTTCAGGGTTACTCATTACAAAATATATTTTATGCATACATTAATATTGTTAATATGTGTAAGCGTTTATTTATGGACTGTGTTATAAAGCATGATATCTGTAGTTTCCTGAGATGGCAATCCTTAGGATTTTAAATTACCGTAGCGGTATGACAATGCAACAGTATTCCATGCTAGGTCCCGATTGCATTATTCATATCAGCAAGCCTCCTGGGAGGTCTGCTTCATCCGGTGTCACATCTATCTATGTATTTATATATATGTATATATATATATATATATATATATATATACTAATTTGTTGAAGATCTTGTCTGGTATAAAACAGGCCTGGGCAAAAAGTATTGAAATTGTTTTTTGAAAAATTATTTCGTATATAAAATAACAAAAATATTTTGTATTTGAATTACAAGAAATCTGATGTGCGCAACACACATCTTTCACTTACCGCCTCAACTCTACTCAACAAGTCCTATTTATTATATCACCGGTTGATTATGGATTGTACGATCCGTTGATTATGGATTGTACAATCCGTTGATTATGAATTGTACGACTATTAGTTATTAAACTGTTATTTTCCATTACAAAGTTTACTAATACGGAATTAAAAGATTTGCATTGTCAGTCATAGACAGGTCAAAAGTTGTCACACTAATCGTAAGTGGATACTGTTGGAATATCGCTAAGAGAAAATTCATCAAATTATTCACTAATTTAACTTCCTAGGTACGTTCCTCTACCAAATCATCAACAGCCATCGTCCTTCTTACGCCTACAACCTTCTCCAGTTCAAATCCTCAGTCCATTCCCTTTCTACAAGATCTCGACCTTCTAACCTTTACATGCCTTCTCACAGATCTGCCTCATTCCAAAATTCCTTTATTGTTCGCTCTGTCAATTTCTGGAATTCCCTCCCTATCAAAATTCGACATTCCCCATCCATATCACCATTCAAAACCCTCCTATTCCAATTCCTATCCTAAAAACAGTCAGATAGCTGCTAACCATTCGAGCTGATTTTAATAGTTAATTTGATACATTTTTATTTTTTGATTCTTTATTATTTTCTTAAAAGTGTATACTGGTCTATAAGTGCAAATAGCTTTAAGTGTCTTGTCATAGTATTAATGGTTTTGTCTATAGAATTTTTACCTTATATTATTTTTACATTATTTCTTTTTTTAGATTGATTTTATTTTGGCCAGATGTAATATTTTAATTTTGTTCTATTTTGTTATTCTCAAGGGACTGTGTCCCAGAATAAAGTTATTTTTCTATTCTATTCTATTCTAATTCATTTAATTTTCTAAAAAGTTTACATTTAGTAAGAAAATTTCATTTAATTTCCTTGAAAACACGTGATTTATGTTAAATAATGTTAGTTTTTAGAAATTATTATTGGTATTTTTTTTCTTCCAACCAACCAACAAAAAGTTATATTTAGCATTTTTTCGTAACTCTTAATAATGAGAGATAGTTAATTATTTAAAATGAACCATATTAAACGTACTTTAGAGGAAGACGTATATGCACATCGGGCATTTAAACCCTGTAAAGTGACATCAATGGGGATAAGACCTGATTGATATTAAAGACCACTTAATTATACAATGATACATCAAGTTTAAACAAAATCTTTAGAATCGTTTTTGAGAAAATTGTAAAAATGTGCTTCACCGTTGTTATATAAAGTGGTGCTTCCGGTTAGCTGATTTTAAAGAAACAGTTGCTGTGACATCCAACGCATATACCTATCATCGTAAATAACTATTTTCAGACAAAGGGTAAGTGAAAGTAAAAATTATAGGCGCTATGTTTACACAGAGGCCATTTTGTGCTATTTGGACTCAGGGGGCCTTAAAACGTGTATTTCCGTTAAAAACTCAGATTCGAAAATTGTCACGATTGCAATACTTTCCCTTACTATTTATTACCTATATAGGTAAGTGGAAGTAAAAAAAAAAAAAAAAAAAAAAAAAAAAATATATATATATATATATATATATATATATATATATATATATATATATATATATATATATATATATGTAATTGTAATCATATAAAAATATATATCTTTTATTTTGCTATTTCTGATATTTCCAGTAGGGATCGAACTCCTAAAATAATTTTTGAGGCAATGAAACGGTTGGTTTGACATCAACAGCTGTGCGGGCCATTACTGTGCGTAATTGATCCTTGGCTACTCCCGTCCGTGGCCATTTTCCAGCTCAGATGGTCTTGCCAATTCCAAATGCTTTTTAGAATATTATATTTAATTTTAATTTTTATATAAAATCTACATTATGTAATTCTAATTTGTAAAAAAAAAATCTGTTTCAGCCATAAAATTAGTCTGCCTAATGTTGTTGAATAAACCTGTTATAAGATATGAGAGAATATTTTCAAAAGCCATTTTTTAGTAGACAATTTTTTCACCTTTAAACGACCAAACTACCTTTGATTAGATTGGTATATGCGACTAATTTATTGCAGACAAAATATCTTTGTAATTTACTTCAATATTAATTCAATACCGATTTTGCATTTTAATATGTTTTGTTTTCATTAAAAGTTACTATTAAAATCTTACAAGCATTATCAGTATTATCTTTATTATTAGCACCTTTATTATTAGCATTATCTTTTATATAATTTTTATCTTTTATATATCAACGTTTAAATAAAACGCATTCGTATTCAAAAATTTGCAGGATGCTCTTCTACAATGATCACACATAAAGCTTATGAATTAAATTGATTGCAATTTCACAATGAAATGAGATCGGGTTAACAAAACTAAACATATTTGCTATTAAAATTTAAGATTCATTTATTCAGCAGTACCAGGAACCAATGACTTGTTGATGATTTGTTAAAATAATGTAATTTTATTTTATCTTCAAATAACTTTAGGGAGTTATTTGTTTTATGTACAAATAACTTTAGCTTCATGTGTAACAAATAACTGGTGCTTTCTTCAAGTTATTAACTTTCGTTAGTTATTTATATTTATTTATACACATAAAACAGGTTCCACAAGCTTTTCGAATGTGACCCCATTACAATCTACCCATTGAAGCATTTCCTTGTTTTTCTTGTCTTCCAGTCACAGATCAATTCCCTCCCAAGAATAATACAGCGGACGGGAAATTCTGTTTGCTGTGGCAGTCCGCTGGGATACTTGCTTTATTATATGCCTCAATTCACCGTTAATATTATTTCAACCAAAATGTTTTTCCTTTTCAAAGAAAACTTTCACTTGCTCTGAACGAAAATATTTTTTTGATTTTCTCTCAGTTTTGAACTCATCTTGTATTTAACCTCAAAAATGTTGCTAGCTTTTGGAGTTAAATCGTGCCCTGGATATTGTGTTGTATTGTAGATGACAGGCGTACTTCGCATTGTACCCAATCCTTCCATCTGCATTGCACTACTCTAATATAAACAAATCGATATGCAATACAATATCCCGAATGTGGTATTGTTTTGTATTAATTGTTATTTATTATAAAATAAAAGAAACAAAACTAAACAAGTTATATAATCTTAATTTTAATAGTTATTGAAATTATAATAATATCTATTAATAAGATAAATTGAAATAATAAGATTTAAATAGTTAATTTTTTTATTTTAAGTTTGTTTATATACATGTTTTTTTTTTCATTTTTTACGAATATTATTTTAAATCTATTAGCCTTTTCTTAAGTGTTTATTATTGATATATTACTTAATATATTATTGATACCATATGTAAATAAATTCATATAACAGTAGTCATCAGAGGAATAAAAGACTTTTAATGTGGCATGAATATATTTTAGAAAGGCTTAAAGACGGGCAGAATAGTCCGAAACGTTGTCTAACGCAGGAGTTCCAAACTGCGGCCCGCGAATGTTCCTTTGATTCCATGGTAAAGTTTTTAAAACTGTTTAAAAAATATAAAATTCAGAAAATTACTCAATCAAGAGATTATACAGCATTTATCGCATTGCTTTTTTCTTTTAGGTGCTTATCTAGTTGAACTTTGGTTACATCCTTGGCTATTATTTAGATAATCCTTACCTCTATCAGGTTATTTTCTTTATATGTCAATATAATAATCCCAATTAGCTCGTATTTTTCTTTCGCTCAGTTAACATGGAAACCATATAGCTGTGATCGCCTTACACAAAGTTGGAAAATGTAGGTCAGAGATTTTCAACACTTTGAAACCTTTGGGTATCAGCCGTATGTTCGTATACCGCACTATAAATCTATATAATGAGACCCTATCTCAGACCTCGACCGGGCCCGTACTGTGAGAATGGCAAATGTAGTGACCTTAGGATGGGTGCATTTCGAAGAATGACAGGACAAAGACTAACCACTTCCCTAAAAAAAAATTAGAGTGGATCGATGCAAAGTGCTCCTAGGCCGTTACACCAATAGTCTTCGTCGAAGGATTTTGTTTAGCGTTAGAAACTTTTTACAATTGAAGAAAAATTTAATCACCAAAATGATTGTGTGTACGCACACATCTGTAAAGAAACCCAGGAAGTCATTGGAAGAGTTGAAAGAGGTCATCACTTTTCCTCAGTGATGGTTAGGTGGAGAGTTCAATTTTATGGCACCACAAAGCTCCATTTTTGTGAAAAAGAAGTTAAAACAGCCGCTAAAAACTATCAGGACAATATTTTGTAACCTGTTGTGAAGGCTCTGAATGATACGACGCTGTTTGCTGGAAGTCATTCGGTTTTCCAGCAGGATTCCGCTCCAGCTCACAAGGCCAGGTCAACTCATCTCTATCTAGTAAATTCCTAGAGATCTAGTAAATGTGTACAGTAATAATACAGTAATAATAGTGTATATAATAATACATCCATATAGTATGGTATATCCATTGGAAGCTCTCTAATTTATAAGGATTAAATAATTTTTCCTGGTATTATTATTCAACTATAAATTAAGAAATAACCATTTTAAAAATGATCACAATATGTTAAATTAGGACTCCCACTTCGTGACTCTCGCTACTTGGAAATCGTTGCTTTCTGCTCAGGCAGTTTATAACGAGGAAGGATAAAGAAATCATCCAGATCAATCGGCCATAATCCGCGAATCTGGACCGATTTGTCGAATCTCTTGAAACGTAGTGCTTCAAAAGAAAAACAACATTAACTAGAGGGTAAATAAGGGAAATATGGTATAATTAATATTCCAGGAAATTATATTTGGTTTAAATTCTAAATATAATAGCACTAAAAAAATCGATTAAATTTTAACGTCAGATAGTATACAAAACTGAAAACTATCTTGTGAACAAATCAATAACAAACGAATATTTCATATTGGCAACCAAGTGTTGGCACATTCAATTAGCTTGTCATTTTATATACTGTTGAGTGAGGGAATGGTTCCAGGAAATTTGCTTCCCAATTTAGTTTCGGATCTCTCTTGCTTCCAAGGGACCAACAATGCCCTATCGTAACTTCATCCAAGTAAACTTATAACAGAGCTTGCTTAAGCATGAGGTTCTAACTAAACTTTGAGGTATCTGGTTTTGAGGTAACTCGTGTGACGAGCGTTGTAAATACTTATGTTTCAGATCCGTTTATCGCACTTGCTTAACAACAGAGAAACAAATTATTATTAACATAATGAGGCGGATATAATTACAATTATGGGTAATGAAATAAAAATAAAATCTTTCAGGCCTTAAAAGAATGTACCATTCATATACAGGGTATTTCATGGTTAAGTGGCCAAACTGAAAATATGAACTAAATATGACCTCAAAACAAGAAAACAATTTCCTCTGAAACGTATGTTCACAAACGCTTTGTTTAGGAGATTTCATATCTAAGCCTTTTCATTGTTATGAATTATTTACGTTATATTAAGTGAATAACACTTATTTATTTGTTCCAACTGCTTTATTAATTATACGTAAACATTAAATTCATATTAAATGTTGTTCAAACTTGCTTTCTTGAGCATTAAGACAGGCTCGACATGACAGAACTGCACTGGATATGTGTTATTGTTTCATAAGATTCAGTTATACTTCTTCGTAAGGAATTAAGGTCATTGACCGGACTTGTATCGCCTTTTTGTTTAATGTCGCCCCAAACAAAAAAATCCAGTGGTGTCAGGTCTGGAGAGCGTGCAGGCCAAGCCACTGTTCCTGCACGGCCAATCCATCTCCTAAGCAAAGCATTTGCGGACATACCTTCACTTATTTAATGTTAATACTAATGTTTACCTTTAATTAATAAAGTAGATAGAACAAATAAATAGGTTTTATTTATTTTATATAACGCAAATGATTCATAACAACGAAAAACTAAACAAAGCGTATGCGGACATACCTTCAGAGGATTTTTTTCTTGTTTAGAGGTCCTTAGTTCATTTTTGCATTTTGGCGACTTAATCCTGTATTTATTATTTTCATCCAGCTTACCTTCTTCATTTATAACAGAATGTTATATGTAATTATAGCGTTTTGACACAACAAAATAATTTCCGAATTACTGTATACTTGAACTCCGTCGTAGTTACATATATATATATATATATATATATATATATATATATATATATATATATATATATAACCAAAAAGAAATGTTTAAAAATAAGTCCAGATGAAAATGAATTCCAAGGCTTAATAAATATTCATAAAGTTGATGTTTTCATTCTGTGAAAGTTATAAAAAAGTAATTTAAGTGGAGGAAATATAATTTGAGAAGAGCACAGAAAGATGGATAAATAATAAATTTTAATATGTCAAGTATTCCCACTTTATCAATAATAAATATAACACGTATTTTTCAACTCGCCATTTGCTTTGTAATTTTTTATTATACTATATATTTCCTAGGATGTGTAGTGCATTTTTTTATTTTGCGTTTATCATTTTCCTTCCTGATTGGGAAAGGTGTTAGAGGCGATGATGTCAATTATTTGAGGTTCTTTGTGCCCTGGCTTCTCAATGTCATAAGTAAAAGGTCACCTTTCCATTTTTCGTCATTAATTAAGGTGGCACACCTGACGCCAATTTCGACCAAAAAGATCAACAGATGTGGCCTTCACTTCCAACAAATGGCCTGAAAATAGAAATTTATCGCACTAGCTCTCATTCAACCTTATTCTATACAAATTAACTCTTTCATGATATAATTTTCAAGTCCTTTAATATTAATGTACACTTTTTATGTTTTCTAAGTCCATAAAGTTCTTGCTTTAGCAAAAAAAATCGGCTATCATCATCCCAGGAGGTTGGGTTATTGTAACGGAAAGGGCTAAAGTGTAAAGAATTTTAATGAGAATGAATGACTAATCTTTATTTTTTCTTGAATATTCATATCAGCGTGAACCAAGTTGTTAATGGGAAATTTTGTACAACATGCCGCATTCCATGTCATCTGGAATTGAACACAATTATACTAAGAACACCCCAGCCTAATCTACCAGTATTTTTACTTTCACTTAACCGTATACGAAATCACTGACGTAAGCTCAAAAAGAGACATGAAGTAATTATCATATAATTAAAAAAATCAAAACAATAAAGCCATGGGTCCCTACTATACAGGTCAACGGTTAACTCGCCAATTCAGGGATCATCAGAACAGAAAAAAATCGAGTATATGCAAAAAAAAAAAAAAAATGAAAAGAAAAGAAAAATATATACATTTACTAGAGCCATCTCTCCAATCTCCAATTCAATACTTATTGATGGAAACAGGAATGCAGTTAAGGAAGTTTATATTAAACAGCTGATTAGATGAGATGAGAGTGAAAAAAAATTACCCATACCAAAGAATCTCAAAAAATAAAATAATATTCAAATATGCTAAATAAATTCAATTTAATAGATGAATAACAAATTAATAAATATAAATAAAAATGTTCGTCTCATAGACATCTCACTAAGTCATCCGAAAATACCCTGAAGTAACGTCATATATGCAACCTCCCGTTTCCGTAAGTTCTGTTAGGCCTTCCTATCCTGGTAAATCAGCCATGGATCGAACCTGGGGTTGGGAAACCCTTCTGTGACACACCCAGCCTCTATAAAGTGAGTAAGCTTACATTAAAGAAAAATATAGTGGTCGAACGTAATCATGGCAAAAACAACTCCTTCCGCAACCGTTGGTTTAAAGTTTTAAATAAACCTTTGGTTTTCTCTAGAATTGTTGGCCCCGGTACACAGTGAGACCTACTGTGCTTGTGATGGGAAAAAAAATCTCGTTTTCTAAAAGAAAAAACAACTCATCGAATAAATGTTGAAGTGACCTCCTGTTTGAGTAATTTATTAAATTTTTCAAATAATTTTACCATGCTATTAAAAAACTTTTCGCGAGCGGGATACGTATTTCCTGTTGAAAAATTGTTTAGCTACTTTACTATGAAGACATTGGTAATTACTTAAATTAGGTTTTTATTTACCGCTTCCTATTCAATAAAAAACGTGATGCTTAAAAAAACAAAACACAAAACTTCCTGCTTTTCTGTCGAAAATCGGACCAATGTTCGTTTAAACATTTTGTATCTTTTAAGATCTAATATCACTTCTTTAAATATTCCTAATTACCTGACGCCGTGTGTATATTTAATGAATATTTAAGTGAATGTAAATATGGTTCATTCTTGACAAGACAGATTTTACAAATAGTATTGCTAAGTCGGGTTTGTGGGAACATTGATGCCTTTTAGGCTTTTAATGCTATCGGAGCAGATGTGGGCTGGATATTTCCTTTAAGAAAGGACCTCGCTGGCTACAAGAAAGACAAGGCGATGAGTCCTTCGTCCCGAGGGCAGCCGTCCTTGAGCAGTCCCGCTACTGTCCCAAATAGCCGCCAAATTCTTGAGCAATATATATTCCCGTCGGATCGATATATACTCTTATCTGGGAGGGGTTGGTGCATTGCGGGAAAAAAAATATTGGTGCTTCCGTATGGGAGCATTTTATTAAATGCAAAATCTCAAAACATTTATGTTCCGAAATGAGAAGCGTGGGGATTGTTAGATGTTGACATAAATGCTCCCTCTATATACCTGGATTATGAATCATTTTTTCATTCCACTATTTTTATCCTACCATTTACCCGTTTAATTAATTATCAAATACTTTCATAGCTTGTATTTAACCCTTTTGTACATAAAAAATAAAAACATACTTCAGTGGAACAAATTTCCAACATTCGACACTTTTATACTCTGTAGGAATATTCACCTATCTGGTATTAACTATCACTTTATTTTAAGTTGATATTAAGAATTTATTTAAAATTGTTTGAGCAATTTCTGTAACATCCTAGGGTGTTTTTGAGCTAGGCTGTTGACACACACACACACACCATTACGAGAAACCAGCCTCACATCTATTAACGGTTAAGCCCCGTTCAATTTGTGGCAATTTTCTCTCGTTTTAGTATTTTAACGACGGTAAGGAAGCGGAAGAGTTTTTTTCCCTCAAACTGGTAGTAAACTTGTTTTGGAAAAATGGCGGGTATAGAACAGCTGAGTGAAAACTACAAATGATCATTTTATCAAAGCCACCTCTTTTATAAAATGAAAAATTAATGTAGAAACTTAATTAATATACTTTATATATTACTATAATATAAATTGATTGAAGTCAATAATCAATTAAGTATGAACTAAAGTATACATATAGAATTAAATTATACATTTTCGTATTCCTCTCTACAGATTTGAATAACATAAAACGTTGGATTGAACCTATTTAAAGTTAAGATAAATAAATAAAATAAAATATTACAATATATGGGGAACAATGTTATTCCATAAAATCACCATTATAGTCTTTTAGGTTCGATTAGGCTAGACAGATGAACTAAATTGATATAAAGATTTTTTTCAGCAAATCATCACTTGAATAATCTTTAAATGACTCTTATAAAAATATATTACTTCTGTATTGTCAGTTAGAGACAGGAGTGAATCCAAATATTAACAGTGGATGAAGTATGCACAAAAAATTGTATGAGGTTATTCATAAAGGCTTTATTTTCTATTATATTTTATATGGCTAATGAAGGCAGTAATTTTACCTTTTACTTTGAAAGCAAACCAGAGTCATTGAGATGCGGCTCATGCGGGATTATGCTCTATTTCCATTGAGTGAAAATGAGGTACAAAATATAAAATAACTTTGCTATGGCCACCACCCCAATCATGTAATTAGCTCATAACGTATCAGTCTTCTTCGGCTTTCATCTCTCGCCACATTCTGAAAACCTGAAAACCTGCCTTTTCTACAAGTGCCAGATTCTCAAAACTATTCATTTTTTCAGAGCTTTTTCCCAGAACTTCCCCCATTTATGCAAAATGTTTTAATATAATGTTGTTACTTTATTTTCGGGGCCGTTTATAATACTTTTACAAATGATTTGAAAAAATTACTAACGAATTTATTGACAAATATTTTTAAAATTGGATTTTTTAGTTGAAAAATGTTCGAATTAGTCTCTTTTTTTCTTATACGTTCGGATTACCCATACATCATAGAATTCGATGCCTATTTGGAAAATGACAAATATGAAAAATGTTTCATTGGAATATTTAAGTGGTATTAAATGTTTGACAGGCGATATGCAATTTACTGGTATTGTTATTTTTTGAGCCAATTTTAATAAAAGTAAATTATAACTTTGCTTATTCATCTCTCTTTTCCCAGTCTGCTGGTATCCCTCAAAGGCCCCCTTAGCATCTTAGGCCCCATCCTTTACACACTCAATACAACTTATATCCCAACCCTTCCTTCTACTGTATTTACCACGTATGCTGATGACACATGTGTATTATGACAACTGTCAATTATGAACCAATTTTTGATTGTCAGTCCCTGCAATCACATTTCAGCCATTGAAGAATAGTGTGAAAATTAGAGAATTAAAATTAATCCAAACAAATCCCACCAAATTACTTTAACCCTTCATCGTAAACCTACTACATGCTGTCTAATAGTATCATTTAACAATATTCCACTGATCCCTGTCGAACTAACAGATCCGTTACATAGGACTCCTTGACAAACGTATTAAAAAGACAAGAAACTGCTAATAAATTCCTACTACCACAACACTTACGTGACAAACGCTCCAGTATGAATGAACTTCCAGTATTCTACAAAAAAAAAAAAAAAAAAACCATATACACTACCATCATTAGGCCCATTTGGATAAATAGGATTGATCCATCGGGATCCACATAATCATCGAAATTTTCCCGTATTCAATCCTTACAATCCAAAACCCTCCGTAAAATCCTTAATGTTCTTTATTATGCCACCAATAAAATTATCCATAAAGACCTCAACATTTGCTTTGTTGGAGACTTGGCCCGAATTAGATATTCCTATTTTAATTCAAAACTATTTGCGCACCCCCAACCCTCTAATTCATAACTTTTCATCTATTACAATTTCTGACAACCCTCCGAGGCGTCGGAAAAGAAGATGGTCAAGGGATCTCCTAAATTAATCTAATCTCTGTAGTTTTACCAATGGGTAGCTAGCTATCTTCTTTACAAGTGCTTGTCATATTTTATATTCTTTTAGCAGATTTATTAGTTGTATATCAATAAATAAATTTTAAAAAATATTTTAATTAAAATAAATAAAAAAGATTAATGTTAAATTATTGGTGGTTTTATAACATCATATTTATTGTGCTCCGTCACTCTTAAAGAACCAGATCCCCGGGCATCATAATTACTCGTAATTAATTTGCATTCAAACCACCTATCACTAAGCAATCTGTCTTTAAAATTTCTATGAAATTATTTTCTTGCCGAATGTCGAATATTTATAGTGAAAATGATTTTATTGTTTATTTATTCTTGGAATGGCTCTACTCCGAAAGATCATTGGAATTTCCAGAGTTTTTGGACTCTGTTGTTAAAAGAAATTTAAAAGGTAATCAATTATCTTTAGATATTCCATTAGAGATTTTACGATAGTTTAAAAACATTTTAGTATTTATTATGTTATATCCCCCAAGTTTGATTTTTTCCTTGTGGGTAAATACTGGTGGCATTTTACCAGTACTTGGGTGACTGCCCAAGGGGCAAGGGCACCACACTCAACAGAAGTAGGGGCTTCAAAAGATTTATTAATTGCTCCTCTTATCGTTATACTTCAGTCTTCATAACATGAATTATTGAAGGAAGTTAGTCAATTGTTCTACATATCATGGCTGGTGATAGGTAATCAGGACGCAGTTAAGATTTGTATTTGCCGGCGTTTCAACCCAAGCTTCATGAGTCCTGATAACTATATAGCATGAGAAATATAATGTTATAAAACAGATAATATTTAATAATAATAAGTAGTGATGGATGATATGAAAATAATAACTAATGTATAATGATATGATTCCAGGAGATAGACAAATGGAATACGTAATAAGCTATACAAATTATAAAATAATATACATAACAAATTTAAAAGTGATGTAATATTTAATACTACTAAACCATGTTACCAGCACTGAAGGTGTTCCAAGAGGGTCGGGAGAGGATTTTCTAGATGTGCTTTTAAGACAGTAAAGAGGGGGTGGAAGTCAATGGAATTGGGGTAACATTATTGTTTATAGAATATTAATCATGGGATCGTTATTGTATTGAATATTATATTTATCCAATGATTAATATTCCATTAACAATAACGGGAAGGAAGGGTTATAAATAAGGAATTGTATATTCAAATCATATTTTGTAATATTACATATAATGTAAAGCTTATTAAATGGATGCTATAATGCTCATTAAGCAAATGTCGGAACCGCTGTTGAAATACTCTAGAAATATCTGTGTTAGCTAACCATCATTAGCAGTCCACTGTTTCTGAAAGGTTGTGATGAAGCTACTTTCTGCCAATGTTCATGACAGCTATAGGAGGTTTAGCCATCCATTTTCCTTGAAGGAAAACTGGGATCCATTTCCTCATCCGTCCATATTACCCCTGACAGGTTGGGGACTGTCCTATTCTCATTCTTCTTCCGTAAAATTCTCAGATCCTTTTTTTTTTTTTTTTTTTTCTATATTATTTATTATAAAGAACTTTTAAAATCTATTCACCGATTTTAAAATTAGTCTCTTAGAAAGATATAAATAAGAATTTTGAAAGTTATATTTCTGTATTACAACTATGCCATTCATCAGAAGAAGATAAATAATTGCTTTAAAAACATGGAGCATTATTATTTCCTCGTTAGGTTTATTTTTTTCCTCTCTTTCCTGCCCGTCCTCTAACGGGTCATTGGCGTTTAACTATAATTTACATTCTTCCATTGCCAATGGCGGGTCCATCCTTCCTCACCCCTTCTTCTCCCCCACAAAAAAATGTAAAAATAAATTTTATTTTATTATAAATTAGGTCAATTATCACCAAACATTTTATTGATACGCTATTTAGTTCGACGTTTCGACTATACTAAGGGTTATTTTCAAGTCTTGACGAGTCCTACGTTATATATTCATCATTAATGTCGCAAATAATATGTTCAGTGAACATTAAATTGTCATGGTCTATAGGGGTTTCACCTACGTCATTTCTGGAGGGACTGAAATGACGTAGGTGAAACCCCTATAGACCATGACAATTTAATGTTCACTGAACATATTATTTGCGACATTAATGATGAATATATAACGGAGGACTCATCAAGACTTGAAAATGACCCTTAGTATGGTCGAAACGTCGAATTAAATAGCGTATCAATAAAATGTTTGGTGATAATTGGCCTAATTTATATAAAAATAAAACCTCAAGACACCAAAATTAGGATAAATGAACAGAAGAAATAAAAATAAATTATTTTTTCATAGGACTAAAGTTTTTTTCAGTGAGTGGTCTGAGTTAAATAATAAAAATATGTACCCTTTTAAAATTATAATACATACTAAATGTAGGCGCGTGTCAAGAAAAAAATATTTGAAAATTGTCTCTAACAACATTATTGTTTCTGTCAACGTTGGCAACAAAAAAACAAGTCTCCCCTCCCCCCCTCCCAAAAAAAAAAATTAAGTAGAGTAGAGGTAGAAATTCTTCATTACCGTGCTGAATTTCTCTAATGTTTCTAGTAGGCCTATTTATTTATTTTTTCAAATTAGTCCGCTTCTTCCAGGAAGTGTTTCACTATTTGAAGTATGTTGTTGCATTTTCCCCACGTGGGCGCTTTGAAACCTCTTAGAAGATGTGTAAACTAACTGTCCTATCCCGTATAGCCTAAAAGGCGAGGAAAGGGAGGGTAAATAAAGAAAAAATAAGGTGTCCTATCCTTATTGCAGCAATCAAAACTTCTTCCCTCCTCGGCTTTCTGGAGCTAGTGATCCGTTCACCACAGTTAGGATTAACTTTTACTAGTTTATCTTTCCTTATTTAATCTCCTAATAGACTAGGAGCTACCGACCATTTCATTTAACTGAAGGACCTAAAGCTAGTGACCTTATAAATGCTAGATAACCCTTATTTGAACACACAACTTCGGTCAGTCGGTTGAAAGCCGTTTATACAAAAATTTAAATTAAAGAGGCGAAATTCGACAACTCATTTAACGGAAGAACAGACGGTTGAAATTTTGATATGATGTCGATAATATGTCCCTAAAAGTGAATTTACCTTGACTGATGATGTACTTGGTTGCGTTTTGAAAAGTGACGACGTCAAAATAATTGAATTAGTCTAGTCGAATAGCAGCAATTTATAATTTAAGAAAGAAAAATGGTAGGAAAGTAAATGATTTTGTGACTTGCAACGATTCGAATTTAGCATTACAAAAAGACCAAGTAATTCAATAAAAAACTACCTTCCTTCTTTTGAGTTGAATTGTCACTCTTTCTCCACTCCTTCAGATCTCTTCCGGCTTTGATGTGAATCGTAATATTTTTGTTAGTACTAATTTAAAAAATTATATCTCAAATTATTATTCCGTAGTAGAAAAAAATAGAGATTACTCTCTTATAAAAAAATATATCTACTGCATTTACAGTTTAAATGTTAATGTTGGCAAAGAACCAGCAGTGATTACTGTTACAAAATCCCCTTACATCGGTTGATGTAAAACGTATTAAGTGACACGTGAAGACACAATTTTTCGGGAACAAATTTCAAAATGTATAAATGTAAATTTGAACTCGATTAAAAAATCAAATTTTCATTACAATGTAGACGATTTATAATTAATTATGTACATATATTATTTTTAATTAAAATTAAATATCTGAAATCAATTGGTCTAGTCTATATAATACATACTTATCCGTCAGACCTTTAATCTTTCCAAGTTCCTCTACATTATTTCATTCCTTCTATGTCTCGTGTCAATTAGCCAATTTAAGGGAAATTTAAACATATATATTTAATTATTTGTCGGTTAATTATTGAGACCTTTTAGAATTTCTCTTTCTCGTACACTTATGTTAATCGTAACTTATTGTAGTAGATTGTGTATCGTCGTCGTTAATTGGTTGTAATATGGATTTTAATTTTCAATGTTGCATTTTAATTTTTTCGTGACACAATATTTTAATTCAGAAGCTTAAGTAAGGTTTGATAGCATTTCGGTTTATTAATATTATAAATTAAACAAAATATATGATTTTTCTACGTTTTAGGTGTAAATTACATATTTTATTATTTTTTTATTTTTATTATTTTTTATTATTTTATTTTTTAAATTTTACATATTTTTGGTTTTTACTGCACGATTTTGAGTTTAATTTAATAGCACGAAGATCCAGTCTCTAAGTATTATATACAAAGTTAAAGAAGAAAAAAAATTACTATCAATTTTATACATAGCTTTTTGATGTAGGACCAATGGGTGAGGAGTTAGAGCATGTTGACTGTCTGCTTTATTCACAAGAAATATCTGTTTTCGTCCCTTTTTACCCGAAAACTCATAATCTGTGCGTCTCCCGAACAAATTCAATATGATCAATTTGAAAGAGCATGAAATTTCCTATGTACCTTATGTAGACACGTTAATATGCGAGAGGGTTAAGGTATTGAATCGAGCGCTTTTTATCTTTTCAATTCTTTTTATTCGGCTTACTTAACTATATTTATATCATAACTAGAATGTACAAACAAATTACGTAGATTTTATGTATTCTGTCAGTATGCGAGACATAAACTTACATAATAATATAAAAATTAAACGTATAACTAAAAGAATAATATACCGGAAATTAATATACAATTTTTGGTATATTAATGATTATACCCGAGCTCGATAAAAATTTTTATGTTTATACTTTCAATTTAATTTCAATCTGATATAGAGTGGTAATATGCGAGTAGGCTAAATGTCCTGGGACCGCTCCGACTTAAAAGCGCATTTCACTTCTTATTTTTTTTATTGTTTTTATGTAAGTTGATTTCCCTCATGCCAATAGAAAATATAAAAGCTATGTAATTTATTTATACATTTATACATTATAGTTCTACCATAAATATATTTAAATTAGCCGAATCAAAAGCATTGAAAACATACAAAGCGCTTAACTTGAGTGCGGCAGATACTATAAGAGAAATACGTCTTCGATTTCATGCGCTTTAATTGCCGCTTAACCTTCTCACACATTAACATGTCTACATGAGGTTCATAGGAAATATAATGTCCTTTCAAATTGAAGTCATAGGTAGCTCCTAGTCTATAAGGTAACCTCTATCAATTTATTCACACCTGTTTCTTCTCTACTCTTATCATCACAATTTTACTACTTAAAATTCAGTAGTGAGCTGAAACCCGAAAACTACAGTAATACCTTTACTTTTTTATCCCTCATCATACTTTTATTATTTCCTTAATAAATTAATTGCTTGGGTGTGAATCGTGAATGGCAGGTTGAACACTGGAAGAGTCCTTTACGGTTGGGTGGGTACCCAGCAGTTTTTATTGTAACATCCTATCAAATATCAAGAGCAGTCTCCAGAAAAGCGGAGGTTAAACTGGAGTTGGTTCTCCTTGCTCAGTTACAGCAGAGCCTACAGTATCTCTTACCTTCCAGGCATCCCCGTATATAAAATTAAAGTCTTTATACCTTTTTGCTAAATTTATTTTAAAACGTCTTCTTTCGTTAAAGTAATCGTTTAAACAATTTTAAAAAATAATGTTAAGTCAAATAATTGTTCGTGGTTCATCAAGCTATCATGGAAATTATATTTATACGGATTTATTAAAATTTTATAAATATAGCTTGTTCATTTGCTGCCTGAAATCTGTGGTTTTTGTTGATTCATGTGCTGAGATGGAGGTCAAAAACCTCTTCAGGAAAGGGCGACATTGGCACCGATAAGATGTGATTCAGACATGCGTAGGAAAATATTAATATTTTCGGATTCATTATCGTACATTAACTATTTAAAAAAACGATTTGTCTGCCCCATGTAATAGAAATATAAAAACATTTTTATTCTGGGACTAAGTCCCTTAAGAATAACAATATTGTTCAAACCAATTAAATAAATCTGGCTAGATGACCTATTATCACTAGCGGATCCAGGATTTATTTTTGGGGGGGGCTTCAGCCCGAAAGTTGTTTTTTTCATAAAAATAACGATAATTACTGTGAACAAAAAGAAAGAAACTAACTACCTATATGAAATGGTGTTTAAGTGATTCCTAAAGCCCTTTTAAATGTAATTACACGAACAAACAACAATACTTTAAGAGATACTTCTTTAATATTGTTTTCGATAAAACATGGTTACATTTTACCATTTTGGGGGGGGGCTTCAGCCCAAAAGCCTCCCCCCCGTAGATCCGCCTGTGCCTATTATAATAAAGAGTAACTAAAACCTAAGTAGTAAAATGAGTTTATACATAATTTTGGAGGGTATATTAAGGAAAGCAGGCAAGGGTTACAATATTATAATATTGGTAAGAAAAATACAAAAAAAAAAACATACTAATAACTAGATAAAATTGAAAAGAAACGCTAAATAAGTTTTATAGGTAACCAATTCTAGTGATAAAATATAAAAAAAATAAAAATAAATAATTTATATATGTTCCGTTCCTTAAGACGTTTAGGTGAAAACGCATGAAGATATTGTGAAAAAACTAGGCAAGTATTGTGATCTACCTATGACTCAATAGATTACGAGAAGAAAAAAAAAATATATATACATTTTAATATCATGTGTATTTAATTTAGTATGATAAAAATAAAATAAAACGATTGATAGCTTTGCTTGTTTCCTAACAATGTTTTAAATGGTATAACAACTCTAGGATCAATAGTAAATTTTTATTGTTTGTTTTTCCTTGCCCATAGATTTTCTCAACATAAAATCAAGAGTAGCCATTAATTCTTAACGGCGAAACCCTTCCTCTTAAACCCTTTTTATGTCCTTTGTTAACCCTATTTGGAGTTTTGGATTCATATTGAGTATTAGGAGAATATAACACTTTTTTTAACTTATTTATTTTCCCGGGACAATAATTTTTGTCGATTTATAAAATTAATTTTGGCTTGGGCCGGTGGTTACCTGGTATCTCGTGTAAAGCCAACAGGGTGAGCGGCGTTGGGTAAACAGTGTAAAAGTTTGTTGGTTGAGCGTTTCCTCGATTCTTCGGTGGATCTAATCAACCGTAAACCCAGCTTTATGTTTGGCCAACTTTTGGCTCGGTAAATAAAAACTAATTAGGATTCTTTCATCAAGGGCCACTTGTACGAAAAGTAATCAGTTTTTATAAATCACAATAACAATCTGGGTCATTATTATAGTTCGTTTTCGTTTTTATTATTTCCTCATTATATTTTTGTACTTTCAACTAGCCCTAAATTTTTTTTTGCATATCACGCAATCAGTGTATTAATATATATACCTTACTCATTCCAGTAGTGCATTGTGATTTCAAAATGGTTTTGTAATTGATAAATTATGACTAATTTATCCTGACATTCCAGCAAATCACCATTACTCTTCATCAGATAGCAATCCGCAGTGTCTATTAATACCTCCTACACAAGGCCAGGCACGTCACTTAGGATTTCATTTAGTGGATTATCCATAATTTAATCCAAAACCTCCACTTTTGAGCCTACCAAGTTTAATGATCATTACAGAACCACTCTCAGCTTCTCCATCTCCATTTTCCTGAAGTACGAATCGATTGTTTAATGCGTTGGGGTACTTAAAGAGGTACTGTCAAACAATCTAATATAGACAACATTCCATATTGCTAAATTTCTTCTTTTTTTTTTTCTATTTCATGTTGCTTTTATTTCTAAAAATGGCAAAATACCATATCGTACGGTGGATTCTGGATTTATGAGTATTATTATTATAGTACTATATCTGTTGAATACACTTTGTGATGGTTTAGAAAATTAAGAAAATAATAAGAATATCCTTAATTGTTATTGAATATTATTAAATATTTAGGCCTACTTTAGTATAAGTGTATATATTATAAATTATATGTATTAGATTAAAAAATCGTATAAGTTAAATGAAAATCTTGTATCAAACATAACTTTATAAGTTTATTTTCTGTAAAATATTAAATTACATTTTTTTTTTTAATTTAAACAGCTTGTAATATTATGGTAATAGTAATTATTAAGATTTAAATATGTTGTGCCATATTATAAATAGGTAGCGAATTTTCATGTAAAATAAAAAGATATGTATATTTGAAAAATAGAGAAATATTCAAGGAAAAACACACCAAATGTATTAAGAACAAATATTTAATATTATTTAATGATTTAAGAAATCAAATTCTTATGTGAAACAAAACTTAAATATTAACTTATATACGTATTTATTTGTTGATAAATTAATGTTAATATGGGGAAACCTGTGATAGTCTGCCTTTTATACTTTTTAAAAAGTTCTTTCAAATATATATTGTCTAATTTATTGAAAGATATATAAGCTCTTAGAAAAGCAGGGCACAATCATGCAATAAAGTTATACTGCTATCTAAACATGAAAATTAAGAAATAAATCTTCATTTTGTTTACCTTATGTAACGTTTTTGAAATATCTTATGGTAACCCGAATGGTTAATTTAGTCTCATATTTATTTCACAGCTATAAGAAACCCAAATATGACCATTTCCACGAAACATTTTATGAGGGAATTTACGTATGCATTTCATTTGTATTTTCAAAGTTCCTGGAAGCTGATTTGATATTTGGCATGCTGACCAATTGAAAAAAATGAGTTCATTATATCACGTCTCGGAATGGCTTGTGATAAACGCTGAACAAAAACAAGTTGGTTGATGAAACGACTTAAACACGTTCGCGAAAAATCTTTCAGCTAAGGGACATGGGGCTCTTTCTTACGCCAAATTGAATCAAATTTCTTGTTAACGTTTTTCTCATTTAAAAAAAAAAATAATTCCTCTCGTAATTTTCGAATGACTATATTTTATCAAGTTGGTCTTGCGGAATCCTTCGTTTGACCATCGCAAGACCTGAACTTTGGACCGAAACGTCAGCAAAAATTAAAATAAATGTACTTCTTTATTTTTACTATTTTTTTTTTTTTTTTTTATTTGATTGATCACCCCGCAACCGTTGTTCTCTTAAATTATTCACTACGGTCAACCATCATCCCACAATTCTTAATTTTCTTCTAAAAATTCTGATTTTTTTTTTTTTTACTTTTTGAATTTTGTTTTACTTAATATGGAGAAGAATGTATAATATCTACATCACCTATGCAATATCCTCCAATTACGTAAAATAAAAAAATCGTTATTTTCATTTAAATTATATGAAACGTAAACTAAAATGTCGAAGAAAGGATTAAAAAATAAATTTGAAATATATAAATTGATATAAAATTCTTCGCTAATTATATAGGAGTTACAGGGAGGAGTTACGGGGCACACTCGAGGAGGGGATTGGATATAAGAAAATTATATAATAAATTTGTATGCTCTTACCCGATTTTCATTTCTTTCAATTTTACAGGCTAATTATAAATAGAATTTTGCAAATAAACAGTATTTCATACATGTTTTAGTATTTCGGTTATCGAAGTCTCATTTTAATAAAAGTTCAGAAATGCAGCATTGACTTGTTAACAGTTGACTTCATCCTTAAATGACGCCTGCAGCATTTTAAATAGGTTGAATTTGAATTAGTCAATCCCGATTGTCTAATTCATCTTTGAACCATCCACATTGTTCAACAATAATCCAGTATTGTGGGGTTCGGAGGCCAACTAATTGGACCACCGCTAAGCAGGCTTGGAGCTTGTAACTTGTATACAATCTCTTGTAAACTAAACCATAATGCTAATACAAGTATAGAACATTGTTTATTTGTAATTAGCCCATAAAATTCAAACACATAAAAATCGAATAAGACTTTTTTTTTCTTTCTTTTTTCCTGTGTCCAAATACTGGTGTTTGGCGCGTCCCTTCCGACTCATCCTATATTTATCTATTTATATGTTTTATTGACCTAATTCGTTGATTTTAAATTTTATTTTTATTACTTTTAGCGTTTTATAATATTTTGTGATGTTGTAGTAATTGTATTGTTTGTTTTTTGTTTCAGGTGGGTTGCGAAATGTGATGACATGCAGTAAGCCATTTTACTTAAATTTACTTCACTTTTTTTCTTCTCTGTCTTGTTCAGCTAGCATTTAATTTACTGAATATAAATTAATATTTCTTTGCCTGCTTCAATTTTTATGTATATAATTTAGGTAGATAGTTCTATTTTTTGCATTTCATTGATAATAGTAAATAATTATTATGTACTAATCGAATAGAAGTTTTAGATTTCTTCCTTACCTCTTCAATTATTGTGCATCATATCGGAATTAGATTAGTTAATGCGTATGGCAATTGCACTTCATATAGGCAGAGGTTATGGGATGATGGTGAGACCAAGTTTCGATGGGTCTGGTTCTGACAGCGCAGTGGATGACCGCTTTCATTTATCGATATTTCCTCTTCCTCCGTCCTATCATTTATCCAACGAGGGTAATCCTGAACTTATTGAAGATCTCTAAAAGAAAAAAGAAAAAAAAATGAAGTTGGATAACTTCAGTGCTCGAAACATGCTGTGTTGAAACCTCGGCACCGATAAAAACCTTTAAAATTACTGCTTCCCATTTATCACCCATGGAAAAAAAAAGATGAAACATTTAAATCAATGTAAAAAGTGTCGAATTGATCCTGTAGCCGATTTTTTGTACTTTTTCTTGTAATGCACCGAAAGTGAGAACATTATTAGTGAAACTGGAAAAAAAAAACTTTAATAGGACCCAGTACTTTTCAGTAAAAATAAAATAAAAATAACTATTTGTGATATTAATAATTAAAAATTGTATTTTTTTTTTCTATTTTTGATTCAATCCTTATATTTTCCGTAAGAAATAAAAATGTTATACTTCATTACATATATTTCAAAAAGTCTTATTTTCTACTCATTTTCATTGTCTAACAACAGTCAAATTTTATTACTTCCAAAATATTAATTTATAATTTAACAGTTTAGTTAATTATAAATTAATTAATTTACCCATATTAATTGATAAACATTCATGTTAAAAATTAACTATTGATCATTTCATAAAAATTTAAACAGTTTTTAACCTGAGATACGCCTTATTTATATCAAACGCTGTATATATGCTTTATAAACCCAACATAAAATAGATGCTTTTTACTTAAATGATCAGCAATTTACAAAATAATTATAACAACTAAATTATATTACGTTTAATATTTTTGTATTTTTTTAAAAACTTTTCTATTATTACTTTTTAATTCACTCGTTTAGTTTACCCTTCCTGATTTCATTATGTACTATTATTTAGGTTGGAATCTGAAACTTCTTTACACAAATATGTATATATTTATATACTAGGGGTTGCCCCGTTTCTGCCTAACTGCTGACCAACCCCCATTTCACAAATCATACAAATGTAAAAAAGGTGTATGAAAGACAGAAATCGTTAAAGAAGAGTTGTAACTTACATCTTGAAGAGTTAGGAAAAATGAATAAATATTGAAAAAAAAAATATTAAGGCGCAGTATCCGGAAACCCGCACGGCGGTGGTGTTCGGCGGACATTCCACCTTATATATAAAATAAAATATTGGTCACCAAAAACTTTATATATATATATATTAATTTACAAAATCTTTTGATATTGAAGGTGTCGTAAGTAGAAGGAAATATTTATAGGAGTGATAACAGACCTCAAGAGGAACCATAAAGTTTATGTAAACGTTGGTCCGATTATCAGCAGAACAGTAGAGAATGCAGGTTTTGTGTTTTTTTTTTTAGTAAGCCACATTTTTTCTTGAATAGGACGCGATAGGTAAAGAAATATTTAATTTAAATTATTAACAATTGCTTTACTGTAAACTAGACAAAATTTACTTCAAACAACAATATAGTCGGTTATTGTTAAAACCAAGAGGACTTTTGAGTGGCTTAATTAAGATAAGTTCTGTTTTTTAGGAAAAAAAATCATAAATTATTAACATTTTTTTTTTTACCATCCTCCAACTATACTACTGATACACCACTTTTGCAAAAACTTCCTATTTTGATAAGATTTAAGTCTATAATAATTAAGTTGAGATTTATTTTAGAGAAACTTGAGATTCACTTTAAGTTGTATAAAAAAATTATGGGATTTTATATCCTGTCACCTAGAAGTACCCGTGTTTCCAGCAAAAATGACTACAGTAAATTATTGCAATGCTTTAATTTTTTTTTCCATGACCTGAATGCATATTTATATATATTTTCGGGTACTTTTAGGTGATATAAAATCACATAAGTTTTTTTTTTACAAAAATTGAGGTGAATCTTAAGGTGTTCCCTTATAAACCTGAACTCAATTAATATAGACTTAAAAGCTTATTAAATAAGGAAGTTTTTCTAAAAGTGGGGTATCTGTAGTTTAGTTGGAGGGTAAAAAAAAAATTGCAAATAATTTATGATTTTTTTGAAAACAGAACTTATCTTAGTTTAGCCACTCGAATGTCCTCTTTAAATGGTTTTAACAATAACCAACTCTGTCTAGTTTTATAATAAAGTAATTGTTGATTATTTAAATTAAACATTTCTTCAGTTATCTATTCAAGTAAAAACGAGTAAAGACTTAGTCAAAAGAACATGCATTTTCTACTATTCTGCTAATAATCGGACCAATGTTTACATAAACTTTTTTGTAGCTCTTGAGATATGCTATCACTTACTTACGGAAAACCATGTATACATAAAAATATTTTGTCTTTTTATACAAAATAATTTTTTACATCATTTATTATAATTTTTTTTTATATAACTATGAGGAAAAACAATTTCGCTCTTTTGAAACTTCTTATTTTCTATTTTTTTATTTCATCATACTAGATTTCGGCCTAATCTTCCCATGTTCAAGTCCGTCTAAAACTTTTGTGCTGCACATTAAATCTTTAATTCCGTTCATTTAATAAATACGAAAAAGTAAAAAAGGATGGTATGATAGAACACAGTGGCACAATGGGAAACGCTGATTGAGCAGGTTAAAGTCAGTTATATGCGTCTGTTGTGGCAATTAAGAAGAATAAATAAAGAGCTGCCTTAATAATATTATTTTACAACTAATACCATTTTTATGTTATTTTTATACGATTAAAATATAGTTGAACCATAAAAACTTATGATATTTTTTAAAACTATTTCTTTATTGAGTAATATTACATTTTGCCAAAAAGTAAGGACATTGGTAATAGTGATACAGGAGTTTATTCACACTTTATGTAGAATAATTAAAAATGGATTAAATAAAACAACAGCAACGTAATAAAAAAATATATATATAAAACAAAAAGAAACTTAAACTAATGAAAACAACAAGTTAAATACAGGCTTATTTACAAACATTCATTCAGTAAAACTCCAAACTGATCTTTTTCCCCCACATGTTGAAAAAAATGCTGAACTCTGATATTAAGGTCATGATGTAGGTTTTTTTTTATTTGTTAGAAATTGTGTGTTTGATGTGAGAAAATTTTTCTGTCCACCACAGGTCCAAATAGGTTTCTGGTTGTCTTTTAGATCAGTATTTTGGGATGATCAGGAAGAGCACCAGTTTTAACTGTATAGTTATTGGAAAATTCTATTCCACAACCGTAGAAGTAGGATCGAAGGACTGGGTACTAGGATTGGGTTAAATGAATTTTAAGATTGAAGAGCAATCTGGCATGCCATACCCGATGCCATGTCCCGGTGGATTCTATTTCCAGGGAGAGTGAAACAAGTGATGTAAGGAATTCCTCTACTGTTAGGGTTTGGGTGGGATGTGGAAGAAATTTATTGGAGAGGTGTCCCAGAAGCCTTCATCTCGCCGGAGAGAAGTGGGAAATGTTGTGTTTGTGTCAAAAACATAGAGAGAGGATAGGTAGGAGTTAAAGGATTAGGATCTGTAGATGGATAATTCTCGCTTTAGTTTTTTGCAATACAATTACTGGAGCGGCGGTCACTAGGATTTCTGGTACATCGCATGGTTCTTTCACGATAATTAGTGATTCTACAACCCTTGTTGGTGCTTGACGTTTAAGCCTGGACCCCGGAATTAATGATGTCCTAAGAAGCTAAAGAAGATCTTAACTAGATATATTAAATGGATTGGTTAATGGGACAATACGTAGATATGATATCAAGATAGGTTTTACTAACTACACTAGATTTTATTACAAAGTCATAAATCCAGGCGTCAATATATTTTCGTCTTTGATGTATAGTATATATATGGATTTTATAGCAGAGAAGAAACAAAAATAAATAGAATATCATATCGGATAAAACTATTCCAAAGTTTGACTGGGTAACTCAAGAGGAAAATTCGTTTGACTTTGAGACGGTTAATTTTCCAGGAAAAGCCATTATATTTCTCCATTCATTAGCCTACTCAGAGAATTCTATTTACTTTCATGAGGAATGGCTATATTTAGATGTTTCCTCCTTTCCGATGAATGTTTTTACTGTGAAATTAGGCTTTCCAGCTCTTTGAAGTGTTATCTGTATTTAATATTATTGTTTAAACAGCTAATTAAGGCTTATTTTTATGTTAGAAAAAAATTAATCCTTTGCTGAAAAGCTATATGATAAACTCACCTTATTATCATAAAATAAATTTAAAAAGTAAGATCAACACCAAATATCTTTTTTGTTAAATTGGTTGGTAATTTTTATTTACGTATTTTTTTTTATATCACTTTCTTTATGTTTCATTGTAAAAACTATACCATTGAAATTGGTTTGGTAAATTTCTAAATTTGTTAAATTATTTTTTTAGATATTAGTTTAAAATTAAATTTAAATAAATAAAATAACATCAAATTAAACTATATAATTAATAAATTAAACATCAATTTAAATTATTTTTCCTTACTAGTTGCATTTATTTAATACAGTTGTAAATTTCAATAAAAAAATATAAAATGAAATAAAAATATTTTTTTCAGACATTTTTTTAATTGTTTTAAAACGTTTTTAAGAAAAGTGAAGCTTTCTGTGCAGGAATTGTAAAAATGTTTTTGCTCTCAGAATCTAAAATTTTAGCTCGCGTCTTACATTTCAGACATCAAGGAACAAATTTATTTCCTTTTCTGTTCAAGCCCATTTGACGGACATGACACAATAACACCTCGTGTCGATTCAAAATCCAAACAGCCCCGATTTGGTCCTTAGATCCTTAGATCTTCAAGATCAAACATCTTCGACGTTTGATCCAGACAAATTTCAACGAAATGGAAAGAGTCAGCTTGTAGCCATGACGTCGCGCCATCTGGCCCTGGTCTTTTCCGGTCAATGCCATTATATTCTATGAGGACGTTACTCTCATAATTATTCCAAACTGAGAAGCGCTACTATGGATCTAACTATATCGCAAGTGTCAGCACTTGCATGACATGTAATATATATTTAAGTTATATTATATATATATATATATATATGTATATATATATATATATAGTATCAAAAAAATGATGTTTTTTCCATATCATTTGCCAAAATAGAAAGAAAATACGATGTGCTTTGATTTCTAATTTTAGCATCTATCCAAGTATCTTGTTTATTTTTTTTATTTTTTTGGCAAGCCATACTTGTTTTAAAACTACAAATTTTAACAGCTGGCAAAGTGTAAAGGTCCGTTTAGACTCAACCAAACTCTTCTTTTATTTCTCTTCTTACTTACAGCAGATGGAAAATATCAAAAACAAAAACACGATCATAAAGAAACAACCATTTAGATAAATTTTTTTCCATAGTTGGTTAAATGTCTAAACCCACCTTTAAAAATCATTCTAAAAAATATTAGTGTCTCATACAAAAGATGCAATATATAAAGACATGTATAATAACGAAAAATAAATTATATACATAATATAATGCACATTTTAATCTTTTACATAAATCCGAATTTCAGTCTATGGGATGATGTCGGAATTCTTATGTTGAAAGCTTAACTGCTCGTTATTGGGAATGAAATTTGGTCGTCATGCTTTTTTTTTTTTTTTTTTTCTTTTTGGCTTTTAGACTTGTTAAAGCAAGTCCTATTTTGCCAAGAGAATATTTTGATTGTCATTGTAAGATGAAATTACACTGAATATTTATTGAATATTTCTAGATATATAATCACTGAATGTAACTAAATATTGAATGTAACTTAAATAGAACTTGAACTAGAAAGAGTAATAGTTAAAACTGAGGTAACAGCAGTTTCACAACAATTAAATTAGAGTAAGAGGCGACTTTTATTATATAAATGTTTTTATGTCATTCAAAAACTTTATCAAATCACGGGCGTTATTTGTATTCATCGACCGAAGAAAGTTGAGATCCAATCCCCCATCATCCGCAGTTTGCGATCCAAAACTAATTCTTCGCTTCTTGAATCTTTTGCACTTGAAGGTAATGTGTCTTGGATCCTCCAAGCATTGGCATGGTGGACAGTGACCGCTCTTAGCTATTCCCATTAGATGTAGATATTTATTAGTTGTACCATGATTTTTCCTAACCCTGGTCAGGTTTACGTTCCATGATTGTATTCAGTGCTAATTGTTCGAAATAAATTGATGGGTAGGAACTTTTCTTCTCCTCTTTACCAGCTAGATTAGAGGAGCTGTGAATATCAATTAAAGATGTGGGAATAGGCGTTGTGTATTCCAGAGGAGCTTCAGAAATGTTTACAAAGTTTTATTTCTACTAGCCAGGATTTAAAGTTTTCAAAATAGAAATATCAATATCATCCCATGGCCCGAAACTTTATATATATATATATATATATATATATAATATATATATATATATATATATATATATATATATATATATATATATATATATATATATATATATATATATATATATATAAACTACTAAACGCGTTTTGTTTGTTTCTTTCGGATTCCTGTTTAACTAGTGATTACTCATTTTTAGAAAACTTCGTTGTCTAATAACTTTTAAGACCGTGAACGCTAAAAATGGCAATAACAAGATTTCAGTACCCTGCAGACCTTTATTTCATACATTTTTTGTTTCTATATTTTCTCCTTACATATTTGTCTGCTTTATTTTAGTCTTAACGAAAAACCGTAACGGAAATAATAAGTGGACAATTAGAAAGGTCTTCAGGGTCCTCTTAGTGTTCCATGTATGAGTAAGGACATCCATCATACGTTAGCTTTGTCTTTTTCTCTTCAACTGCTTTGAATCATCTCAATGTTTTTCTTTTATTCAATAATGAACCATTGTAATCGTCGGAAAAAATAAAAAACATAATCAATCCCCCCCCTCAAAATTTGAGGTTTTCAGGATACGTAGAATTCGAAAATTAAATAATTTTTTTTTATTTTGGAGTGTTTTTAGATTATGTTTTAACTAATATTGATGAGGAGATCGGAAATTAAATGGGTGTCAGCAACTAGAGCCTTCCTTATACTGGACCCTTTTGCCCAGTAGCTGACTGGCCTATACTCTCATAAAATCGAAGAGATATACTTAATATAACGTTTCTTAAAAATGGAAGCATTCACCATATAAAACAAAAACAAATTTTCCTATTGCCCAAAACAAGTCCTTGACAGTGATCGGCTTTTATCGGTACATTTAAGACGGGAAACGATATGAAGTTTTAGAATAAGTTAAAGGTAATTTTTGTTAATATCTGTTTTGAAATGAAGAATATAAAATTTCAACAGTATATTTTGCAAAATTACACCCTTTTTCTCATTCCTATAGGAACATTCTAAATCAAAGAGTGTCAGATATAGATGCAACAAAACTATTCCCTAAATTTAAAATTAAAAAAAAATTAAGATGTATGTTTTATGGATTTAAAATGTGTTTCGGTAAGGTATGAAGTAGTTTTGTAAGATGAATCCAAGAAAAATACAGTAGCATCAGTATTCAAGTTTTCCACGTAAATATTCAAAGAAATTTCCTAATGCATGTCAGCTGCTGGTGCATTTACCATAGTGGAGTCTTGCTAGATTGAACTTGGCTATCCAGTGTCAATTGGCAAGCTGTGGCTCTGAGCAGGGGCAAGTAGAGAGGATAGTTCTGAGTGGTCCTTAATATATCCACAGTTTGTCCCAAATTTTTAATATTTATTAAAACACCCTACCTCTACTATTTACCATCTAGTTTGCCATTTCTGACTTTCAGGAGGGAAAGGGGGTTGTTCTCTTGGTACAACCAAACTTCTGGTTAGAACTAGAGTGAGAAGCCCGAAATTTCCAGGGTCCGCAATGCGCCGGATCGTATAGTCAATAATATCCCATTAGTAGTGAATGCTGTCTGTAAAACAAGTAAACATCTAACCATCATCTTAAAATGCACCATCCATCTTAAAAGAAGATGGTCGTCTTCCAAACCGTCAAAATCACACCGTTATTTCATATCAATATGACTCATCAAGTTTACTTTTATTATAAACGATTTTTAAGCCCATTTTTTTCAGGGATTGAAGCGGGAAAAAAATGATATTTTAAAGATATCACTGGAATTTTTACTGCGGGTCGTTTTCCAGTTCTTTTGGTACATGAACTTTTACCCTTACAACTTTTCAAGTAAAGGTTTTCCAGAACTTTTTTTTTCACGAGCAGGTTTTAAAGACCACGCGAATATCACGAATTCAGTGCTTCCTCTTCATCTGTCTCCTCTTCTCCCGTATGCCCCTCATGAGCTCCGCGTGCTTGTGTTTTCTCTCCCCAAAACACGCAACACCCTTTTTGGAGCGCTTCTTTCCCGCAAGAACCGTTATTCCCTTGAGCGCCTTCCTGTACTCATCTCTGTCCAAACAATCTTGGTCTCTTAGCCCCACTTGGTCCATATCATCCTTAACTTGTGTGAAATACCCGCTTAAATTTTTATGACTGTGGATTCGCTGAAAAATTTTATGGTTAAGTCTTTCAGGATTCATCCTCATCATATGGCCATAGAACCTCAGCCTTCCCACCCTAGCGTCAGTTTCTAGATCTGTTGTTTCCTTATATATTTCTTCATTTGGCCTCAACCTGTATCCTTCAGGTGTTCTCCTAGGTCCGTAGATTCTTCTGAGAATTCTTCTTTCTATTTTCAGAAGGCTCTCTAGGCTGGGAAGACAAGAAGTTTCTGTTGCGTAGAGTACAACTGGCTTGGCGACCGTGTGTGAATATAATGTCATATCCAGAACTTTTATTATTAAAAAACTTTTATTTAAAAGTAGTCTTGATTTAGCTGAATTGTCGAGTAAACGACACTTTAGAATTATTTGTAATTCATTTAAGACAAATTATAACTCTATTCTAAGTCAAATTACAGTTTATTTTTCATTTAAAGGAATTTATTTTAAGAACATGAATAAATATAAGCTTAAACTTTGACCTCAAATTTGGAAATATATTGGAAAACATTTACTTAGAAATTTTATTTTACTAGATTTTCTTCTAATAAGACTCACAGAAACTGTTAAAATCGAACTTTTTATAAAAATCATATAAACGTTTCAACCCCTGTAGTTCTTTTGTTTTTTTTTACTTTTGTAAATTTTGTGTATTTAATGAAATAGGTTTATGTGTGATAACCTTTCCATGAATCTCTTACATGGTCCCTGAACCATTTCCATTTCAATTCGTCCCGAATGAATGTCAGGAGCTTTAGTAGAATTTAAAGTTGAGCGAGGAGGGCACACTAAATATATACTCTCCCATTTGTTGCCCATCTCTAAAAATTATGTTAGCCCTACGGGGGGGAGGGGAGAGGGGGCTTTCGGGCTGGAAACCCCCAAAAAATGGTAAAATATAACCATGTCTTATGAAAAACATTTAATAATTGCCTCTAAAACTATTATGGTTCGTGTCATTACATTTAATAGTACTTAAAGAATCACTTAAACTCTATTTCATATTGGTAATTAGTTCCTTTATTTTTCTTCCTAAGTAATTATCGTTATATATTTAAAAGAAAAAAAAATTTCGGGCTGAAGCCTAAATCCTGCCAAAACTAAATCCTGAATCCGATAGTGCAGTCCATCAAAACTACCGGTTTACTTTTAGATTACTTACTGCTAAAGTTTGGTAGGTTATGTTTGAACCACCTGAATTTATATTTCGTGACGTTCGAGGTTCGCTTTCATGGGGAGAGAATGAACCTCATCACAAATAAAAAAAAAAATCAACAAAAATTGAAATTAAATGAAAAAACGCTGCATATTATTACACAATGGTTTATCATTTCCAAACAATTATGAATCAAAAGTAACATTACTTTCCTTGTAACGTAAAGGAAAATAAATAAGATTGCTCATGTTGACCTGAATATATATATATATATATATATATATATATATATATATATATATATATATATGTATATATATATATATATTTTTTTTTTTTTTCATCATTAGTAATTTGCTGAGAAAAATAGACAACACTGATTCAGTTGATGTAACACTTTCAAAAAATCAAAAACCAAAACGAACGATATAAGCTTTGCAGTAAATATTTAGAACACGATATCTTTTGCACCAAATTGTCCGCTTTCAATGATTTTTTTTTTGTCCTTTAGGAAATTTTTAAAATAACATCGAGAGCAAAGTGTATAAATCTTAACTTATTCGAAAATCTAATGTTAATCTTAAAATATTGATAACATGGAAAATCGAATGGGTGTTCAATCGATATTTATTTCCTATGAACTGAAAATGATCGGTGAAGAATGCTAACTTTAAAAAAAAATGCGGGTAATATGTCACCTAAACGATATAATTTCTATATTTACTTAAAATGAAGGTGAGGTGGAGGGGACAAGACTACCCCTCCACAATATTGGCGCTGCCTGGTGCTATCTGTTGTAAACCTTATCTGAAATATTGGGGTAACTATCAACCAAGATGGCTGAAAGAGTAGTGCTTCGGAGCTAGTACCGATTAAGCCCCCTCGTAACTTTTTTCCCTGTATCTTTTCGTTGAAGTATGTCATATAAATAAATTTAAAGGATATCGCGGAGAATACATTAGCCTAGTTTCATTAATATCGGTATATCTGACAGGGGTCGTTCGGTCCCCATCTTGAAAGGCAAGTTCTTTTGGGTGAATTATATCCTGCAGACATACTTAAAAGGCATCAAGGAGAAGACTTTAGGCAAGTTTCATTGAAATCGGTACATTCGTTTAGGGCTACAGTCTATACCCACACAGGTTTTTCGCCCGCCATCTTGAAACGAATAGACAGTTGCTAATGTCGAGGTAGGAGGATCATCGTTGGGAGACTTCTCACTTTGATTCCAAATCTCTTTAAATCGGTTGAGTAGAATTGGAGAAAAGCCCACAGACGGGGGACGACAACAATTTCTTTGACCGATTTTCAAGCTCTGCGTATCGTGAAACGTAAAACCTCAAATTTTGAGAGGTTTTAACTTTTTACATTTTCTGGACGGTTACAGTGGTTCATTGTTGAAAATAATAAACCAATACATATATATTGTTTATATAAGCGTCTTACTGTAAGATTTCCATATTTGCAGAAAATGTTTCCAAACGATTGAATCTAGTTCCGTGGGTATTCAATTAATACTCATTGTTGAACAAATGGAACAGATAGAATGTAGACAAAAACGTTGACCGAAATGGTAGGCTCGCCTTCCAAACAATAGCCATTGTCTTCGCCTTGCAAACGAATTGACCACATAATGTTGGAACATGATTTCATCAGAATTTGATAACATGAGCTCTCTATCATACTTTCTATTTAAGCTGACATGAAAATCACAATAACCCTGGAATATAGTCTTAAATTCGTGAAAATAACTAAAAATGTAAGACTAAATTTCGTTAATAAATATATAATTTTATTATCTAAAAGTTATTACTTTCTCTTACCTATATATGTAATAATATATAGTAAGGGTAAGTATTGCGATCGTGAAAATTTTCGAATCTGAGTTTTCAACGGAAATACACGTTTTGAGATCCCCTGAGTCAAAATAACCGAGACCCGCAAAATGGACTGTATGTATGTGTGTGAACAGCCTAGCTCAAAACGAAAAGCCGTACGAAACTGAAATTGCGTATTTGAGGTTTTATAATCCTTGGATATTACAGCAACATTTTCGTCAAAATCGACAAACCGAGCGATTTGACACATGTTTACGATTTTCTCATAAACGGCTCTAACGATTTTGAACTCAATATATCAGTATAAATAAACTCAGTATATCAGTGTATTATTCAATATTTAATTGTATTGAATATAGCAATATACAAATTAAAATTTGTCTATATAAGGGTATTTAAAGAAATAAAAATACCCTCAATGATATGTAAATAAATATAGCGTCCATAATTTTTATTTTCACTACCCTTTGTCTGAAAATTCTTATTTCTGCTAAGAGGGTGGTAAGTGAAAGTCGTGTGATGCGCGTACCAGATTTTTATATATTAATTTAAATTTGATTCTAGTTATTATAATTATTCTAGTTATTATTATAAACATTATATCGTTTGCAGAGTTTAATAAATTTAAGTATAATACGTGAGAACAAGCTTAAAGTCTTAATATCGTAATGCAAATGTGACATGAAGTGCCCATTTTTGTTTTAAAGCCTTGTTCCCCCAAAAAAAAGATTTTTTCTCAAACACTTAGAAAATAATGGGGTGTATTAAAAAAATGAGTGTTTTTCAACCAAATATTTGTATTATTATTTCTTTGACATAAAATACATTAAGTGCTCAAAGTATTGTCCATTGTTATCTACCGTCATTAGCTATCTAGTAGCCAATTGCTCGATCCCTCGCTGATACCATTCTTTGGATGGCTGTCAAAGAACTCTTGGACCGCAATTTCAACTTCCGCAAAATTATCAATTTTTTCCCTTGAAGAAAATGGGTCATGGATCTAAATAAGAAGTAATCCGATGGTGCTAGGTCTGGACTATATAGTGGATGAGGCAGGAGTTCGAACCCATGAAGTTATTTAAACTTTTCTTTAAGTTCGACAGGAATCATGAGTACGAGCATTATCTTGTTGGAATAGATTCCTTTTCGGTTGACCAAAGCAGGATAACGCTCTGACAACTTCGCGTACAATCTCTCTAGTTGTTAGCAATAGAGTTCGGAATTCGTAGAGCACCCATCAGGAACAAATTCGTGATGAATAACCAATAACGCAAAGCATGGATTTTTTTTTCAATTTGCCCCCTTGCAGCAACCGGAAAAGCAGTTTGATCGCCATTACTCACCACGGGTATTCGTATTTCGCCAGTAAACCAACATTTCATCACAGGTGACAATCTTCCGGTTAAATGTCATATCCGAAGGGTTTTTCTATAAATTTTCACTAATTTCTAACGTCTTAGCTGAGGAGTAAGTTCGTGTTGGACCAGTATACCTGCTCTTTTTCACCTTCCCCATGGAGAGTAGATGGCGACTAACAGTATCTTTGGACATACCACACTCCCTGGCAAGTTCGCAAGTACTTGTGGAAAGATTTGATTCCCCCAAGGATGGACGGATCTCCACCCCCAGCATTTCAAAATAACGAATTTATATAGCCTAAACGGCCGGCTAATCTTTAGGCCACCTTTTTGATTTTGTGGTCACATTATCTTACGAAGTGGAAAGCAAATGGGTATTTACGAGTGCCTAGTTAAGTTACGAGTCTAGTTCCTAATTAAATATACAAAGTTTGCCAATCTCTAGATCGAAAACGTCCCATTTCCGAGAATTTTCGTAATTAAAAAAGTTGTAGGTTACGGTGATATGAACCTATTCCCGAAGTTTTAGCCGGATTTTAATGATTTGATAAAAAGGGGTCTTTACCACGTCCTACAATCAATATAATATCTAACTAATTTTATTTTTTGATTGATTCTTTTTTGCTAAATGTCGTTCGTTTAACATCGAAAGTAAAATAATAAGTAGTAAATCGCTTATTTAAAAAAATACCTTTGAAAGAGATATGACTACAATTAATTTCAGCTGTTCGTTTGCTGAGTTCTAATACTCGCTTTCCGCTCTAACTCATTTACACGTTTTCCCGTTTTGGGTATGGTTTTCGTTTTTTATAAATTAAGATTTTTCTTCATTAATGGAACACTTTAATCGATTTATGAACCCCAAAAACCTTGATTCTAAAATCAATTAATCAATTCCTTCCCTTGGATTTTGATATCCATTCAACAGATATTTCTCATATAGAATATAATCTTTCCTCTAGGGTCCCCCTGGTCCTAAAGTCTTATGGAAACGCTAACTGATAAAACCAAATATTAGCTTGCTCAAAACTCAACATGGGGGTGAGCATGAGTTTAGGTCCCCTCATATGAGGCATTGTTTGACTATTCTGTTGTTTGACAATTGACAATTTATGATGTCACTTAACTCAGCTTTCCAAACAATGCCAAAGGTATCTATCGCGATTTTTTCAAATCTTGGTGCATTAAAATATGATAGTAATGTACCATCTTGTATTAAATACCTCTGTTTCTGAAGAAACGGCAGAATGAGAAACCAATGAATGGGGTGTTCGTTTTGCATAACTATCAAGATACCTGGGAAAACAATGTATTGGAACCTTAATTGCTACTCAGGATTGGAGCAGCCCGAGTAGGCAATTAACTTGAGTTACGAGTAGCGAGGGAATTAGTTATGGAATGGTGGAGTTAGAGTGAAGAGTAAATCAGTCGTTACTATAGCTCTTGTGCTGGGAGTCAATACTTGATTTTTCAGCCAAGAATGACACTGATTCAAGTTTAAGTGTGATTTTAGTGGTAAATGAACAATGTGCAGAATAACTTATAAAAACAATACCAATACTATTAAAACACACGAAAGTACTTTGAGCTAATAGTTATTAACCAAAACGTATGCTAATGCTTATACATAGGTGATAAGGTCTGTTCTTTCTCCATGGTTTATGATTGACCGAGTACTAAAGCATGGAGGATAATAACTGCTTACAAAAATTGATTATTCTATACCACTTTACATGAAGGAAATAAAATTAAAATTAACGGAACATGTAGCTAGAAAGAATCCTTCAAGAAGCCTCTGCACAGGACTGAATAACACAATAAGTTTGCAAGAGCCCAGGTGGTAGGACAAAAATCATGTTGATAGTTGCAACTACCGTAGATGATGCCGAATTGCATTTAGCGAACTGAAAAGCAGTAGCCAAAGGTGGGCACTGGTGAAGAAGGCTGGTTTAATCAGCCAAAAATCTACAAATACTTGCTACCTAATACTGTTTTAGATTTATAAATAATGAGACTTGCTCCCCTAGCAAAATCGTAGTTATCTCTCTGCAACTAAATCGACTTTTATTCCAACTTCAGAGAGATAATATAACATAATATATTATAATATAACTAATTAACTGTTGAAATTAATTTTTTTTTATAAAAGTAATGTTGAAAAGATAATATTTTCACTGTCGATTAATGCTCCAGCAAGTATTTGATCAACTAATCCAACCCTGTGAGGAGGTAATGAATGAAGAGAAACCAGCGCAACCTCACAGCAACTCAATTAGGACCTTCTCTCAATACAAGCGAAATTCTAAGGTGGCGCACAAACGGAAGAAAATCCAAGTATCAACTTCACTCGAAATGTCCTTGATACTATTAACAATATAAATACTATATATAATATATTACAAAAAAATCTGCGTTTTGAGCATCAAACGGCTTTCTCTTGCTGTTCTTAGCGGAAATATAAAAAGAAGTTACTCGATCATAGGCGGAAGATCCAAGGCAACTGACTCTGTAATGATGACGTCATGGGTTTTTAGGAAGGAACTGGTAAAGGAAAAGTCTTTGAATAATTGAGTGGGGACATTAGAAGAAATGGATTGGGGGAGGGGAGGTCTTAGGGGTAGTTAGAAAGAACATAGGTACAGGGGTGCCCAGAAGGGGGCTTCGTGGTGCAACTTGTTGCGCCATAAAAATTTTTGAGGAAGGCAAATTTAGAAGGGGTTATGAATTTTCAGACTAACGGAAAAGGGGAAAACATGGAACATGTCGCAGTAAGTGTAATTGTATATGATCTACGATTTTTTTATATGAGAAGGAGTTAGTCGAGGGTGCGGTCAAATAAATAAAAAATTAAAATATATTAATTATTTTATTTTTTTAATTATTTATTATTTTAATAAATATATTTTAATTTTTTATTTATTCGACCGCACCTTCGACTTACTCCTTCTCATATTATATCAACGGTCAACCATCTCTACATCATTACGATTTTTCTAATTCTACCTTAGCTGCTCTGTTTTTAAGGAAAGGTGAGCAACAAAATATCTTAGGGGGAGGGGATAGGTTCTCCCGTCATCGACCTAGGGGGGGGGGGATGGGCACTCCTGCATAGGTAATAGAAATTCATGACAACTCCTTATCGTTTGAGTAGTGAAAAATGGAATTGTAATTATATTCTAGATCTGCTATAAGTTCAGGGATAAGTTTGCTGGAGGGATTGGGAGTAGACAAATTCTGGTACAGTTTTTTTTAAACAACGCTAGAAATTATGTACAGGCGATCGTCATTTGGTGTAATTAGGCTCAACCCTACCTTGGAATAGAATCAAGTTAATAAACTTCTCCGAAAGGTGAGCAAATTAAATCCTTGAAACATTTTAATGTTTCTGTATTTGTAAACCTCACTCATATTCTTATATTTCTCATTAAATTAATTATCGGAAAATATCGATTTTGTTAACAAAAATTGGCTGATTCCACTAATTTTGACAGGACAAATATACCTAAATAGTAAATATTTATATTGAGTATGTACATACTTTTCTTTTTTTTAAATTTCACTCTTGGAGATCAAACCAACGAACATTAGAAGAATAACTGTGTCTATATTATGTGATATATATTGGGTATAAGCATATAAACCATAAAATCCTCCATTTAGTTATTTTTACCCTATATCGATTTTTATTGTACAACAGGTTTGTGCCTGAAATATTAAATGATTGACTTTACTGCCGTTGTTCCTTATTTTCTATAAAGCAATCCGTTAAATTTCTGTCCAAGTCGGGAAGTTTTGGCAGAGTGTGAGCTCTCTAGTGGAATGAAAGTAGGAAAGTTGCTAACCACTTCACCTCCAACAAGGAAAAATTGAAGGCCCAGGGATGGCTTTTAGCCAACAAAAAGAGCTTCAAGTCGCCTGCAAGATTAATGAGTAAACTTATCGTTATGATCTTTCAATATCTGAAATATACGTGCACTAATTTTTTTCTCTGTTAAACTCCTATCCCATGTTGTTAGAGTTAGCAATTGATTGAAGGTCGACCGCTACTAATAGAATAAACATTCACAGATTATGCAAACGCTCTAAAACAAAGGATTTTAAACTTATGACTCTATATGGTAATGAAAAAAAGACAAAACAATTTATTCTATTTCAGGTTTAGTTTTAAGAAAATGTAGTAATATCTACTAAATCTATTATTTTTCTAGCTTATGCTGTCGTAAAAAAATTAAAAGAGAAATCCTAGAGAATTATTACACTTGAAAACATTATTAATTTATTCCCGTCATATAAAAAAGTTCGTACGATCTGGTTTTTCAATAAATGTAGAACTATTAACGGTTCATAAAAATATAATAGAATAAGAAATATTCAAGCATTGCTGGGTTTAATATTTTTTTTAAAACACTGATGTATTTTATTAAGATTAAAGTACCTTAATAAATTTGGTGCTGCGAATTCGGCAATTCGGTGGTCTGTTTATTTTTACTTTTGCTTACTCATATATAAGACATATATAGTGAGATAAATTATTGCTATTGGGAAAAATTTCGAATTTGGGTTTTTAATGGAAATACTTTGTGTGCGTGTGTGTTTGAACAGCTTAGCTCTAAAACGATAAGTCTTACGAAGCTTAAATTACGTATTTAAAGTAGATGCAAAACTCCTGGGATGTTACTGCAACTTTTTCGCCAGAATCATTATCCGGAAGTGTTGGGTTGGCAAATAAGTCCTTTCATTTTTTCTGTTTATTTTTATGTCACTATGATACAATTCTTATCTGATGAATTAATCCCTAAGGTGGATTGTTTATCCTGTTTGTAATATGTCAACAACTATATCTGTTAACTCTTGTTGAAACTAGCTTAGTATTGTGTTTGCTATTGCACTGTGAATATGGAAGAAAATATCATTCATTATCGGCATATTTTGTTGTATTATTTTAAAAAAGGTAAGCGTGCTGCAGAAGCTCATAGAAAAATTTGCAGTGTTTATGGGGATGATGCCTTAACCGAACGCACCTGTCAAAATTGGTTCGCCAAATTTCATTCAGGAAATTTTGACATCAATGATGCTCAACGGTCTGGTCGCCCACATGAAATTGAAACGAGCAATGTTAAGGCCATTGTTGATCAAAATTCCACCCAATCAGTGCGAGAGATTGCTATGGCCCTAAATGTGTCGCACACAAGCGTAGAAAACCATTTGCACAAGTTCGGCTATGTTTCCAGGCTTGATGTTTGATGTGATATTTCACACTATTATAAATGTCCTTTGAGACAGATTGTGATATTTTTCAATAGACTAGATAAAAAAAATATGTGGGTCCCTCAAATGATTTTTTTTCGAAAATCACATAAAATTTTACAACTTTAGCTATCTACAAGGAATTTATCAGGAATTTAGGGCCACATAAACTACACAAAATGACATCAACAGGACCTTCCTAAACAAACTACAAATGGAGATAAAAAATAAAACCTATAAGTAGTTTTTGTTTATTTATTCCTTATGTAGGCATTAAATAAAAAAAAAACATTCATACGGCTTTGAAGAACAATAATTCAGCTTTCAAACTAACATCGTAAGTAACATAGAATTTGGAGAACATCCTGAATACTAATGAATGATCGGAAGGTTGTGTTCCACCAAGACAACGCTAGGCTCCACACCTCATTGATCACTCGCAATAAATGATTGAGCCTTGGATAGGAACTTTTGCTCCACCCTCCCTATTTACCAGACCTAGCTCCAAGTGACTACCACTTATTCCGGTCTTTGCAGAACTCCATGAATGGAAAGAAATTCCAAAAGGAAGAAGACATCAAAAACCACTTGGATCATTTTTTTAACAATAAACTCCAGACATTCTATGAACTTGGCATTGTGCAGTTAGTGGAAAGATGGGAAAAAGTCATATTAAATAATGGTCAATATATTGTAGATTAAAATAAATTTGAGGTCTATGATACATTGAGTTTTATTTCACCCTAACTTATTTGCCAACCCAATAGAACTTTATATTTTGGAATTTATACGTTTTTTTTTCAAAAACGGCTCCAGCGAGTTTTATTAAACTCGTTACAATAAAGCATAAGAACCAAGTTATGTTTAATTTCAGGTAAGTATTATCCTTTCTTCAATAGTTTGACGTGATTTTTAAATAGACATTTTCTCAGGAAAAAAAAATGGGTAAATAAAAAACTGTGATAAAATTTGATAATTAACTAAAGGAGGATTAAGGATTAATAAGTTGGGACCAAAAATTACCTTACTTTGTTTAGATCGCTCAAGCACGTTCGAAACTTCACGATTATTTACGAAGGCGCATGTTGTGCTATATCCTAGGCGAGACAGACGCGGGCTCCGATAATATTTGTGAGACCTCGATAAATGATAACTCTGATATTGATTGATATTCAATGAGATAAATTATGACAATATTATTTTTATTTATTTATTTATATGATATTTACAACTGTATACAAAAAATACATCTGGTAAATTCGCACATGGATATAATGACATGAAACACATGTTGAGAAACTACCCATTGGTAGCACTCCGTGACAATATTAAAATAAAATTTGTTTATACCTATATCTATTGTAATTACACCTGTTAAAAAACGGGCTAAAACAATTATACTTTGATAATTTAATTAAATAATTAAGTTACACTGTCGTAGACGGAAATGGACTGACACAAAAAAACAGATTGTGTAGGAAAAATATATGATAACTAATTGCTTTTTTTCATATAAAGTTCTATGTTTAACTGAGATAATTAATAGGCAAAAGTTTAACTTTTATTTGTTTAAGTTCTTAAAAAAAGTTCCATTACGTATAAATAAATAAGTTTCGAAAAATAAACAGTGATCGGACTTAGATTGGAGTTATTATTGATGTCTTAAATGAAATATGCATGATTTTAATTTGCCGTTTGTTTGAGTAGCTAAGAATAAAAATAATTTTTAAATCGACTTTTTAGAAAAATCGGTAGAAGTTTTAAATAAATGTTTTGTTTTTTTAATTAAAGTCCTTTAAAACTTTTACTCATGAAGTAGCAAGGGAAAAAGTCGTTCCAGAAGTGAAAAAAAATTACTGTAGTTCCGTTTCAAGCCCTGATGAAAATATCTTTTTCTGCCCAAAATAGGATGTTAAGTTGTATGCACGCACCGCAACAAGATCATTGATTTTCGAACTGAAATTATATCAGTCCGTTCCAAAACATATCTACTCCACATCGGCAAGTTCATCGATGGTTGAAGACCCTCATAGGTAGTATAAGAGCAGATGCCTCCATGCGGGTGATTAACCATTCAGAGCTTCCATAGGCGAGCCGTGGCCTCGTACTAAATAAATAAATAAAATAGTACCCTTTATCCTTCAATTGTTGAATATGGAATACAAGATATTCGATTCAATATTTTATATTTATCTGAGGTGGAATCCCTATACAGTTGAGCTCCAAATTAACAATACATTACTTTATGTTAATAAATAAAAAAGCTTTCTTCGTCCTCTTTCCCACTAAACTCTTATTATGTAATTTTTTATTTTACTTGTACCTTTCGGCCACTGACCGTCTTCAGTATATCTGAAAATATTATAACTTTTTACGTAAATCTTTATTCATCTTTCAAAAATTTATAATCTATAACAATTACTTGCATTCTAATTATAATTGTGATAATTATCACAATGTATTTTTTTATTAAATACAATTAAATTTTTTTTTCGTTTATTTTCTCTTTTCTTATAGACAATGGACACTATATTTAAATTAAAAATAAAATTACATTTAAAATTTCATAAATTATTATAAACTTTAATTATTGAACAAAACCAAAACAACGTTGTTCACTTTAACTAATTATACTCTGAGGCGTCTGAAAAGAAGATGGCCTCGTGATCTACTTATGTAAATATATTATTAGAGTGCTACCAATGGGTAGTTTCTCAACAAGCGTTTTCATGTGATTGTATTATTACTGTGTTCACATTTACTAGTTGTATTTTTTTTTTTTTTATAATACAGTTGTAAATATCAATGAATAAAAAAAAAAACTAATTATAACAACTAACATCTGTTATTTTATAACCTATTTCATTTAAAGTATCATTATTTTATTGTTTTATGCAGTAACACATTAATTAAATAAGCTTTCTTTATTAATTCAACCTGTTTTATTTTTAGGCATATTTTAACTCCAGCAGACGTGGGGGGGGGGGAGTTGTTCTTTGGAATCTATATTGATCATTTTTATTTCTTTTAACTATAAAACTATTTTATATTATTTAAGAGCCATCTCTAATGATGAAACAGACTAAAAATTATTTTATATATTATCGTATTTTGTTTATAATGTCTGTGTAGTGTATGTTTAATTTTTTAGTATCATTACTAAAATTCACTGTTCCTTCTTCATACTCCATATATAGTGCCTCTATTATTATTTTTCTCATATTTGTTTCTATATGCAATATTCTTTTATCTTTTATATCAAAGCTGTGAACTTTTTCAAGCACATGTACCAGAGCTGTTTTTATTCTTTTCTTTATTTTTTTACATCATTCTGATTCTGATACATACTTTTTTTTATATATATTTGTTCAGTTTCGCCTATATAGGCAGATGTATGTATTACTAGATTTATAATATGTTACTTTTAATTTTAGTATCTGTTTAGATTAGAGGGAGAGTTGGGTTGTGATCCCTGTTAAATATTCAGTTTACCACCTAATGCTAAATTTCTTCATAAATAATTTTCATATATATTAAATCAGTATATGTAGCTCAAGAAATTTATAAATTCTTATTTAGTTCATTCATAAACCTGAAGGTCCCTGGAAAACGCTAAAATAAATTACTTTTGAATCTGGAAGGGACTATGACTGGAGGAAATATGATCCGATTGGTTTTCTGTTTAAGTGTTGTCCTCAAACGTTTGCTCAGCTGTTGAAGGATTAGTCGACCACGAGGAAATTAACTTGGCTTTTATCGTAACCAGTTTGGGGGCCCTATAGAGGCTAAGCACCTCCCCCCCCCCATCCCATCCTCCCTGGGGGCTTACCTCACAACCTGGCTAATTGGGCTAAGAGTTAACTTGTTTTATTACGGTTGCTCGAGACCTCCGAATTTAAGGGTTTTTTGAAGGTTTAAACCTCTTCCTAAAACGTAGGGCTTCATGAGCTGTGCTTTTGCAATGACTAATGCAGGGATTTAAATATACAGAAAATGAATCAATGATTTTCGAATAGTTGAAAATAATAATTTAATATATCTAAAAAAAATATCGATACTTGTTGAATGTATTAGCATTAAATTAGTTTTAAAAATTACCTGTGTGTTAGTTTAATACTGTGGGGAAAATATCGATATATTTCAATTCAATTCAAACAAAAATGTAAGAGTATGGATTGTTCTTAAATATAAAGAAACATCAATAATAAGCATCGATTTTTTGAGTCGAAATCTTTAATCTTTTAAAGGAGAGAGAAAGAGGATTAACACAGGAGTCTTAGATTTTAAATAGGAACAATTACATTATCCATCCATTTGTCAATAATAATAAAAAATAGCGAGGAAGCAATATATATTGCTAGAAACTGAAGAAAATAAATTAAAATGCTTAAATGAATAAATAATAAGGATTGAAAACAATCAATATAAATGAATTTTAGAAAAACCTAAACAAGTATCAGATCTATTATTTAAAGACAACACTAATAACTGCAGAAAAATAATAAAATTACACCAAATAAAAAAAATAAATAAAAATCCCTAACAAAATTAATCATTTTCATCACAAACAAGAAAAGAAAAATTAAGTTTCTAAAATTAAAATTTGAAGAAAACAAAAAATAAACCATTTGATGAGCTAACCAGTTTGCTCCCTTTCGTTTTCACTTTTATTTTTTTTTTTAAATGTTGGTTTTTGATAGTAAAACTCTAATATCAATATTATAATATATTGAAATATAGAAAACTGGTGGTGGGCCGTGGATTATCTTACGATTCAAGGAGAAAGCAAAATGGATGTTCATGGGTTTATAGTATCTCATTAAAATATTTAATTTTACGTGTAAACTTAAATTTCCGAGAATTTTCGTAAATATAAAAGTTGTAAGTAACGTAAGAAGCCATTGAGGAAGATTTAGTTAATAATGTTAAGAATTTTATAAAATGGTTCCGTACCGTCACTTAGTTCCTTATACGCCACTTCCGTACCCCGTTAAATTAGAGTTGGTGCAAGAGATTTATGTGTTTCTTTCTATTGAAGGTAAAAATCGTATAGGTAAAAAAATGATGTTCTATTATTTGGACCATAATCAAGTTTGGTTTTACTTATAATTTTCATTATTCTGTTTTTGGTGATGGTCATTCAATAAATAAATATTTTCGAGACTATGACAAAAGGTTTTTATACTGTTTCACCGTTTTTATCACTTCCTTATTTGGGGAGAGGCAGGAGATTTCACCTAAGACGAGGAAAAAATCAGGCAAACCGAGTGACAGGCTCATCTCCATATCCTTTGTATAGCGGTTTTAACAAAAACTTTTGTAGATTTTCAAATAAAGGATCATAAGGTTGAGACTTGTTGAAAGATATTGTTAGGCTTCTCTAATATCGTTATAGATACTTCCATTTCATTCTTTCTTTTTGTTTAGTGATCAATTGCTGTTTACCGATTATGATGGATGAGCCTAGCAACATGTGCAAATATATTCATCTTGGATGGCGTTATGTGTCATCCCTTTTTTCTGTTTTATTTTATTTTTTTCTGTAATAACATCTGTGCAATACACTGAATAATGGATTTTAATGATTAATTCGTTGAGTAATGTTCTAAAAGATTTTAATAATGAGTAATGTTCTCCGACGAGTGGATTGGTTGTTCATTAGCAAGCTAGTGGGAAGTTAATGATTTCCAACGAGCTCGGTTGGTTGTTGACAATAGAGACGAAGTGGTGGCAGCTATTCTTACTCATTCCGTTTCCCGTCCTAGTCAATGCCCTCTCTCATGTCGCCATAACGCGACCCGAAAAATCAAATTAATATCTCCACTTCATTTTTATTATTTCATTGTTTTCCATTAATACTTTTAAAAAAAATTATCCTCACTTTTTGTAAGTACAGATTATTCTTTCTTTCATGAAACGAAGTTTAAAAAACATATAATATTTCGTATATTAGCAGAAATATGTTGAACAATATTTTATTATTTGTTTTATATTCCTTCATAGTTGTTTTATTCAATTAAATATAAAATAAATTAATAAATTCAAATGATTTTTTTCTCTGAGAAGGAGTTAGTCGGGGGTGCGGTCAGATAAATACTAAATTAAAATATAGTAATTATATTTATTTTAATTTTGCCGACGTTTCGACCCACTTTGCAGGTCGTCATCAGGGCTACAAAAGATACAAAACATGTTGAGAATAAAAATTAAATATAAGTAGATATAAAATAAGAAGAAGTTGTCAGATACAGAAATAAAAAATGATATCAGAGATATAGTGGGTGACAATGTAGTAAAATATTAAGTATTATATATGTAGAAGATACAAATAAATGGAAAATAAGTATGAATCAAAAATGAAGAAAAATAAAAATAAAGGAGAATATAGCATGTAAGTTAAAAGTAAACAGATTGCGATAAAAGATAAAGAATAAGTGTATAACAAACTAATAGAGATTACATGAGATAACTGTGGGTTTAACAGTTTTTTTCTCTCTTTCTCTCTTTTGTTTAACACATTTTTTTCGCTCTTCTATCAGGAAAAGAAAAACACACTGAGAGTCAAACAGTGTGAACACCATTAAAAAAATCTGATGCGCACAACACACAACTTTCATTTCTTTTCTACTTTGAATATAAATTATTTTCTGGCAATGTTGATCAATTATAAAAATTTTGAAGTGCACTTTTAACATAGCTATAGCTTAAAGTTTATAGCTAACAAATCATTAGCACCATTAAAACAACAAAAACGCTATTAATTATATCAACGGGTAGACAATAAGAACCTCTGTACTCTATCTGTTTTTGTAAAGCACAGAACTCCAATCTCTGAGCAATATACATATGTCTAGGGAGATTTGAAACTATATCTCTATATTCAACCTATAAATGATTATGTACTGTCCGCCTATTAGTTATTAAACTGTTATTTTCCATTGTAAAGTTTACTACAAAGAGATTACGAGATTTTCATTACCTGCCATAAACAGGTCAAAAGTTTTTACACTAATTTTAAGCGGATAATATTTGTATTTAACAAAGGGAAAATTCATCAAATTATTCACTAATTTCTTTTTTTTTTTTAATTTCAGACGATTTTCGGAATAAGCGGACGTTAATACCTAATTATGTAAAGAAAATGTCAGATCTAGAGTTACTAAACTACAGTAAATGTATATAAGGTTATAAACATATGCTTTATACACCTATGAAACATTTTTAAATTTCACATAAGTACTATGAAATAGTTTTTTAAACAATGTCATTGCCTTGATTAGGTGGATTTTAAATACTTTTTTTCAAACTTAAAAAAGTTTACATTTAGTTAGTAAATTTCATTTAATTTCCTTGAAAACATGTGATTTCCGTTAAATAATATTAGTTTTCACAAATTATTATTTATATTTTAATGAAATTAAGTTTCGTCACTCTCCATTACTTTCTACAACTTTCTATATTAGATATTGTTTTTTTCTAAAATTCTCCGCTTTCCAACGATATAGTATAAAACTTCTGACTAGTATTTCCGGAAATTCATTTTCGGCCTAAATAAATATTTTCCCTTTTTTCTTCATTTTTCAATTATCAAATGCTTTCAAAAGTTATATTTAGCATTTTTTCGTAACTCTTAATAGAGATAGACATGTTCAAGCATGGAGGAACATTTAAGCACTGTAAAGTGACATCAATGGGGATAAGACCTCAATGATATTAAAGACCACTTAAGTATACAATGACACACCAAGTTTTATCGAAATCGTTGAAGCCGTTTTTGAGAAAATTGTGAAGATGTGTATCACCGTTGACATAAAGTGCCACTTTCGGTTAGTCGATTTTAACGAAAAGGTGGCTGTCACATCCGAGGCATACACCTATATTAAATACCTAATATCAGTTTCGTACGACTTTTCATTTTTGAGCTAGACTTAACACTTACATACACACAGACCATTTTGCGGGACTTGGTGGTTATTTAGACTCAGGGTAACTCAAAACGTGTATTTCCGTTGAAAACTTAGATTCGAAAATTTTCACGATCGCAATACTTTCCCTTACTATATATAACATATATAGATAAGTTCTACTGGCTTGTTGCAATATTTTAAAGAATTTAAGATTAAATCAGAAATATTTAATGACTCTGCACTTGTTGCAAGAATTAAAAAGATTAAACAATTTAAATGCTCTACCGATACTGCCCAAATTGAAATGGACTAGGAGTGACGATTATAATTTAAAAAATAATATAAGTAAAATTGATTTGGAAGTTTCATAAAAGCCTCAAGAGACTATCAATTTTTTTATTAGTGTTATTCTTTATCATTACTACCATTGTCCTTGAATGTGACAGATTGTAATATATCTCAATAAAGTAAATTACTTTTGTAAAAATTATTCGTGTTATTAAAATACTTCTTTCTTAGGAAGCCGTATTAAAAGGGATAGGGTTAATAAACATCAATTTAAGTAAATCAATTTTGTAAATTTAAAAAACGAGCGTTTTAATGTCGATATTGTTAAAAAGTTTGAGTCTGTAAAAGATTCGAAAGAATTCTGGGATCTAATTAATAGAATAAAAAAGAAGAAGGTTGTTGGAAGTACGGATATTAAAAGCGAACAGTGGGTGGATTATTTTTGGAGTTTATTAAATCCATCAGTTTTAGCCCCACCACATGACTCTAGATAGTGAATTTGAATTTATTGAGTTAAAGAAAGTTATTGCTAAAGCAAAAAATCAGAATGACGCAGGATACGATACGAATTTGTCAAGGGTTGTCCAGCTGAATTCCTCCTTTGTATTCTAGGGATATTCGACTATCGATAATATTTTTAACCCTGTTAAATATTATTAAAATACAAACAAGTAAAAAAGGTCACAAGTTGTATTGTCTGTTTATCGATTTTAAGTCAGCTTTTGACTCAGCGGACAGAAACTCGTTTTTTTTATATAAATTGTATATGTTGCGTATATCTAGCAAATTCATTAATTCTCTTCAGGCTATTTAAAGACGTACGGAATCTTGTGTTTGGACCAATGCCGGTGTCACGGAGGCTTTTAAATCATCGGTAGGCTTCACATGAAACAATATTAAAACATAATTGGCTTAGGCAATAAAAAACACCAGTAAAGACTGTTTTTATTGCATAAGCCAATTAAGTTTTAATATCGTTTCATGTTTTATTATTCTCTGACTTTCCAGCTTTAATAAAAGGCCAATTATGACGAAATTAAGCAAAATGCTGAACCTCAGTGACCAAAAATCTAACTCAAGTCAAAGTCGTCATTTCGCCATCTTTGGACTCTATTTTTGGGCAATACGTTCACTTTTTTTTAAGGGAAAATTGGCCTTTTTTTAATAAATAGTTACAAGGAAGACAATAATATGCAATTTATAGGGATGTGGGGGGGCGGGGGTTGACAGATCCTAATAATTTGATATTTATATGTACTGCAGTGATTTACAAGGAGCAGTGGCTTTTGGGTGTTGGGAATATGACTCCTTAAGTTGTAGAAAAACCCAAATAAAAAAAAAAAAATGTAGCGTGGACTATAATATTTAACGATGGTTATGAATATAAAAATTTTGGGTTACATTCCCCAATAACGGCAATCATTTTTATATCCAAATTTATTAAATAGTAATCCAAAAGCACAAAATATGTTGGTGGATTTAGTATCCTTCTAGTTCAAATCTAGAAGGATATATTCTAAATTAGACAATTTTGCTGCTCCCACAGTTCTAGTCCGTAGATCCGAATAGGTTTCAAGATTGTCTTGTAGATGAGTAATTTGATATCAATTGAAAGTAGAGAGCGGATACTGCTGTGAAGTACGAGGTTACCGCTTCCAAAGTTGGGACCAGTTGTCCCGATCTTGGACCAACGCTCTCTTCTACTCTAATTTCCATTAATAGTAATTTTAATTCAGTTGTTTAACTTATTAATTCCGAAGGCAGTGGTAACATTATCATGGCCCAGGACCTCGCTACTGGCAGCGAGGACAGACAGTTGAGCCCTGAGCCAGGGGACATCCGAAATGACGGTTTCCATTTAGAACTGTCTATATTTGGAGGCTTTGGGTTCCGGCTCATTGAATAGTTGAAGAACGGCTGAGATCTAGAGCAGGGGATAAAGAAGGACGCTATTGGCCCGCTTCTAACTCACTTATTTAACAGTAGCCTTCGCACAAAGGCTGGCTTTCCACTGGACAAACTTATTAATCACACCGTCAACTATTTATCATCCTATCCCTTTATGATCCAATACTAGCTCGTGCACCTAGGATCGACATGCCCCTTTTGGATTTACATATTTAATTCTGAAGATTAAAGGGAAAAAGAAATTTACAAGCACTAATAATTCTGCAATTGACCTGTCAGTTACAACTATCGGCAATCAGGAGATGTGCTGCCATTGTCATGAAAAAAAAAATAGATAAAATATATATAAAAAGGCTTGATTGGCATGATGAAAAGCAATACTATCCCTTTATGAACAACAATTTAACAAGAAATAAGTTTTTTTTTCTTTAAGAAAATGATGAATATAGACACCATGAAAATGTTATTGATTAACCAAATATGTATGTATAAATGATGAAAATTTTAATTTAATAATAATTAGAAATTTTCTAAACTTAGCGATGAGCTGACTGATGGCATTGGAAATATATTAGACTATTCCTAAACTCATCGATGGAATTAAACGCATTCCTTCATTTATTCTCTTTTTCTTTCCTCATTAATTTCTGTTTTAAAATTCAACAATTCAGTAAGTGGTTATTTTCTTTTTTCCATGTGGTCTGTCATATTATTTTCCATTGAAGACTATTAGGTTGTTCTTAAACTCAGCATAAATCGTTGACCATCGCTGCTGGATTAAAAGTATTGATGGATTCCGTCGTTGGAATTAATGATAAATTTAGGAACTTGCTCGATGTAAATTCATACATCAGAAAAGCAGATGATAATAAGACAAGAGGATAATAGACAATACAGAAATATTCTGATAAATCATATAAATATATGGTCCTTTCAGTTGACAGAATGACTATCTCCAATTTCAACATTTTTGAGTAAAGTCATTTCAGTGATATTTCTAATTGGAAAAATTATAATATCTGTACAGGCAGTGAGTGAATTGATTCCAATGTAGGTAATTACAATGTTGAAATATAGAACTGTGAATAAAGGTATACATTTTCTCACTAGAAATATCACTAAAATTGATAATCAAAAATGTTGAAATTGGAGTTAATTATTCTGTCAACTGAAAGGTTCATATGTAAGTAGTGATCTAAATAGTTCGGAAGGCTTCCATCCTCAGCTTATTTCGATACGCTATTCACTTTACATATTTTCATTCGTAACATATTTTAATAATCCTAGGTTTTATTCCTTACAAAATATAATGTAATATAATTATCTTCTTATTAAAAATAATACATCGATTGCATTTTTCATCGCAAAACAAAGTATGATGAAGCTAACAGGAAACTAACTTTGCCCAGGTCGTGAACGATGAAGAAAAAATGGGTTTAAAGGACATTTTACTAGATTAATCAACTGCTGTGTTCCGTCTCTTACGTAACAACGAGCGCTGATTTCACTTTCTACCTAATTGATTTCCTTTTTATTTATTTATTTTTTTTTTACTAGTGTAAGTAAACTGACTTTCTTTGTTTATAATGAAGTTGTCATCGAGCTTTGGGGCATTGACTTGTGACAGAAGCGGTTCAAGGATTAAATTTTGGGGAGTTGGCTTTTTTTTTTTTTTTTAATAAAAACGATAATTACTTTGGAAGAAAAAAACATAAACATATAAAATTTTGTTTAAGTGGTCCTTGAAGCAAAAAAAGAAAAGGGTTATTACGAGAACAATATGCTTATAGGAATAATTTTTAAAATACATACTTTTTTCTTGTGTTAGGTTACGTTACGAGTTGTCTTAGGGGATCAACAACTTGGTTCTTACGCCCTTGAGCTATGGTGTTATTTTTAACTTATCTTTCTGAATGTATAAAAAATGTAATGTTAAAACAAAAGTTTCTTCTCATGTATTGCATTAATTATTATATTTTATGGTACAATTGTATTTGTTTTAAAAGCTTTATGATATTTTCTATTGGATATACTGAGTCTTTTAATGCTAGTTCTCTACAAGGGGATATTTTGTTTTTTACAAAGGCTTGATGTATTAATGTACAATCTTCCGTTATATACTTTATGATTAGGGGAGACTGGCAGGTATTACAATATGGTTGGCGCCCCTCTTTTATTATTTTTCTTGTGTTTACATTTATTAGCTGTATGTGCATTATGATTTAAAAATATAAAACGCTATAACTGTTTAACTCTTTAGCTCTGGTCATTCACATTAACAACTATGCACCTATGGAAAAAAAATGTTTTTTGTTTTGGGGGCTTCAGCCCAAAGCCTCCCCTCTCCTTCCCTTGTAGACCTACTAATTCTTTATGGTAATCATTTATCTTCAGCTATGGAGGGTCGTCCCACTATCATTTATTACCCCCTATGGTACAACCTGCTTCAAACAAGTTAACTGATAAATTTAAAAAAAATAATTAAAAATATGAAGCTAAAAAATTGAAATATATTATACTCCTCAGCATATCTTTTTATCATTGTCCAATCAGTTAAGATCCATTTTTATTGATTGTTTTGATGGTGTGTCATTAATTGATTAGTTGATTTTTTTTTTTAATATATCGTAGATTTATTGTGATAAGCCAACAAGTAAATCTTAGATGGAACTAAACTATTAAATAAGTTTTGTAAATACCGAACTTACTTATTAGTGCAAAAAAGCTCATTAGTGTATCAAAATTAGACAAACTTTTTTATGAATCAAAAATACTTACACTAACACAAATTCATCTTGTTCTGATTTTGGAGAAAAAAAAAAACATTACAGTGTTTAGTGCTTTAATTTTATGAAATGTTACTAACTTTCTTAAGTCATTAACTTTTTGCTATAAACTGACAATACTTAACAAAAGATTTTGATACTTATGAAATCCAACATTGAGATGTGTGATTTTATTTTATTAAATAAAGTGAAATTGCATATTTCAATGCTGAAATATTGCTGGCGTTGTCTAAAATAAAAATCATGATTTTGTTCCTAATGTCCAAAAAAATATATATATTTTTAATTTCTGTTGTGACTACTATATGATATCACTTTTAATATGATTACAAAACAATAATCAGTTTTTCTATTCCTCAGATGACATTCTTAGAAAAATCTATCCTTGATTTTTTAAACTATATTAAAATTTCATTGTCTTAGTATATTGTGGAGTAGTTAATCATTTGCGGTATATTCAGATTAGATGCCATTAAATTAATAGTAGGCACATTTTACCCTTCGATTATTATTTCCTAACATTAGTTTTATTTAGTCTCCTGTGCGTTAAAAAATAACGCTGCCTATCTCTATAACAAAGAAAGATTTTCATTAAAATGCCTAAATAATATAACTAACAAAATAATACCCATATCCGTATAATGTCGTTGTAAAATTAATGAGAATACATGGTAGACTTTGAAGATATACACAGATGAAAAGCAAAACAAATCACGTTTATTTTCATGCCATAATTATAAATATTATGAATATTTTTTTATTCTTTTCTTCCTCTGCCATAAAATTTTAAATTGTCTATCGTTTTCAGAGTGGATTATGTATAGATAACTATAATATGGCAGTTCTCAGGTTATTGGTTAGATTGGTGAAGGCGTGTAATCCTTAATGCCGAGTCTTAGCTAGGAGAGAAATCTGAAGCCTTCGAAGTTCGAAGAGATATGAAGGAAAGAAAAATAGAATCCCACCGATCCTGCTCATATTAGCTCTGAAGAAACAAGAACATCATGTGAAAAAAGAGGGTTTTTTTTTAGTAAGAATTTTATAATTCATTCCAATGGCCACACTGGGGTGAATCATAAAATCCTAGGTTAAGTAGATGATATAGCTGTTCTTAAAAGCATTTAAGAGGACATTAGGAAATTTGCTAAGACTCTGATAACAGAAGTACAACAAAATGGCTTACAAGTAAATGAATATTAAATATCATATATACAATAATATATATTACAGTAAGTAGAAAAATCCGCTCCTACAACAGAATCTGTATAGATGCAAAATGATTCGTCACTCTCTAAATCCTGCCGTTTGGGGCAAGTTTCCGCTTTGCAATATGCAATATATCCTCCCTCTCCCCACTCTATAGTCCCTATAGCTTTGCATAAAGTGTTCTTCCATTTAGGTCTTCAGTTATTTTTTCAAAAATAACTGAAAACTGTTTAATGCATTCCATCCTGTTTCCTGAACTGAAAAAAAAAAAGGCCATTTTTCCTCGTTATTTTATTCATTTATTAATTTTCAGGTCTTTCCTTGACTACAATTTTAACAATTATAAATTTGATTGCCCTGAAACCTCTGTCAGTTATTCCTGCAATAGCTGAACATTGCAATACTACAACAGGTATAGATCCAAAAATTTTCTTTAATGTAAGGAACCACAAAAAAAAAAAAAAAAAATTGAATAAGACTTTATTATATTTGCTATATTAATATTACTAAGGCCTATATTGCTATATATATTACTGACTGTTTTACATGAAATCCAAACCATGTTCAGCCATATTAAATGATACTTAAAATTAGTAACATTACAAAATTGTTTCTCCGAGTCATGTCAGATTCTTTCACATTTCCATTTAGGAGAAATATAAAATAAAATAATTTCCCAACATAAAAAATCTTCTTTTGTTAAGGATAAAAATGTTTTGCATAAAATCTAAAATTATATCTGTACCACTGCAACTAATGGAGGGTCAGTGATTCAGTACTTTGTAAGAAAGTATTATTGGTTGACGGTTGTGTAAGCAAGTGATTAAATCAAAACCATGTTCTAAAACCAGGTTTTTCGCTTAATTAATTTTTTTTTAATATTAAAAGTCTACCAAAAATTAAAAATTCATTTCTCTTTAGGAGATGCTCAGGATCTCCAATGCACTTTAATACTTTATACAAGTTTAAAAAAGGGATTTCTATACTTTAGCACCTGGGCAACCATTCCATGATTCCACCAGTTTTACTATTTACTTAATCTAAGTTTGCTAATCATTCAAATTTTCTTTAGTTGAATGACTAATTTCACTACCTTCCTTCTTTTTTTGAACCTACTTAATATAATGAGTACATTTTTTTATGTATTTTTCAACTTTTTTTATTACTTTTTTGTATCCTTCATAACGCCTCTCCTCCCACTTCTATAATATTATTTGAGGTAATTGTGGATTGTGAGTCATTTAGTATAGCACTTGTGAATATAAAAATATAATATAACATTATATTGCATGAAATAGTGAGTTTATGATATTGTAAAGTAAATTATGAAGTACCTGTTCTGTTTGAAAATCCTATATTTTATTATTATTATAATTTATTTACTTTTTTTTTTTTCAGGCACACATGAAATTTCCACCAGACTACCCTTATTCTCCACCAAGCATTAGATTTCTTACAAAAGTTTGGCACCCCAATGTTTATGAGGTAATTCAAAGATGTATAAATGAAATTAATATGCAGTCATGAATGTTTAGTACTAGGAAAGATATGTTATGATAGGCAAAGATTATTCTTAAATAAGCTAAGACAATCTCAGAAAATGTTCTGTCTATTAAAATTGCGGTATTGTTTATTAAAATAAATATTTTACTTCCTTCAATCAATTTTGTTTGTCACCATATTTTGTCTTAGTGCTGCATTCAGATTTAAACTAAACTGTTAATACTTTTCTATATCTCTATTTTAAATTAATTATGTACCTAAATATTAGTTTATTTCTCTTGAACTCACTATGAGTAACAAAGAATTAAAAACTGGTAAAAAATATTACGCATTTGTATCTTATAAAAATCACTCATTTTCTGCGAAAACTTCATTAAATTGCTTCATTGTCCACTTTCAGAAGTCACTAAAATGTCCAATAATAATTATTAATAATTTAATTTAGTTAATCCAGAACATTTATATTGTTTAACAAAAGTTCATTTTTATTGTTTATCAGTTTTTATATATTTTTTAAAATATTTAATTTATATTTTCAGAATGGAGACTTATGCATTTCTATACTCCACCCTCCTGTAGATGATCCTCAATCTGGAGAACTCCCTTGTGAAAGGTGGAATCCGACCCAAAATGTCAGGTATAAATTTTTAAACAAAATTTGAGAGGTAAAATTTAAATAAGTTTTACAATATTTTTATAGATTGATAGATCCTTTTATTAGTCATTGGAGCCAGTCTCATATATGATTGGACAACCCGAACATAGTATAAATAATGAACTACCAGATATATTTAAAATAAAGATATAACTCATGTACAAGAAATCAATAATATATATCACCAAACATACATAGGAATGTGAATATTCACCAAAATTTAGTTATAGAAACAAAATATTACTACAGATTCAGAAGACAGTAAATAATAAAAAAATAATTGAGTTCTCAGTTATTCAGAGACGTAGGGAAGTGCTGACTATATGAGGAAAGAAAGAAGATAAATAATTAATTATTGAAAAAATATTTTTTTCATTTTATTATATACCTGTATATTATTGTAAAAATGATTTTGTGAATAGTTACTTTATATTGCATAAATATATAAGTATTTCATTTATTCAAAGACAAATGAAACAGAGTCATTGTTAACACCTAGAAGTTAGATTCTTTTTCATTTAAATTTAACTTAAAGGTTTCAATTTTAAAGTTTCTCTTTAGAATTTATTTTGCTATATCCCAGTAATATTACTTATTTGCTATAAAGTCCAATATTACTCTTGAAATGTTCATAATTTTCATAAATAGCCTAAAAGATGGTTAGCATAACAAAAACAGAACATCATAATGTCGTTCTATTACAACTGTGAGCAAATGCATCTCTTCCTTTGAATAAGTGGCGCTCCTAATGAAACCATAAATCAATTTTAAATAAATACTCTCAGTATCAGTGCTTCTCAGTAATAAGTAATCTCTCTTATTTTATTTCATGTGTTAAATAAAATTAATTAATTAAATAAAAATGTGATTTTTATAATATGTAACAATACAATTTGATGTTGATGTTGATGTTGATGTTGCTTTTTAATTAATGGAAACCAGAAGGCAACTTTGATATAGTACTAATGTAAAATTTTCTTCAATGAAATGATTAGTAATGTTTACCACCACAGTGAAAATGAATTAAATGTATTATTAAAAATGTACATCTATCACTCTTTAAAATAATTTATTCTGTTAACGATTTTGTTTTAGAACTATTTTGCTATCAGTCATCTCCTTATTGAACGAACCAAATACGTTCAGTCCTGCTAATGTGGATGCTTCAGTTATGTATCGGCGTTGGAGAGATTCTAAAGGAAAAGATAAAGAATATGAAAATATTATTAGGTGAGAAATATTTCAATACATTGTTAAATTTAATTATAATAGGTGTTTATCAGTGCCAGCCTTCGGGCTGGGCAATTGTCCGGGGACACCGGATCATGAGGAACACCCACCACTTGTTAATAATCATAAAAAAATATTAAAATCAATCATTAAAGCAAGTGAATTAGAGATATAGTGGATGAAATACAATTCAAATATTTCTTAATAAAAAGCACCTTAAGAAATAATTTTTTTTTTTAATAATGTAGGTCATGTAGGCCTCCCTTTTTTTTCTACATACTTGTCCCTCGTCCAGAACTCTGTTTTTCTTGTATAGGTTAATTTGGTGATGAAGCAAATATACCTGCTTCTATAATGTTTTGCTAAGCCGTAGAAACATCTACTGGGAGTATTGATTCCCTGTGATGTGCCATTTTGGGATTTTACCACATATGTAGCCTACTCAAACCATTTGGGGTCTGTGGAAGATTTATTTCTGAGGCCCCTAAAAAAATTTTTAAATAAAGCCTCCTGATGTGGGCATCTACTTAAGTAGGGCCCTAAAACTGATTTATTTTTGAAGATGAAAAATATAAAAAAAAATCTTTTATTTTAAATTTAAAAAGTATTTTTTCATGTTTATCTGTTTATGTCATTAAGTTTATTTTTTATAATATTCAGTTGAATAATCAGCTTGAAAACAAATCAAGTAAATTAAAAATATACATTATTTCATGTTATACTTTCATTTAATGAAATGCCGTTCTTCAGTTAAAGTGTGTTAACTCGATTAATATTATAAATCTATAAAGAGAAAATTTTATTAATTTATTCTTGGCGCTATGGTCCTGTAAGAACCTGGGCCTCTTATGATCCTTCGCCACTCTCCTCTATCCTGCGCGATCATTCTCATCCTTTTCAGGCTGTCCTCCACCTGGTCCAGGCATCTCAGATGTGGTCTTTCTCTTTCTCGTTTTTTAATAGGCCGATTCTCTAGCAAGCGTTTCGGAATTGCATCTCTGGGCATACATGCCACATGGCCCAACCATCTGATCTGGTTTCCTCTCATAATTGAAACCAAATTCAGCCTCGCGTACACCTCGCACAGCTCTTTATTAGTGCGAATTTTCCATTGTCTATGTTCGCACACCAGGCCATAAATCCTGCAGAGAACCCTTCTCTCCCATGCGAGTAGCTTGTTTTCTGAAGCTTTAGAGACCACCCAAGTCTCAGAACCATAGGTAACGACGGGTAAGTAAGAAAGGGATCGGATCTATAATTCAATATTTTTCGCATTGCAAAACAGCACCTATTCCCAACTGCCATCCTTGATTTCATTTCTTCCACTATTTAATTATTTTTGGTATTTAGTGCTCCCAAATATTAAAATTTTTTGACCACTTTTAGGGTGTGGTTACTAATTGTGAGGCATTCAACTGTTTCACTGGACTTTTTTTATGTTTGCATGTAAACAGTCCTCTATTTATTTATTTGTAGTTCTAGCTTTTTTGCTGCAGTTTCAAATTCTTCTAATGCCCCTGTTAATGCTGTTTTATTTTTTGCCATTATTACATCATCAGCATAAGCCAGATGCTGTGTCATTCTATTATAAACCATGCCACCAGGATATGTCCGGAACGCCCTTATTGCATACTCTAAAGCAATATTAAATAGAGTAGAGGATAAAAGATCTCCTTGCCTAAGCTCATCTTTCACCTCGAAATCCTCCGACAATAGGCCATTGATCTTCACAACTGATCTACTACCGCTTAAGTTATTCTTGTCAAAGTGACCAGTTTTTTGGGAATTCACAAGTTTGTCATTACCTTCAGTAATTCTCCTCTGTTTATACTATCATATGCCTGTTTAAAATCTATGTAAATGTGACATAAGTATATTTGGTACTCACATGCTTTTTCTAACATTTGCCTTATCGAGAAAATGTGGTCAATGTTTGATTTAACAGGCCTAAAACCACAGTGATATTTACCCTAAAATCTTCTCTGACAAAAATTGAACTTTTTTATTCAACAGAACTGCAAATACTTTGTATGCTGTACTTAACAATGATATACCTCTAAAATTGTCGGTTTGTTTTTTCTCCTTTTTTAAAAACAGGGCATATGATAGTAGTAGTCCATTTTTTAGGCATCTGTTCTGTTATCCAAACCTCCATCATTAGGTTGTAGATCTCCCTTAACTAAAACTACGCAATTCTTCACCATCTCTGCATCTATACTATCCAGACCAGGACATCTATTATTCTTTAGTGCGGCTATTACATCTAACAAATCTTCATAATCTGGATGCTCTACATCACTTTTATTAATGTCCTTCTGTTCCACTCTAAGGCAGTTTCACACTATGTTGTTTGGGAGTGGTTTTTGAACATTTAATAAATCATTAAAATACACTCTCCAAGTCTCCATGATTTGTGATGGATCGCTAATAAGTTCACTCTTTTTATTTTTGTATATTGTCGTTTTGGGTTAGAAACCATTCTTAAATTCCTTCATGCCTTTATAGAATTTTTTTGTCAGTTTTGAATCATAATCACTTTGGAGCATTTCGAGTTTGCTTTTTTCAAAACTTCTCTTCTGCCTACATACCTTCTTTGCGATTCTTCTCATTGAGATATACTCCTCCCTATTTCTTCTTGTGCCTACAGTAAGCATTCTCAATCTCGCTTCTTTTCTGTGTTGTCTTCAGTACCTCCTTGGCCCTCTCATTTATAGATGATTAAATATTTTCCAAATAACTGTTTATTTCTGTATTTTCATCATATCTCTTTAAAAATGATTTCTGTAAAATTACTTTTAAATTGTTCAGCTTTTTTAGGTATTTTTAATTTCCACTTTGATACCTAATTGTTCTTTTCCCTTTTACTTGGACGTTGCATTCTATTCTCTGTCTTTTACCAAATATACTTTAACCAAGAAATGATCAGTGTCTGCGTCTGCTCCTCGATAATATCTCACATCATTTATATCGGAACAGTGTCTAGAGTCAATGAGACCGTGGGGGCATCCAGGTTTCCTTATGAGGGAAGTGTGTACTTTTGATCACCTTTTTCTTGGGCGAACTCTATACTTCTAATTCCATTATCATTGGATAGTAATGTTTACTAAACATACCGATTGGCTGAGAAACTTCTTCTTTTCCAATTTTTGCATTCAAGTCACCCATAACTATTTTATTTGATGTGGTAACAAGTCATATTCTTGGTATAGTGTTGCATAAAAGTCGTCCTTTTCTTCCTTTTCACTGTCCTCTGTTGGGTCATGTACACTCATAATAAAAGTATTAAATAATTTTCCTTTTAGTCGAATCACACATATTCTTTCTGAGACCATCTTGTATCCCAACAGTAAATACTTCAAGGTTTTCCTAATCATAAAGACGATTCCCAGAATATTCCTTTCATGTCCACTGTTTATTATCATATATTATTCCAAATCCATTATTTCCTTTCCTCTCCATATTATCTCCTGAAGCTCCACAAGGTCCACACCATATTGGAGCAATGTACCTTCCAGATTCCTACTTTCTCCAGCCTGCGCCAAACCTCTGACATTCCATGTAGCCAACATTAACCGTTTACAAGATCCTTTGACTCGCCTAGGTCGTTCATTTCAAAGACAGTCCAGCTTTTTCTTAAGAGATTTGTAACATGATAAATTTAAGGGAAGCAGGTTGTTGGCCCACTGTCCCCGAGTCAGGTGAAGGGGCTATCTCCTCAGAGCATCCTGACTTGCTCTCCCGTCCGGGGCGGTTACCTTGGGAAGATAACCCTAGAGTATGTACCATGAATTATCTTATGTTCAATGTACTGTTTTAGTGTACGGTATGAGTATCAGTGTACTGTTTTCCTAACCTGGAGGACCAGAGGCTGATTGCGGTGTAATTACCAGGCGATGGGGCCGCCACCTCCCTACACCATACATGTTATCCCTAAATATGTAAATACGTGTAATACGTTTCCTGAAGGTTGTCCTAGTTAAGAGAAAATTACCCCCAAAAAAATATCTAATAAAAGATTTTGTTTTGTTTTTTATTTGAAATAAAATTATCATTAAATTTAAAAAAATCACTGATGCCAGGTCTCCGTACTATATGTCAACTGCACACTCCACTCCTTCCTCCCTACCTCCAAGAATGCCACTGACAAAAGTCTCCACTTTCTGGAACTTGTAGAATGTCAATGTTCAATGATGCTATATGGCTTTCATCACTATCATAGCACAATAATTTGTTTATATTTTTGAAGCAATGAAAGTTTCATTTAACCTTCCACCAGGTGTCAGCGATGCTAAGAGGGTGGCATGGCACAAGTTGTGTCCTCAAAAATTTTTATGAGGAGGCAAATTTTTCAGGGTTTTGAATTTTTGAGAGGGCTCATTGTGATTGGGTCACGAATTTTTAGAAGGAAACCTTTTTTTTTGTAGGCTTTCGATTCAGAGGATTTTTCAAACCAAAAAACAAGGAAAAAACATGAAGCTGACCATGGAAAGTAGAATTGTATATGAATCACAAGTTATCTAAATCTACTTCCACTTTCACTGTTAAAGAAGAGGAGAACAATAAAATTTCTTGGAGAGGGGCATACCACATTAACCTTGGGGGGATAGGCACCCCTTCTGGACACTAAGATTCTTATACAGGGTGTTCCCTAGATACAGGAAAATTTAATTACAAATATAAACTACTTGTTATTTTACATTGCATAAATCATTGAATTAGTCTGGTATATGGGCCTTGTAGTCCTTTTTTCCAACCTCTGACAACTAACGTTGCTGCTACTACACACTAACCAGATTGGGAATTTCAAGATTCATTTCTTGAGGTGACAAAGAAACAAATATTGACTGATCTAGTTGGGAATCAAACCCATAGTGTTCTGAATCAACCACTTTGGGATCCTCATTTCTTAAGCTCACCCATTACATTTTATGTAGAAATAATATAATATTTCCAATGTAAAATAATGAGTGATGAAGGTCCCAGAGTGGCTGGTTCATAACACTTAAACAATATTGAATAATAAGTAGTTTATAGTTGTGATTAACGTGTTTTTAACAAATAATATAAATACTAACAGTGGTGTGGTTGAGGATAGGTATATTTTATCAAGAGGTGCATGTTTAACTACTAAAATAAATCAAATTAAATATAATAATATTAAATTAAAAAGTTATTACTCCTGTTCCTATTTACATTTCTTTGAAAAGTTTGTTACACCTCCAGTTGCCAAGTGTACTATGGATGGCAAATCACCAATTTTCTCTTCTATTGTTTATCAACTTATTATGACAGGTTTAATGTCCGTGGTAAAACTGGAGGATATAATAGTCAAGTTTTATGCACATTCTTTGAGAACCTCTGATTAAAGTCTATGACTAATATTTTATCATTACATTCATTAAGTTAAGAAGATTCTGATTGGAAGATCATGTGGTAGATGTTCAGCATTCCCAAGATGATCCTGACTGATGAGCAGGAAAAGAGAGCGAAAGAGTGTGAGCATCCTTCTGTGCATCCAGAAGTGGAGGAGAGCTGTGGCATTAGACCATACAGACTGTGGGAGGCTGTTAGAGGAAATACAGGCTTTGTGATCTGCCTGCAATTACAATGAATGGGGAAAATGTATTTATTTTATATCTCATATTAAATGAGTATCATCATACATAGGGAATGCATCCATAGCTCTTTCAATGTCATCATAGATTTTTTTTTCATTATCAGTTACTTCAGTTGGAGTAGGCAGTTAACAATGGTATATTTAAAAAACTTACCTTCAATCTGTATCTTGGATCATTAGAGTGTGGTTCGGTCAAAATTGACGAGATGCTAACGAGTTTGTCCTCTCCAGAACAAAGGCAATAACTAAAGTAAAGCAGTTATCATTTATTTAATTACCAAACTTCCAAGATTGTTACAGAATATTTTCTAGGAAATATTCTTTGCGAGTTCACTTCAGTTCCCCATTATGTGAAGCTGCTCACTCTCTCAAACTTGTATGTTCCACTATCAAAGGTTCCACTTCCTACCAATTTTATATTCACGAAAAGATGATAACAATCTTATGTTCATTACTCTTCTTTAATATCAGTCCTAGTTTAAATATTTGTTCTGTTGTTGACCTACCTCTTCAGACCTCCCTACCTGCTATTTACTTAACTCTGTTTCAGAAGAATCAATAGTTTTTTAAAGGGTTCACAAAAGGATGTTCGATAGCACTCTGCATGCATTTGAAAGCAGGACTACACCGTGGTAGTTGCTACATTCAAGTTTATCTCCCTTCTTATTGTTTTTTTTACATTTGTTAATATCCTTTCTTCTACCCAGATGGTAAGAATGAGCTTACAAACCTCATTTTCAAGACCAATTCTGCCAGAGCAAAGAAGCTCTGCTGATATCTTGTCCGAGCCCTGGGCCTAATTATTTATTAGCTGCATCAACAGCTTCAACTATATCACCCTCTGATGGTTCAACATCTTTTTTGAAGCACTCACTATAAGTTTCTCCCCCACATCCTCAAAATGCCATACTTTTCTGTCAAGAGTTTGTCAAGACTGCCTCATCCTTACAAGAAGTGACTCTTGGTTAAAAGGTGAATTTTCCTTCATCGACTCACTGAAAGAAGTCAAACTGATTTATCACTAAATTAATTTTCTTTTGTTTCTTTTACATTTTCATTTGTCGCATTCTTTTTCAGTTAGTCCTCACAATTACATAACTTAATACATTTTTTTTTTTTTACAATTAAAGAAAATATCTAATGTAAAAATTTTAAGCTAGTACATATGAAGACAATAAAACTAAATACGACAACGTTAATGAAAGCCGGTAAAGAACTAGGACTCGAAATAAACGTGGATAAAACGAAATATATGGTTAGCTGCAAAAATGGCAATACTACTGGTGATATCGATATAGATGGTAATATGTTTGAACATGTAGATAAGTTTAGGTATTTAGGTTCTACGATAACTAGAAAAAACGAAATTGAAGAAGAAATTAAGGTTAGACTGAAGGCGGGAAATGCTTGCTATTTTTCTGTGACAAAACTACTCAGTTCGCGCCTCTTGTCCCGGAACTTAAAAATTAGAGTCTATAAAACAATTATCTTGCCTACAGTTCTTTATGGGTACAAAACTTGGCCGCTTACATTAAGGGATGAGCAGCGTCTTAAGGTTTTTGAAAATAAAGTATTGCGTAGAATATTCGGACCGAAGAAGGATGAGTTAACCGGAGAGTTCAGACGGTTACACAACGCCGAATTGCGTGAACTGTATCCGGTAATATAATTGAGGTAATTTCATCGCGGCGAATCAAATGGGCTTGTAAAGTTGTTGGACTTAGTAACGATAGAATTCCTAAAAGGTTAATATTTGCTGTGCCGAATGGTAAGCGTCCGAGGGGTAGACCGAGGCGAAGGTGGGAAGATTGCATTAAAGCCGATCTGAAGGGACTGGGTTTGGACGGCGAACGATGGAGGGAGGTGTGCAATAAGCGATTGGTGGTGACGGCACCGAACCTTCGGGTTCGCTAAGCCTTTTTATTATTATTATTATTACATATGAAGACAAAAATAGAAAAAAAATAATTAAACCCAAGTCCAAAAGACTAATTGAACATCGATATGGTGGCTCAAGGATCATTTCATTTGAGACAATCCAACTTGTCTAGGTTTAGCCCACCTCATTAGTCTTGAACCAATTTAATAAGCAATTATATCTTTCATGAGTGAGGACATAGAACCTAAATAGAGCAACCCTCGCTGACACCCTCATCCATAGAGAATTATTAGTTTTATTTACATTATAGGTTGAATGTAAATAAAGTTAATAATGAAAAGGGAAATACTATAAACAATTTCAATTATATATTCACTGTTACCAAAACATTATTCTAAGTCTCATAACTATTATTACACTGATAAACTGATGATTATTATTTTTGAAAAATTTTAAATTTTATACTATGCAAAATTATTGATGCTAGCACAGTTTATGAGACTTTTTAAATGATTCGGCTCTTAGACAGTTGTCATCTGGAATAGATTTTTAATAATTATATATATTTTTTTAATATTTCAATTATATTATAGCTAGTTATATTGTAATTTAACATTGACCTGTAGGAAACAAGTGTCTGGAGGACGAGCTGAAGCTGAAAAAGATGGTGTTGAAATACCTATGACTCTTGAAGATTATTGTATTAAAACCAGAGTTAGAGCTCCCGAAGCTAATATGGATATGACAGATTTTTATGTAGATGATTATGATATTGAAGAAGATGATGATGATGAAGATATATCTGCTGATGAATATGAGGATGCCGATGATAGTGGTAATGGTGAATCGTGATGCTTATTTTGTAATTCAAATAGTTACAAACCATTGATTTTTTTCTACAATTTTTTGAAGCTTTTTAATATGTGTTTAGTAAGGAAAAAGTTTAATTTTGATAAATCAAAATTCAACAATTTTTTAATAAACTTTTCACCAAATTTTTTGTAATATTTCTTTTGGTTAAAATACAATATAAAAATTATGATAGTAGAAAAGAAAGTTTTATAAATTATTATTTGAATAAATCCTTATTTTATTTGTTTATATATGTGTAACTAAATATGCCTTTATATAAAATTACTACAAATTGTATTGATATGGTCACTTGAATTAAACAATAAATACACTCAATCTTTTTTTCCTTTTATTTGGTATGTTAAAGAAAAGGCTGTGAATAAACTGGAAAACTGCTAAGTAAAGTGCAAAAAAGAATGATTGTGTAATGTCAGGTGATCATTGTTTAAAATGTTGTTTTCTTATTATAATATTGTGCAGGAGTTAAACTTGTTCTGAAAGTCAATACTTTAAAAAAATATTAAAAAATAAAATATTTAAAAAAATAATTGTATTGAAGTTATAAGATGGAAAAGTTTGGGTATAATAAACATAGAAGTAAGCTCTAGTTTGTATTCAAATTTTCACAGTATTAGAAGAACTGTCAAATGGCAGTTTCTTAATGGTACTTGTAAATTAGTACTTTTTTTATCTACACATAAAAAAATTATAAAGAGGAGTTTTGTTCTATTCTCAACACAGCCAAATTATGAAAGTTTATGTTAGATAAATGGCACTCCATCATAGTATAATTGTTAAACCAGCTCAATATAATTTATTCCTTTCCATTATTTTGCTTAAATTGTCATTGTATTATTCTTAATTTTTTGTATGTACCCTATGTTACGGTTTTATGATAGTCTGATGTACATTGATTGTCTTTTCTTTAATAATTTATCTATATTTCCATGTATATGTTTGTATACATGTCTACTATATTAATGTAAAAGTATGTAGCATATTTTCATTCTATATATTTATTTTAAGCGGCTAACTGTTTGAGAAAATGAGATGATAACTAATATAATACAAAAGTTATATTCAGAATAGATTTTTGAAAATAAGACATTTGACATCTTTTTTGTCTAAACAAAACATTCCAGACATTTAGAGAAATGTTAATCAATGAAATACTCTACCATCCAGACCATATTCAAATTTACTAATAAATATTCTAAAAGTTGGTTTATTTATTATGCATTAGAAAAAATATTGAAATTAATGTCTGTCCAGTAGAATGTTTTGTTATTTTTAAGATGAAAATAGTGTCTATAAACTTAAGTGTTATCTCATTATTGTACAGAATTTAAAAATACTGAAAATTCTCAGCTATTTGATAAAAATTAATTGTTTTTAATATTTTTCTTTTGTTATGAAGCAATTACTAAATTAATGTATTAGACATTGCAATTATTTTTTATATGTGTATAATAATTATTGTTAATGTCTTGTGATGTTTCAGACGTAGAGCAGTTAATTTTTAATTTGGTGTTTAGATTATAACTTTAGCAACCATTTCTATCACAAGTTAAGATAATTGCATATTGTACAGTTTACATTAATTAGCATGTTATAATTAGAAATGATTTTATTCCATTTGCCTTGTGAAGTGTATATTAGAAGAATCATGGCATCCAGCAATAAAATCTGATGTAGGTTTAGTTTGAATAAATGTGCAGTGTAATAAATAAGTTTTTATTTATGTTTTTAACCTGCATTTCTTAGAATAATTGTGATTTACAAAAAACTGCTTTTGAACTAGACAGAAGCAGATAATCAGTTTGCAAGGGTTATCTTGAAGTTTTTTTGAAAATATTTACATCATTTGTTCCTTAATATCAAGTCAATATTTATTCTTCAACTATCGAATAAGCTAAAAAATATTCTTTTACAATTGCAAAAAATATTTCTGAATATGAGACAATTCATTTGTCCTTAATTAGTTACTAAAATATTAATTTAAAAATATATAAAAACATAGTATTACTTAGCACAAGCTAATTACTATTTTAAGCAAACCTGAACTGTTTCAATATAAGGTTAATAGCATAAAAATATAATCATAATAATAAACAAAGTGAGGTGCCATTCCTTGAGATAAAACACAATCTTGGCCATTGGACCCTGTTCTGCTACTAGATTTTCAAGAAGCTGTGCCCACCATTAATATCAACAATGACCGTAAGAATGGAAGTCGAATGCATTATGTGGAAGGTTTTTTTCACTAGCTTTAGCAGCCATCTTTCTCAGTTGGCTGGTTAATATAAGTTTAGTTCCAACAGACAGCTTTCTGAAATCAATCCAGGATTAGGTTATAGCTACTAGATCTCACTGAAAATGCCTTGGAGCAACAGTATATATTGGACAAGTGTAGGTTCCAAATCCATTCAGCACATAATTGGAGAATAGCCCTTAAAAGGAAATAACTAAAGACTTCATCCAGAATGAGGAAATCAAATTGTACTGGAATTATACATTTATAAAAGACTCTACCATAATCTATAACAGGTCTGATGATGTGTTTTGTTATAATTTATAACACACATGTTATGAGCTGCTATAAGCACATCTATTATTTCATGACAACAAGAAGTAGAGGAGGTAGAAATAAAATGTGAATTTAAGTCATCAGGTGAAACGGATAAGACTATTGAGGAAGGGGATCTGGAAGGTTCACAGAGGGAAAGTTTGGTAATTTTAAAGTTGAAATTGTTAAGGTCTAGCAGCTAGGTTAAAAGACCAATATATAATAGATAAAGTATTGTTAGTGCTATTGTGATATCCAGCAATGGTCTAATATCAATATCCTCCATGGAAGCTACTGACAGGTTTGGAATCCAAATAAATGTTATAGATGAAGCACAAAAAGCTGGCTTGTTAAATATTGCTAGGATTGTAAGGAGCTTTCTTAATATTCAATAGGACTGTAAAGAATTGATCTGAAGTGATTGGAGTGAATTATTCCCCTCTCAAGGAAAAAAGTCTTTTTGAAGGATTTGACAAATTAATAGATTCAATATCTATTTAACCAAAGAGCATTTTTTTAGTCTTAAAATTTTCACTTATTTTTCAAGGTCAAACCTCAAATAAGATGATTTATTGTAATTTGAAAATACTTAAATAAAAAAAAAGAACTATTCTTTAATGTTTGTGTTATGTTTCTTTTCTATACAATAGCTTTATATTAAGGTGATTTGTTTGGATTCAAAAGATAAATTAACAAAATCATCCACATGTTAAAACCACATGGGCTAATGATTTGATTTTTTTTTACCCACTGAAGTCTTACTATGGATTAATATTTTGTTTCACTTGCTGACCATACCCTCTTCCGGGTTAATTTTTTCATTGACCATATTTTTGGTGTGGAGTTTTGAGACTGGTGATCATAAGTTCAATTAAAGATATCCCCTACAGATAGATAGAATAGAATAGAAAATAATTTTATTCTGGGATGAAGTCGCTTTAGAATAACAAAAAAGTACAAAATTAAAGTATTATATCTAGCCTAAGTAAAAACAAACATAAAAAGTAAAAATAAAAAAAATATTAGTTAAACATACTATGTACAAAATTAAAAAAAATCTATATACAAAACACTTGAAAGCATGCCAAGACACTTAAAACTATGTACAGTGGTAAAATATAAGTATACACTTAAAAAAAAAAAAAAAATACATTACATTCTTCTTATCAATAAACTCTGTGTTTCTGCATAAAAAAAAAAAAAAAAGAAAAGGAATCTGATAGTAAGTATTTAAGTGATGAATTATATGTAAATATATCATTATGTGAATCATTTTAAATAATATGTAAATTTATATAGAAAGTTAGCGGGGGGAGGGATGTCTGACTGTTTTTGGGATAGAAATTGGAATAGGAGGGTTTTAAATGTAGATAGAGAGGGAGAATGCCGAATTTTGATAGGAAGGGAATCCCAGAAATTAACAGAGTGGGCAATAAACGAGTTTTTGAAGGAGGCAGATCTGTGGGAAGGAATGTAAAGGTCGGAAGGTCGAGATCTTGTGAAAAGGGAGTGGACTGAGGACTTTCCTCCTGAGGATAAAGTAAGGTAGGCAGATAGTGGTTGATTAGGTATGGAGACTGCTTGGGTGCATTGTGAGAGAAAAGATTGGAACCAAGAGTTGGAGCTATTGGAGAAAGATAATGATTTTAGTTTGTTGAAAAGGATGGGATGTTTAATGGAATCGAAGGCTTTGGAGAAGTCAAGGAGTATAAAGACAGTTAATTGTTTATTATCTATTGCAGTCTGATCATTGGTAATTTTAATTAAGGCGGATTGTGTGGAGTAGCCAGGATGGAAACCAGATTGGAGAGGATCAAGTCGGTTGGACTTTTCAAGGAAATTGGAAACTTGGGATTGCACCAATCTTTCTAGGGATTTTGAGAGATTGGAAAGAATTGGGATTGGGCGAAAATCTTCAGGAGAGGATGGATTAGGCTTTTTATTTAAAAGGAGGACAATGGCTTTTTTCCAAGAGGTAGGGAACATTGAGTTCTGAAATTGTAAATGAAAAGGAGAACTGGGAGGATTTCGGGAAGACATAATTTTATCAATTTGACAGGAATGCCATCTGGTCCTATGGAGTTGGTGTGGGATTTCATTACAGCAGTTATTAAGTCAGTGGGGGAAATTTCGGAGAAATAAAAGTCATCATCCTTGAATGATGACTCAGGAGCAAAGTTGGAAGAGGAGAATAGAGAAGAAGTAGAGGAGGCAGAAATAAAATGTGAAATTAAATCATCAGGTGAAACGGGTAAGACTATTGAGGAAGGGAATCTGGAAGGTTCACAGAGGGAAAGTTTGCGAAGGATTAACCATTTAGATCTGCGATCTGGAGCCGATGAAAGGGCTTCATGGAAATAGGTAGCTTTAGTTCGCCGAATCCTTGTTTGTGTCAAGTTGCGGAGCATCCTAAACACTTGATAGTCATCATGGTACGTCTAAAGCGTCTACGGCCAGCATCACGCCTCTTCTGCAGATCCTTAATTTCTTGGCACATCCAAGGTGCAGGCCGGTTGTCAAACGAAAGGTTGAGGTTTTTACGGGAGCATGGGTGTTAAGGATAACGAGGAGATTGGAAGTCAGGATCTCAACCATGGAGTCGATGATCGGAGGAGCAGGAATATATTCGGTTCAAGTCTAAGGTTTCAAGATCAGGTAGTATTTTTTCATGGGTCAGAGTTTCTAGCTGACGGAAAGTGACGGTTCTCGGATGAATCAGAGGGGTTTGGATATTATATGTTTTAGGATCAGGTCGTGAGACGATAAGAAGGATACTGGCAGTTGAGAAAAGGAGAGGAGATTTTGGTCAGAGTCTATAATGAAGAAATCTAACCAAGTGTCGGCCTTGCAGGTGTGGTGAGTAGGGTAAAAAGGAACAATAAAGAGATGAAGGGAGAAAAATATGTTTTATAGATAGGTTTTGTCTTTAGAATTAGAAAGGAAATTGGTATTGAGGTCACTGGCGATGATTATTCTAGGATAAAGGGGAACAATGTTGAGTAGGGTTGATTCTAAGGACGGATCAAATGGAACAAGGGGAGGACGATAGATCACTGTGTAAAGGAAAGGGAAATTATTACAGGTAATTTCTACTAGTAGGTACTCAACTTGTAGATGTTCAAAGGGGGGCAATCAAGGATTCGAGACTTCAATTTTGCTAGAATACGAGAAAAATATTGCTACCCCACCCCCAATCCAACTGGCCCGGTCGTGACGGATGAAGGTGTAATTAGGTAGGGAGACAGTATATAGAGTTTGTTGAGCCAGGTTTCTGAGATTGCGATGATGTGAAAAAAGTTTTGAGAAAAGCACTGCAGGAATTCACCGTAATGGAAGGGATTATGAGTTAACGTGAGAGGTGATTAGGATACTAGACATGGGGAGGATTTGATGGGAAACAGTCCAAAATCAGCATAGAGAGAATGAAGCATATATCATATTCTGAAAGACATCTGAAATAAGTATTAATAAGGAAAACAAAAGTCGATATTGAAAAAATAAGTGAGTAAGAAAATAAACAAATTAGTAAGCAAGAGCTATGAGACAGTTTAACCAAAATCTTCAAAATTATTTGAGTACCAATTAAGATAAAAAATACTTTAATGAAAGAGAAGAAATGATGAAACCTGTACAGTCAGGCGAAAATGTCAAGATCCGATGCCTGATTAATCAAGATTACTTGATGGCTGTCATCTTTTCGGCATCGCACATTGCTGGCAGCGAACCATACGTATCTTATCTTCCCAGCAGCTCTCTTCTGCCGGGCAAGCCAGTAGAGGTGCCTGTTTGTTGGGGTCATTTCCTCGCCGAGATAAATTTGGTGGCAGTCGTTTTCATGCCACCTGATATCACGCGTCGAGAAGCCCCTCTTCACTTTTCTTCTCGCTATCAGGTCGTCCCTCACTGACTGCCTGACGAAATGTAATATTACCGGCAGCGATTGCGGGTCTTCCTTCTTGCTTTTGCGGTGTTGCACCACATCCACTCCAAGCTTGATGCCCAACCCCGCGGCTATACTGGTCATCAGAGCCGTGGGTGTCTTGCCTGCTCACACTGGTATCCCACGGATCTCCAGCGATCTACATAATAGACCCTGTTCTGTTTTGTTCAGGAGGATCCCTAATTGCTGACTCGGGATTTGAGGGTTTTATTTTTGAAGATATCATCTAGCCAAAATGTTTGGCTTTGCCCTCAAAATACAGGACCGAATGGAAAATTATGGTAACATATTAATACTGGTGGTGTCAGTATGTATCCCACAAAAAACTAAACGTTAGCCGAATACAGGACATCAGGCGGCTGGCATCAAAGAACGTTACTTGTATCCATTTTTTTTTCATTTTAATAGAAAACATTGCTAAGTATGGATGGTGAAATTTAAACTGCCAACAAGTGATGGAAAACCAGTTGGTAAAATTTCATCAGGTAGGTTATTATTTAGAAGATTAATATTTTATTATTCTTATAATATAACTCATGATTTATTATATTATATAGTAAATATGATAAGGATAAAAGAGCTTTTAATACAGCTAATTTAAATGGTGAATGTTATTTCTGCATTGTAGTACATCAAGAACAAAGAGTACCGGGATAAGATTCTCAAATCAAAAATGATGAAATGTCAAAAATGGTTTTGCATATGAAAATGAATGAAATTACTTTAACTCAATGTAATCAGGAATAACAGAAGCTCATACACTTCGGGTATCATTATGGAAATTGATTTATTAATCAATAATAACATAAACAAAGACACCATACCAGTAAATGAATCGCTTATAGCTAAATATCGCAGAGTAATTACCAATTTTATTGTTGTTGGGATAATGGAGATCCCGATGGGAACTACATTTTCTATACTTTTTGGAGATTTTACGAAACACCAATAATAGAATTTCTTAAAAATCAAATTTAGTTAATCTGATCAAACACAAACAAATAGAAAAAAAATCTTATTTGAAACACTCAAATTGAAAACCATAAAATTGCACAAACATCTAATCAAAAGTGGCACAAATATAAAAGACTATAAAGGCAAGCAGTTTAGGAAACAAGTGAATGAGGAAAATCCAATTTACAAAGGCTGAGCCGGTTTGTTTTAAAAATTTTAAGATACTTTACCTGTAAAAGTAATTCTTTTACAGGTTGCTTTCAATCAACAATTGTTGGCTCACAAGAAAGAAAACTATGGCTCCAATTTAGAGGGGCAAGTTTTAGTAGAACTATTATTTATTTAACATATTGATGAAAAATCTTGACAAGACTGTTAACACTTAAAAAATTATAGGATTTTTTTTTATTACAAAAGTATTTCCAATTCAAAAATCTTTAACTTTTTGAAAGGAGTAATACAAAGTCTTTAGTCAAATATCTCTGTGTTAACAAGCATTTCTTAGTGACATCACGTTTTCTTTGAAGTAAGTTACTTCAAGGAATATCAACTTAGTTCCTCCTTAAAAATTTCTTAGGCCCCATATTGCTATGTCGGTTTGTCAAATTTATCCCCAAATATAATATTTTTTTCTAAACTAGCCTAGTGTTTAAGAGTAAAGAATTTTTCTGGGAGAAACAAATTTGATAATAATTTTTTGGCCCTCAAAAAGCTCTAAAATATGAATTTTCATCTATCTATCTAACAAAGTCTATGTGTGCATGTCTGTAAGGGAACAGCCTAGCTCAAAACAAAACATTCTACGAGGGTGAAATTAGGTATAAGCATTAACCTTGCAGCAACTTTTTTACTGAAATTGAATTATCAGAAGTGCCACTTAATATAATTTATTTTATGATTTTCTTGAAAATGGCTCAAACATTTTGGATTAAATTTGTTAAACCAATGTACAATCTAATGGTCTTTAATATCAGCTAGGTATTGTAATCATTGAAATAGTCTGACAAGCCTTAAATTCTGAATTTTCAAAATTTCTTCCTCTAAAGCATCTTAGATTTTGTTTACTTTAAGTAATTAACCATTTCCAATAACTTTTTTAAAATACATCTAAACTATGAAATAATTTGATAATTAAATAAAGAAGAAAAAAAGGGAAAATATTTTTGCAGGTTGAAAATAAATTTATGGAAATATGAGTAGTAATATAGATGAATAATATACCATTTAAAAGTTAAATATTTTAGAAAATTTAATAACTAATATATAAAGTAATGGAGTGTGACGGAAATGTAATGACTAATTATTTTTACTTCTACTTTATTGAATAAAAAATAATTTTTTCCATAGAAATTTTAATTATTTTTCAGCTTGACACACCAAAAATAAATAATGCAATTATTAATTATAGTTAGTTTATTTTTTTTTTTAGTAAAGTAATATTCTTAAAGTATATTAATGTATTTAACATTAACTTCTACTGAAAGTAGGGTGGTAAGTGGAAGTTGTAAGATGTGTGCACCACACTAGGTTTTTATTGTATAGTTTCATTCTATAAATTAAAGGAAGTTCTCTTCCTTTCCTTGACTATCACCAGTGCCAAGAATTAAGGCAATATTTAAAATTTTACCGACATAAATGGTAATATAAATCATTTTAAAGAAATGGTTAATTTTTCTTCAGTAAAAACTTTATTTATACAACCAAATATACACACACAAGTGCATATATTCTTAGCATGTACTCTTTAATGTGTACATATGTTAACTCTTATATACACATTATTATAAAAATTACAGTAATTAAAGCATCAAAAGATATAATACATCAATCAAATGATATAATAAAACAAAATACATTATATACAAACTAGGAATAGAACAAGAAAATCTATAACTGACTTTTTTATTTGTTACACTAAAACTAATAATTAATATTTCAGTTACTGAAGTAAGAAATTCTATGTCTTGTGAGGCACTCAACACACGAACTTCAAACACAGTAGGTAGCGTGTGAAGTTAATGAAATTGTGAATAGAATATTAGGTATCGGTTTTTTTAAAAACTAATTTATCATTCCAAATATAAAATTCAAAGCGTTCACATACCATTTGTTTTTTTTATGTCATAAATAATTTAGAATATATTTTCTATCACTTTTGCCATCATTTTATTAACAAATTTATGGAAAGTTTGTTTAATATGATTTTATTATTTGAGAAAATCAATTTACTTAAGATTATTTTCAAAGTTTCCAGTAATGAAATACTCTTTCGATGATATCATGATAACATTAAAGAACAGTAACTACACACATTTTAGAAGTTTTTCTAAAAATTTTCTTTGAACAGATAATTGCAAAATAAATGCACATAAACCTAAATTTCAAAATATGCAAGTATATTAAAAAATAATTTAACTTAAAATTAACACTGAACTGTTCAGTGCTAATGATTATTATGAATGAATTGGATGACAATTCGATTTCTTGAAAAAAAAAAAAAACAGTATATATTAGAAAAATTTGAACTAATTACTTAAATTTTTATAAGTTAAACAGCAATTACAAAAAAAAAAGAACATAAGTGTCAACTTATTTTCTTTTTTTTTTTTTTTAAATTGGCTATATTACTTTGATTAGGTTAAACTAAATCATATAAAATGAAATATGTTTTTAAACTATTTTGGCAAAAGTATAATTACAAGAAAGTAAAAAAAATATAAATCAAATATAATAAAGATAAAAAGTATTGCTATTGTGTACACCCACAAGAAAAGACATATCATCAAACTTAACAAAATCTACTTACTTAGTTTTAATATTCTAATTAAATGAATTGGCACAAAACACTAAAGTCTACATTTATTAACAAGTCATATTTTAATAAATTATCTTAACAGTATAGAAAATACAATGAAATAAACAATATAATATAACATTTAAGTTAAAAATTATATTCAATCATTAAAAAAGTTCAGAATAAAGGAGTATACTATCCTTCAGCAATATATAGAAGGAACATCCAATTAAAATATTTAGATACTATTAAGTCTGCACATTTGTTTAATACTAAACCAATTGGGAGATCATATTATCTGCATCATTTAATACAATTTAATATCTAAAAGAGAAAAGGAAGTCAAACTTCGATACATTGACCTAAACACATTCTCATTACATAAATTGATACTTTATTTATGTAAATCGCTAAAGCGTATCTATTCAAATCACAGGCAAATCAAGTGGAATCACTTGCAGATATTGCTTGGTTCTTTGAATCCAAATTATTTAGAGAAAGAAATAACTACATTAAAAAAATATATTTGGCATAACAAATAAAATCACAGTAATTATAATTCCCATTAATAGCAAATCATTTAATAATTGATATAAAGTTGTCAAATAAACTGAAATGAAACCATTTTCATAAATAATCCAAATTATAAGTTTATACTAAAAATAAATATTTTTATTGATCATAAAAAATGTTATTTTTAAAAACTGAATGATTAATAATTTATAAACTTTTCAATTTATTAGATGAGAGCTAAAAAAATATCATAAACAATAGATGATACTAAAAAACATAACTTCAGAATATAAATAAGAAAGCTAAATAAAATCATTTAACAAATAATTAAACATTTCACTGAATCTAGTAAAACATAATTCATAGTAAAGTTAAATCAAATAAAATAGTAACATGTTATAAAAACTATAAACAGGAGAAAAGTAGAAGAAAACAAGTAAACAAAGTTATACAGACGAGAACATTGATAATGACTCATATTGCTCTAGAGATTAGGATATGCTTATTTATGATCAATTACAAAACAAATGAAAATATGAATTAAAGATTCAGTTCAAAAAGAGAAACCATTAAAGATTTCTTACTTTTCAGTTTAACATTATTTCATATTGATGAATATTATATTAGTGAAACCTGTCTCATGTAATAGTAAATCTTGATGTATAAATGTTTTAACATATAGCCATTTATAATTGAATAAATTATACTAGTGAATGCAATATGATATATTACATACTTATGATAATAATGCTTATAATTTATTTAGAATATTTATATAAATGAATTATTATAAGCTAAAAGGTTCTATTTAAGTAAAATAGTTATAATATATCTTATTAAAAATTTATCACTTAAAATGTGTATTCCACTTTCCTGATTCATTAAGTCACAACCTACATGTAATAGCAATAGCACCATTAAATATAATGTGAATGAATATCAATATCTGACTATGATATGTTACAGCATCATATCCTAAGCATAACATAAACACTCTGATAATTATCGCTTGTTTAAAATGGCTATATGTTAAGACAAATTGTTAAATAAATACTAATTGTCAAAACCATTTAAATTAAAATAGTATTTCTTAGTAATAAAAGAGTGCAATATTACATAACTAGTATTGGTTACAATGTAAAAATATTTATCCTACATTCATTGTATTGCATTATTAGCTAATATTTCATAAATAAATCAATTTAATAAATAAGTCTACATACCAACATAGACTTAATAATTATATTTAAAACATCTACATCAATGCTTCTTAATGGGCCTACTTCCACAGGGGTTGTGATGTATTTTGTACAACACATGATCACACACATAGTTCATGTTTCAGTATACTTTAGAGTATTTGATTAAAATATAATAATTACACTTCTGAACTGTAAAGAAGTGGATTACAAAAATCTATAGAATTTCAAATTGATCCAAAAAATGTTGAGAACTACTGGTCAATTTACTAGCATAACGTTTATGTTAAACTAACTGTACAAAAAAAGACATTCATCAAAAATATTTTAACTTTCAAAATGTACAGCAGGAATAAGGCTAAAATAACTTCAAAACAGTGTTTTGAAGCATTCAAAACAGTGTTTTGAAGCATTCAAAAGTACCCGGAAGGAAATTTTAATTAAAGATTCAACTATCAGACTTAATTTTGATTGCTGACAAAATAATAACCAATGCAACAAGGTAAATGATAAAATTCTTCAGAACTTTAACAAGCCAAAAAGCAATATGACTTGAAAATGAAAATCTGAAATCATAACGCAAAGTGCTAATAAACAAAAATTTACATGACTTTTTTTTTTTTAAATACACCAATGTAGTAAGAAAGTTCTCAATAGAATCATTCTTCCTAATAACATTAAAAATTCATAATGAAATAAAAATAATTCTACAATTTACTAAAAATCCATACTCTGTATTTAAATCATTTATAATTTCCTGACAGTTAACAATATAAAATGCAGAGGAAGTTAAAGTAAGAACAAAAATGTTTGATTGAAAATCAATTTTTGAATAAAAATTTTCTGCTAAGCAATAAATTCAAGTTTATAACATAATCATTTGTTTTATTTATGTTGAAAGCAATTTGTACAAAACAAAATGGCAAGCAAATGATTGTAAGTATATTATAATTAACATATTTTAAATCCTTCATTAAAAAACCTTCGTAGGCACATTCAACTTCTCGAACACATATTATGTTTTTTAAACTCAAGCCTGGTTTTAATGAATAATGAATAAACTAAGGCATCACCTAGTGAAAATACACTAAGTTATATAGTGCTGCAATTCATTTTTTTTCTTTCAATTTCATTATCATTCATTCCCACAGTTATCAGACCTTGCCAACACTTAATATATCATAAACTTAAAATTACTAATTAAATTTTCTTTTAATATAGGTTATTCCTAGTAACTAAACGTTAATGTTATTTCCCAGTTTTGTTTGAGATAAAACAATAATATCTAAAACATTAATATAAAAAAACAAAAACATTATAAATACAGTAAAACTTTAAGGAAAGATCAATGTATTCAAACTATAATCACTGTTTTATATATATATATTAAAATAAATTAATTTAACACTTGATAATCATAGTTAACTTTAGGAAATATAATTATTTTCAAGAATTAGTAAATCATCGATAATAACCTGAACAGCTTTACTCAATGAACTGGGTTAATGTTAAGCTTACTTTGAAAATCAAACAATGAACTAACATACATTCTCATTAGTCAACGCACATAACATCAACCAGTAAAGATATTTATCAGAAAGAACGATCAAAATAATAAAATAAATAAAAATCATCAGGATCAATTTAACTTTGTAACTGAAACCATTAAAATACATTAATAAAAATGAAATATAATTATTAAAATAAATAAAACAAAAATAATAGGGTGAAACAAAATAACTTTAGAAAAAAAGATGGTATAAGATAGGTAAAAATTAGTAAAAGAAAAAAAAAAAATCAATTCTCTTTAAAACAACTAAAGTAATAATGTTGAAAGAAAGAGAAATATAAATATTAATATGATATATTAAAAAGTATAAAAAAATATTTGGGTCTGTTTCTGTCTTTACTGTTCATAGCAATTTGTTAATTGGAGCTAAAACTATTTGAGTAAAAAAAAAAGTATATTGACATTTGGAAGAAAAAGAACCTTTTATATAAAGCTATTTGTTACCAAAATATCACTCTAAAATATAAAACATTATGAACTTTTCATGAAAAATTAAATTAAAAGATGCTAGAGCTTACAATTTTCAAAATGGGAAGATAAATGTAAACTAAAATAATATGTTTCAATGATAAAATAATCTGTTTAACTGAATATTTTAATTAATGAATAATATTAATTTATAGTTAGATAGCCAACAAGATGTGGGTCAATTGTTGCAGGAGGCAATAGAACTTCAAGGATTGCAGCACTACGTAGTTTCCAGATAAGACTTTATATAATATCTCTCTTTCACAGCTTTTCCTGAATAACTAAATAGTTATTCTTGTATAATAAATAAAATGCCAAGATATGCACTAATAGTGAAACATACATTTTAGTATACATTTTAAATATTATCTTTCCCGGTTCGAAAATCTTAAAAAGGAAATAATCATAGCTTCATACAGATGATATCAATAACCGATGAGGTTAAAGGAAATTACAGTGAAATTATTCGTAAATTGTTTATCAACACAATAAATAGCATATGATATGAGGTTGAATTGGTCTTTTTTAAAACCAACAATGAAACTCAAGAAATCAGGCTATATTGCAGTATTTAGTTATTTAAAAGAAAACAAATTATTTTTGAATAGGGTTAGTTAGTTTTTGCTTTGCATATATATTATAATTATAATTTAAAAGGTCAAGTGGACCTTATACGGTAGCTAAGGAACAAATATTATTATGATGACAAATTATAAATAGTTCTTTTTTGTTTAATACTTTTTATCACATTAAAAAAAATTATAAGCTTCACTCTCAAGGATGCAAAATAATAATTTAAAAAAAAATATCAAATTTTATCTTTAATAAAATATTGACTATTGTCGTTTTTACTAGCTTAAAATTAAATTGACACCAAATAAACAATTAATATGTATCCCCTCTGTAATATAAATGATAAATTCCAACAAAAATATAATGAAAATTAAATACTGGTGGAGTCTAATTTGATATGTTCAAAAGTAAATGTATGATTCAGATAATCTAAACATCCCTTGAAAAATTCCAGGTAATTACAATAAACCTACTTACCCATCAAGAGTTTTGAGTACTAGCAAGAGCTGACTTCATTAAAAGGTGTTTTTGTGCAAATGGAATATTTATCAAATTGGATTGAAACATTTTATAAATTAACCTATTAATTTCAACTAAAAAAGAATCTCGGCATGAAAAGCACATTGATTGCATCTCGTGAAATAAATAAAGAGTAAGATTAGTCAAGTTGAACTGAATACATACTTAAAACTTAACTACCAAATCACTGGCTATACAAATTTTTCAAATGAGATACGTGGTTTGTTAGTTTAACCTACAAAATACCATTAGTACACTTCATTAAAATGAAGGAATGTACTTGTATTGGTCTTGTATTGCACTGATATTGTTCTATATTTAGCACAGTTAAGTTTGTTCGAAGATTCTGTGTTTATGTATTTAGATGTTTCATATATTTCTTTATCTCTAAAGATATTAATAAAATCATTTCCTGTAGTTTCGTATTTCTTTGGCCAATATATCATACCCTCCATTCTTTCGTATAATATATATATGTATACACATATGTGTATATAACAATAATTAAAGTAATATATATTAATGATTTTAAAAAGTCAATCAAATGTTATAGTTAATAAAAAAATTAAATAAATTATAAAATTGATCAAAAGGTTTTCTACTAAATGCTATTTCTGATATTTATGAAAATACAGTTCAAATACTGTCTATGGTTGAAAAATACTATAGTATTCGAATATTTATTAAAACTTGAAACCTAAAATGATAGAATAATCACCAAGTTAATTGACTTCAAGAAAAATGACAACATAAATGTATTTTTTTCGTAAGGTCATACCAGAGAGGAAACAAATTTTAATTAAATATTCAAAACATCATTTACTCTTAAGTATAAAATTATGAAGCTATCATAATTATATTCAAAGGAAATATCAAAGTACCAACAGTATATAACTAAATTTGTTGGGACTAGGACTTCATTACAACAATCAATACAAAACATTTTATATTTAATTTTTTTATTCAAATTTTTAATAAATGTAATTGTTAAGATGATTATATTATTATTGAGCCCTTTCAAAATATTCAAATTTTTTAAACAATATAAATAACAGATAATTAATTTACAATCAAGCAAGTACAAGAAATTACAATCAGAGAGCTCATTCTAATAAATCAGTTCAAAAAGGAAGGAATGAAAAAAATATATAAAAGTTATTAATAAATCCTGAGGGATAGGATATGAACATTTAAAAATTTTGGTTACTTTAATATGGTAGAAGTTGAGAGAATTTTTTCCAATTTTACAAAATATTCAAAGAAATAAATAACGTTAAAAAATAATAAAATCTAATAATTACAAAAGATAAGACATTTAAATAACAAAATAGAAATAGCCAATTTAGCACAACAATAAATTGGAATAAATACTTAATATATCAATGAATAATTATCACCTAAAATATTTTATTTTTCAGCCTTACAAATATTATAAAACAAATTATCAATTTATATAAAAAGTTTTTAATAAGTATAAATTCAGAATTTACACAAATAGGTAAATATACACAAGAGCATAATTCCCTGCCTATAATGGCTATTATTTAATAACTACTATTGTACAAACTAAAAATAAGCCAAAGTTTATTTATAACTTCTATAATTTATATTTATAAAAATATAGTATAGCTTCTCGAAATTTTTTTCCTAACCATTCCAAATGAATTTATTACTTCAGAAATTAAATCCAGGCTGGATTTTACGTTAAAGGAGTTTTTCTGTTACTGAGCTATTGGTTGCAGAGCTTAGAGTTGATGGGTTGAGGTCATCGCCCCAGAGTAACTGTCAGTTGACTAGCTCAACAGTAACAAACCGTTTTAGTCGTTCCAAATACTGACCATACAACTCTACATCATTATGACCAGCTCCCTGAAACAGTTGTTAAGTTGAAATAACTTTATAACAGATAGAATTAAAAAAAACAAAAACAAATAAGACAAACAGAAATATTCTTTTTTTTTTTCCATCTGCAACTATGATGGAAAACAGAATGATGGTTTCTTCTTATATTTATGAGCAACAGCATCAACACTGATGAGAAATTACTTTTCAAAATAAAAATGAATCCAAGAAGAAAGAACATTTCTTTTATAAGTTCTTAAAAAATTTCTAATAACTTTCTAATAATCACACGTATTAATGATACTAATTAATCATAGCAAATGTTCGCTGAAGGTTTTAAGTTTAAAGAGAAAAAACAAAACATGGAGACAGTTAACAAGAAAATATTCATAAAAATAGACAATGTAACCATTTGCAGCCGTGATATATGTTAGTCAGTAAACCATATCAGATTCCCCCAACCCTAAATAAGCTTTTATTAACCAACCTATTTCTGTGATACATGAATAAACACAATATCAAAAAGATAATGAACCAAAGAATAAAGTTAAACTAACCCAAATATATGTTGATATTTCAAATACTGTCTTGCAACAAAATGGAGAATAGTGAAAATCGAAAATATAAAACCATGAATTTACTTAGAATTTGTATCATTGTGTCCAACACTAACCCCTTCTGCATCAGGAAATAGACATTTCAGTTATATCCTACTCCAAATCTAAATGGAGAGGTACTCACCATTAATTCTGTATCAGTCAAACTAAAATTGGTAAAAACTTCCTGGCTACCAAATTCAACAAAACAATTGTTTGAAACCCTTCCAACCAGAATCTTAAGATTAGTGAGAAAAAATTAGCCGACAAATAGGCAAAACTGGGAATGTCCCTTTTACAACCAGCACTGCCCACTCTCCCTGCACTTCAGAAAAGCAAAACATAATTCTGTAATCAGTAAATGGATATTTTTTAGGGATATCTGGCTGTTGGAAAGAAGTGGGAGATGATCGATTGTCATCATGATCTATCAAGGATCCTTAAGATAGAATTTCACTGGTACAGCTTACAGCAGTAGTTGCAAGTGGCTGCTGCCAGTTTACTGCTGATTTCAGGGAATAAAGTGCATTAGTGCAATGTGGCAGTCAAAGATATGGTATCATCTCCTGACTTCATCTGAACCCCTACTCTTAGAGGAATAAGTTTCTCTTTACATCACATCAAACAAAGTTAAATGAAAAATAGTTTGAAATTAAAACATAAAGTATATACATTTTGTAGGATTGAAAAAAAAAAACATAAGAAATTCATTAAATTTTAGATCTCATATATGAGGCTCTGCAATCCAAGATGGACCTTGGACTCCCTCACAATCCTCTATCAGTATTGTCAATTAAGAAATTTTATTCTCCATTCCATTATTGTCATTCTTTTGAGATCATCCAGTACATTGCCAAGCTAATATTTACGTTTACGTTCCTTTTTGTTCCGATTTTTTTTTTTACATTACTCATTTGCTACTCATGTTAAAGCTGATTGACTTTTCGAAACTTTATAAATCTTTCAATATTTTGATTTTTCAAAATATGAATATGTCTCATTACTTACTATTTTCCATACATCTGTATAGGTTCCCTCATAAATCCTCTCAAAAAATTTATATATTAGACTAATTGAAAGAGTTAAATAATGAAAAATCACATAATAATAAAGAATTATCTGATATAATTTCATTACAAAAATAGTGTATTTATTACTGAAATGATTATACTAATAACAGTTAATATCTTCAATGTATTAAATTTAAATTTAGACATTTTTAAACTAATAACTTCTTATATTAAAGTATAGATATAACTTATCGTTACTATTGTACCTAAAATACCAGGGAAAATGGCATGTATTAATAAAATAAGATCATAAGTCAGCCAAGATATTTATTTTTTCCTTGCAATACAAATGAAAAACAATAAATTTAATCCTAACATTTTTATTTTACAATATTTTCAACTAGGGTGTTCAATGTGAGAAGAGGTGGTCCCCAAGACTGACAGTTTCAACAAAAAGCAAAATCAGTAATGGATGGAAGTAATAGCAAATCTCAGTCAATGCCAACTATTACAGACGGTGTTACCAGAGAAATTCTACTTTTAGATGATATATTAATGTAGCAGCATTTCACATGTTAACTGATCATGGTTACCTCGTCCATCACCTCCACCAAATCGGAGTTCTTCAATCACTAAAGTGCCTTCTAGTTGGCGATAGATGCCTCTTACCTTAAGATCTATATATGCTTAAGACCATTTCTAGGACGGCCAGAAATCAATCCAAAAGCCCATTTTTGCTGATAGGGGTGTTACCAAATAACTTAATTGCCAATGGTAAACGGTGGCTACCAAATAACTTTATGACTAATAAATGAAGTAGCACCAGATAACAAATCAAAAACTTTCAAGTTAAATCAGAGAGGAAAAGGAGCATGAAGGCTCTAGAGAGTGAAGATGGCTAACATAGCCTGGCCATATTATAAGGCAAGTGTGGTGCAACAACCAACTGATTTATTCCCTGAATAAAATATCAAGTAGTCTTTAAGATTGGTTGTATAGTAAAGGCCTAAAACCTGTTGGCCATCAATACTGTTAATTAAAATTATATATTGTTACATCTTTTGGTTATGAATATTAAGAATTAGATTAAATTAAAAAAAAGTAAAATGCACTTCAAGGTTAAAAGTTTTTTATGGTTATTGAAGTTTAGTTATTTAAAGTTTCAACATTAGGTAAAAAAAAAAAAGGAAAAAAAAGAGGTGGGTAGTGCTGTGTGAAAGGTTCAGAGATTCCTTCTTGAGAGAGAAAACATATTATTTTGCCTAAGATTTTTTCATCATTACCCAAAGCAGCCGGTGTATTTGCTGGTATTCCCCTTATGATTAATTCTTTAATCTAAAAGGCACAACTCTCGAAGATATGGATGGACCACTGTCATTTGGAGGGCTATTGTTCCAAAGTGTCTGCCAATCCTGGTGTATGGCCTCTTTCAGGAGTCGTGCCAGTTCGGACGCATTCAAGATGAGCTTCTTTTGCTGCTCTGTCAGCCATTTCATTACCACCAATGCCTACATGACCAGGTGACCAAAAAAAATGTTTTAATGTTCCAATGTTACTTAGCTGTTTTATGAGCCCCAAAATAGTATATATTCCTATGTGTTCTGGATACACATGTTGTTCATGGCTTCAAGGGCACTCGAAGAATCTAACACCACAACCAGCTGTAAATATGGAACAAAGTGAAAGTAGTTTACATTTATAGGTAGCATCAGGCAGATGCTGTTGATGTGTCCGATTTAGAATCGTTGGTGAATATTAGTAAGTGTTCTGGTAGAGAGCTAATTGTTTTATGGAGTAGTTCTTTGTATATTGCAGGTTCCATATTTTATTTTATTAAATTTGGAGAGCAGTAGATTTAATTTAGGCTGTATAAAAGTTCAAAGGGGTACATCATTTTGAATTATATTTAAGTTGATCTGTTTCAACTTACATATTGCAAACATCATCCTTTCTGCTAATGGCATAGTTGCATTATTCTTTTATAGGAATTTTGAAGGAAATTTATATTCAAAAATTTATTTTTAGGCAGGGTGTGTGGTTTGTGGATACAACTTTGTTATTTAATTTATTGCTAATTTTTGTCTTCTGAAAAGGAGTGGTGGTAGGCCTGAATCGACGCAGAGACTAAGTGTTGGACTAGTCCTAAAGGCTCCAGTAGCTAGGCGCATTCCTATGTGGTGCACTGAGTCAAGCAAGACTACTTTTATGAGCGGAGCCATAAACAAAACTGCCATAATCTAACTTAGAACCTATTAATGCTTTTAGCACTGTATTCCTGTCCGCTCCCTACTTTGTTCCACATAGTACCGTTATTATCTTAAATTTTCTTGCACAATTTTCATTCAATGACTTAAGGTGATGTTCCCAAGACAGACGCCTATCTAACAAAAATCCCAAGAATCTACAGTTATTGGTGTATGGTAGTTTAGCATCTCCTAGATAAAGGTACACATTTTTTTTTTGTCGGTGGAAAATTGCCATCCTGATGATTTAGACCAACTGTCAATTTGACATAGTGCACCTTAAGAGTTTCTTTTTAATATATGGGATATATTTTCCTCTGTATAATATTGCAAAATCGTCGACAAATAGCATAACTTTAACTCCACGTGGTAGATTTAACCCAAGGTCACTGATGGCCAAGGGGAATAGAGTTGTACTTAGGACACACCCTTGTGGAACTCCACTCATCTGTTCACATTGCACATTGTATGAGCGATGTTCCTATTGGGACGCGAAAAGAGCAATGAGAAAGAAATTCTTGGATGAACTGGGAAGACAAGTAATCTTTAAGATATTTGTAAACTAAAGAAGTAGTATTTAAGCCATTGCTTCCTTTCAATGGATACAATCTACTAATCGTGTCAAGAGAAAATTTGGAGCACCACACATGCCAATGTAAGAAACAACCTAAAAAAACATAAATCCTTGAGCCTATATTAAAATAGATAATGATAGAAAAATAAGCAGAATTGAGAATATAATTAGTTTCTCTGCTGTATCTCTGTATCAGAGAACAAAGGAAAAAGAAATAATGTAACTGAGGAAATAAGGAAACTTGAACTGGTAGAATAGAAGAGGTTTCAAGAAGCAATGAACTGGCTTAGAAACCATAAAGCTAATAGCCTCTAAGCAAAACATTTGTGGACAGGAAATTATAAAACCTTCATAATTTCATTTTAATGATCTGGTAAGAAGAATCAATACCAGCCAAGTAAAAGAGGCAATGATTATATGTCCTATTCATAAAAAAAGTGTCCCACACACTTATCTCCTCAGAGAGATGCAATAGCCCTGCCTCCTATTCATCCTGCATTTGGAGAAGACAAAAGCATAAACATCTAGGATCTATAATTCGAAGAAGACGGTCTGGTGTGATATAGAGCAGGGTATTCCATGAACATGGACAGAACATAATCAGAATTATTTCGAACATGATAGCTTAAAATATGAAAAGCATGGGCATGCTGACAATAATATAGAACCATCAGGTAAGATAAATATACATGATATCAATATACAAATAACAAAACTCCGAGGATTTAGTCCAGTCACTCAAAAAGAGGTTTAGAAGGAAATGGATGGGACACAAATTTTGACTTTCAGACTTTGTTCGGACTAGTTAAGAGGTAAACATACCAAAAGTTCCCACTCCCAGGAGGTGAGGGGGAGGGAGGCACCCACCCAGAAGACCACTTTTTTCTCAGCATGACACTTATTAACAGTTTCTGAGATAACCATGCTCAATAATTCCTGATTTTGAAAAAAACAAATTTTTGCCTCCTGTTTGTATCTGTCTTTGTTTTACCATCCAACTCTTTTTATCTTCAATCTATGAAAAAGTCATGGGAAAGAAGGTTGTTGAGCATTAAATTTTTGTTAAGAATATATATAATTTTACTTTCTTATCTACAACCCTACAAAATTTAAAGCAATTATAATTTAATGTGTAAATTCCGAGATTTTATACAAAAAACCTAACTTTCGTATTTTTTGTTGGTGACCTGCTTTAAATCTTTATATAAGCCTGTATATTTTGAGGTACATTTCTATTTCTCTAAAAGTAATATTATTTGGTATTGTTAAAAACAATTATCGATCCTGAGAGTCCAATAAAACTACTTTTACAGCTTCCATTTTCCACCCCTGTAGAAATGCAATGACAATATTTGATATAATAGTTAAAGAAATACAATATGCCCTATAAGTTCTCGATTTTAAATGGTATAAAAAACGCAATTTTGTTAGGTGAACTTTAAACATTTTCCCAAGTGAGGTATGTCTATAATTAAATAACTGAATTAAATCCTGGATCCACTACTAATACACATATGTTATACTAATAAACATGTTAAACATAGATTTGGTTCATAAAGTTATAGACATAGATTGATACCAAAGTTAACAACAATTTGTACATAGAATTTTTGATAAACATCTCATAAACAGTTTTATTAAAATATTTGAGGTTTAATTTAACAATACTCTAATATTTTAATATGTTTAATCTAATGTTATAATTATACAGTAATAATACCGTAAGATGGGGTAACTTTGGAACAGCGGATAAAATTTAGTTTGTGGTGATTCCATGGTGGATACACTGAGCTACTACCTTGGGGCAGTTTGAGAACCCTAGTTCACTACAATTGTGCAGTTAGGTTTTATTTATTTCCATTGATTTTTTCAAAATTCTTGTTTCCATGAAACTTTCACTGGTAGTAAAAATAGTAAAAACTAAATCAGGCCTCAGAAAGTAATGTGAAATACAGTTGATCAACCAACCAACCATATTCCGTTTGTTATAAACTGTGCAAGAATAGTGAATTTGAACAAAAATAGTAGATTTGAAGGTTCATAATAGAAAATAAATATCAATATAGAAGAACCTAAGAAAAAGTTTGTTTAGATTAAACCTATTAAAATATTAGAGTTTTATTAAATAAAACCTAAAATATTTTAATAAAATTATTTATGAGATGTTTATCAAAATTTGGATGTACTTGTTTAAATGAAAATCGTTAAGTTTGGTCACTCTACGTCAATAGCTTTGTGGATCAAATCTAGAGTTAACATGTGTATTAAAAGTATATTAGTAGTGGATTCAGGATTTAATTGATTTAGTGTAGACATACCTCACTTGGGAAAATGTTTGAAGTTCACCTAACAAAACTGCGCTTTTTATACCATTTGAAATAGAGAATGTATAGAACATATTATAATTCTTTCAGTATTTCATCATATATATCGTCATAGCATTTCTATAGGGATGATAACTAGAACTGTAAAAGTAGTTTTATTGGTCTCTCAGGATCGAGAATAGTTTTCAACAATATTACTTCTAGAGAAATAGATATGTACTTCAAAATATAGTATGTAATACATATTACATATTTAAGTGCTAATTATAAATATAATACATCCTATTTATATATAAATATTGGCTTATATAAAGATTTAGAGCAGTTTTAGAATGTTTACCTCTTAACTAGTCTGAATAAAATCTCAAAGTCAAAAATTGTATTTCTTCCATCTCCTTCTGTAATCATTCATTGACTGGAATAATTTATGGCTTGCAGGCCAAATTCCATAGGATACGGGAGATCAGAAACCATAAAGAGACTGCATAATCATGGGTAGAGGAAGTAATACCAGAAGAATGGAGGACTGGTACAATAGGTCCCTACTGAAAAAAGAGTAACAGCGTGGATTGCAACAGCTAGAGGGCTATCACATACCAACTGCAGACAAAATTTTCTTTAACATGATCAACAACCAGTTATCCTTTGCAGAGAGGGTGCTGGACAGCAGTGCGACTTCACTGGGAGAAAGTCCACTACTGACCAGTTGTTCTTTTGAAGGTAGATCCTAGAGAAGGTGAAGTAAAACCTATACTCTTTGCGGACTATAAGGCATATAGAATCTATGATGCATGGTGGGGGAAAAAATTATATATAATGATGGAGAAACTTGGAATCCTACCCAAGTTACTATGATTAGTGAGAGCAACTAACATGGACTGCCGCATGAGAGTGCAAGGAGATAAAGTACTGAAACTAAGACCCATAAGTACTTATATAAGATAATTGTATAGGATGAGGGTTAAAGAAAAAAAAGAATTCTACTTACCTCAACCCACAATGGATCTACTGGTCTTGGGCATCTTTCATAAATAGCAACTCCGTGTGAAAAATCAATAACCTCGTCTTCTGTTCCATGGATGACAAGAACAGGCGAGGTAACTTTTGGCACCTTATCTATGCTAAAATAAGAAGATTAATAACATTATTAATCACAAAAAATTCGAATGTGTTTTTTTAATAACTTATTTAATTACTGTAATATTATTTATATCTGATTACTACTGTCAATTAAAATAATTCTCCATCTGTAAACTATATCAATATAATAAACCTAAATTTGATTACAAAGCTGATTCAGTCATAACTTATTATGAAATGGCCACATAATAATTTCTAACACAGCATTACACTAGGGTTTGAAAAGTTGGCGGGAAAAAAAGGTCTTAAAAAAGCCACATTGTTTGGCAGTATCTTCCTGCAACTAAGAATGTTAAGCTAGGACTAATCTAGTTGAAATATAATTTTAAGTTAGTTTATAAAATAATGAATGATTTTAAATTAATATTATAAATTAAAAAAAATGGAAAAGAAGAATTAGAAGAACATCAACATAAGAACAATAGCTATTGCAGCAAAATAATGGAAATTGGAAATATGAGAGTAGGGGCTAGGGCAAACCCCAGATTGGAACTAGCATAAAATGTTTATATGGAGAGGGAAGGGAAAAAAAAAGGATTGTATTGTGGTAGAAATGAGAACGTCAAAACAAGAAAATGATCTGAGACTACTCCACCAATAAGGGTATAAGGGCTTTCGGATTGAAGGACCCCCTCCCCCCCACCTCCCAAAATGATAAAATATAACCATGTTTATATATATATATGATTGTTCGTCTTATAACATTTAATAGGATTTAAAGAATCACTTAAACACCACTTTATATAGGTACTTAGTTTCTTTCTTTCTTCCGAAGTAATAATCGTAATATATACATACAAAAAAAAATCTTTCGGGCTGAAGCTTCCCCCCCCCCAAAAAAAAATTAAGTCCTGGACCCGTTAGTGGATAGAGCATAATAGTGTAAGCAGAGAAATAAATAAATTTTACAAACATTTTGTGAAAAATAATAATTACTGCTATTTTAAAATTCCCACAATAAGATCGTATTTTTCTCCATTACTGAATCAAATGTCAGTTATCACTTTAATGGTAATAACAAAATATAACCAAAAGCAACCCATTTATGGATAATAAACAGGATGAAGTAAATAAATTAAATTAATAAAGCTTGCTTGATAATCATATCAATAGGATTATCAATTAGAGATAAACCTATTGACCTCATTAAATTTCTATAAGAGAAATAGAAACATATATATTAAAATTACTGATTTTAAAACAAAACATCTAATGCTGTTTTAAAAAAATATAAAGGAAACAAGTAATTATAAAACATTCTCATCTATAATTGAAATTTGTATCAAAGGAAACATTAAGATATAATCTTTTCTAGCTTCTATAATTCAAAGTTTTATATTTGTACTCAACAATTCTCTTTAATTATTAGCTGATAGAAGTTAACAAAAGGTTTAACTTTCACTTAAACAAATCATTCAATAGATATTTTCAATCATGAATATATTGTGATCTAACAGAAGTTAGAATATTGGAAAAGTTAGAAGGAAATCAAACAATGATTCATAATAAATTGATAATATTAGTTAGATGTTTAAACAAAAATTGAGTAGTGTCATTTATCAGAGCACAAGAGAAAAATGAAAGATTTCAACAGACTAATTAAATTTATAAATAATGATTAAAAGATTGTTACCATGGAAGATTGGAAATGAAGAATTCTTCAATATTTTTATAAACATGACATTAATTGTATTTGTTTACGTTTACATAAATTTTTTTGGGTGAATGACATTTTTTTAATAGAATTAATCATTTGAACAATATAAGTTGATAATGGAATTTCTTAACTACTATGAAAAAAAGGTGGTGTGAACTGGAGAATAAATTCAAAACAGTATCCAATCTGATCTTCAGGAATGACTGAAAGAATTATAGAAAACACACAATCTTTTCAGTTGTATATTTGGGTAGTCAGAATTATGATTATTTGATTGTATCAAACTATCACAAAATCTTATTCATTTTGAATAATTCTAATGAAACATAACATTTTAACGATAAATCAAAATAGGTTCCATTGATTTCTTTACAGAAGTACACCTTTTATTGAAAGCTTTTAACACTAATATAAAAGCAGATATTTTATGGAAAATGACCAGACACATAAAATAAGTTAATATTGGACGGGAAAAAGTGTATCCACTTCAAATTTTACTTCTTAGAAAGGGAAACAAGCGCAGCATATTTCACATTTCAAGATTTACAAAGCAAAAACTAGAGAACTAAAAAAATGAAATTTAACATACATGATTATCATTCTTTCTGAGGTTTCAAATCATTTTCGAAATGAAAATTGAATGAAGGAATGAAAATAAAAAATCAGTGATGCCATAAAAAAAAAAAAAAAAATCTTCCATAAATATACTTCTTTTCAAACCCTTAAGAAATGAAAAACATTTTTCATGCTGTTATGGGCATATAAAAACCAATAAAACATATTAAGTAAGAAATAACTGTTATATTCACTATTATTAATTTAACTTTACTTAAAACTTTTTATTCTAATTGCTAAATTAAAGAATCCACAGCATTTTCTTCAGAAAACAACAGTATATATAAATTTACAACAAAATGATTGTAAGTTCATCAATTACAATTAATACACAGCACCTAAATGTTGATTCTTGAAATTCATATTTAAAAGGACACTAAAACAATTGATGATTATGGTGATTCTGTTCTCAATAACAATTAAACTAAATTAAGGCTAATAATTGAAGTAATCTTTACTATTTCTATGTCTCGCTAGATTTTCGCTACTTTCTTTTTAAAAAATAATAAATAACAGTTGTCTAGGACTGTTTTAGTATATTGTTAGAAAGCATATAAATATATTTTAAACAGTACTAAAATAAAATGAAAAAAAAAACAATCAAAATGAAACTGCTATCTCACAAATATTTGATATACTTAGAAATCTATGTTACAAATGCATAGAAAGGTGAAAACAATCTATGACTACAGGAACTTCTGTGAAAGCAGTACTTTATATACTCAAAAGCATTCCAGGAAAATGATAATTAGGCTCAAAGAGCCAACAACAACAAAACACCATAGTCGCAATTATTGGTCAAACTATAATGAATTTATTGGCAATGGTCATGCATACAGCATAAAGAGTAAATGAAAAATTACAAACATTCCAGTGAAAAAGTTATATTTGTTAACACTTACTTATCTTTACAAATATGTACAATGAATGAAAATGATAAGGAATGACAAAGTTTCAGTATAATAAAGCAAAATTCAATACGTCCCTAAAAATGACTTAACTAACATTATCACACCAGAAAAGCATTCAACTATAACCAATTGAGAAATTGATGGTGAAAAACAAATCAACCCAATAAATATTATTTAATAAACAATCTGTAATCCACATCACTCTTTAAAATAGACATAAGCTAAGAGAAGCATAACAAAAATAATAATTAACGAAAAAAAGAGAATAGTAAATATTTATAGCAGTAATGAATAGGAAACATTAAATTTAATTACAGCCATTAATATTAAGGGATATAGGTATTTCTAAAAACTAAACAAATTTTCTAACCTGGGAAAAGCATCAAAAAACCAGGTGCGTTTAGTATTAGGAAATGCAACTCTCATCCCTGAGGTAAGTGGGGAGTGCAAAACAACGGCACCAACTTCATAACGCGAAGCAAGGTCCACAGTGGGCACTGTACCAATACTTTGTCCATAAAGAATGATATTTTCGGGACTGATTCCATATCTTGTCCTTAATGAATGCCACGCACTATCAATGTCTGCATATAAATTCTTCTCAGAGGGTTTTCCAGTACTCACACCATATCCTGAGTAGTCATAACTGAATATATTACAATTGATACGTGTGCCTAATCCTAAATAAAAACTACTCATCTGTCCAAGGTCTACAGCATTTCCATGTGAAAATAGAATTGTATACCTTGCATTAGGACTACACCTTACAAACAGACATGCAATTTTATTTCCTCTTGATGTCCTTGCGAAAAAACCTTCAATGTTTTCTTTATCTCTTTCAGAATATTGCCATTCTGCTTTTTCTGATAATGTAATTTGACACTTATTTGAAGATTCGTCCGAAAAACTATAAGTTGGTTCAGGAGGTAGAAAAGCTAACTTAGCTGCAATTCTAGACGGACAAGGTGGGCAACAAAATATACAACAAAATTCACTCAAAGTTAGCCCGTTCATAACTGTTTACCGCTTTCCAAACTTGAACGTCATGTAAATACTTGGTTTTCTTGTCATTTAAACTGGACTCAGATACAAACATGCAACACACGAATGTAACCAAAGACTGAGACACAACAAAGGCTCTCTCTCGTAGCAATCAAATATAGGTGCTGCCATACGTCCAACACTAAACTTTCAAGAATTCGTCTAAATCAAACTGTTTCTTATTAAAATATCTAAAGCAATATGATTTATATTTCATTAGTGAAAAATATTTTGGACGCTAAAATATTATATTTTAAATAAATAAACAGTGAAGTATATATAATTTTAAAAAGTTGTAAAATATCGATAGTAAATTTTAAAAATATAAGAAAAATAAACGAATTTAATAATATGCGTTCTAGTTTGAAAGATATTCACAAATGTATATTCATCAAATACAGAAAGAAATTAAATACTTAAAATAAACCTAAGTGACGTCATAGTAAACTTTATTGTTTGGCTTCAAATAAATGGATTTCATTGGATGAAATTTTTGTATGTTTCAACATATCTGTATAAATTTAATAATTAATGGTATAACCATGAATAGAACGGGTAACGGAATATTTGCTTGTAACGGGTAAGATGGAATATTTGCTTCCATCTTAACATGAAACCGTTTAAAGTTATTAATCAAATCATATTATTTCACTTCTTTGATTTTGTCGAAATCAATTTCTATTGGAGCTTAGGTTTTTCCACCAATAATACATTAAATCCTAAGAAAATAATATGCTAACTCGAGAGTTCTCAAACTGAATGCCCCGGCACACTGGGGTAGAGGCTAGGGGGGCGCCACGGATAGGGACAGACATTCATCATCATCATGAATGGCTCTACAACTATAGCAGAGTCAAGGCCTCCCGCAATTTCAACCGCCAGTCCTCTCCAAGTAATGCTGCTGCCTTCCAGTTGTGGACACCAAGGATACTTCGGGCGTCGGATTTCATTCCATCCATCTGCCCATCTGAGTCTCGGTCTGCCTACCCATCTTGTGGCGAAGATCCGCTCATCCATCAACTTCCTTAGCACATGTTATATAGCTGCATCAGCTCATTGTTAGATCGCATTCGTCGCTCCTGATTAATATTTATTATTGGGCCGAATATTCTTCTTAGCACACGACGTTCAAACCGAAGAAGAGCTGTTTCTTGGGCTCTTGACATTGTCCAGCACTCTGACCCATATGTTAGTAATGTTCTGATCAGGGTTTTGTACAAGAGCAGTTTGGTTTTACCAGAGATCACTCTACTTTTGAGATGTCCCTGGAGACCTAAATAAGCTCTATTTGCGGCCATAATGCGCCTCTGTATTTCAGGATTCATATCGTTATTTATATTAACTTGCGAGCCAAGGTAAATAAATTCCGAGACATTTTCAAATTTCATCCCTCCGATTTCTACATTTGCCTCTCTGTGGTCTCCACCCTTTGAGTCGGCCCGCATAAACTTTGTTTTCATCTCATTGACCTTTAAGCCAATTCTCGCTGCTTCTCCTTGTAGCGCTAAGAAAGCATCTTGTATAGTTGCCCTTGTTCTTCCAACCAATGCAATGTCATCGGCAAACCCTAGTAATTGCACTGAAGGATTAAAAACCGTTCCACCAATCTGAATTTGGGATCTTCTAATGGCACATTCGAGGACAATGTTAAATAGAAGACACGCCAAGCAATTTCCTTGACGCAGTCCCTTCTGCATTTCAAAGCAGTCCGACATATCGCCTTGGATTCTGACTGTGCATTGTACCTCCTTCATTGTCACTTGTATCAGTCGCACAAGTTTAGGTGGGACACCCAGGTCCAACATATCGTGGTAGAGCACATCTCTTAGGATGCTATCATAAGCTCTCTCAAAGTCTACGAAGAGGAAGTGTATGCATACATTATACTCTCTTGCCCTATCTAGGATTGTTCTAATAGCGAATATCTGGTCGACCGTAGATCTCCCTCGCATTAATACAGCCTGATATATTCTTATTTCCCTCTCAGCAAATGGAAGCTTCTGAAAGAGGATGCTTGCGTGAATTTTATACGCACACGATAAGAGAGATATTCCACGATAGTTGTGACAGTCCAAGATATCACCTTTCTTATGGATCGGGCAGATGATTGTCTTGTACCAATCATCTGGTAATACTTCTTCCGCCCATATTTCCATTATAACATTATGCATAAATCTTGCAAGTTCTTCCCCTCCATATTTAAACATTTCCGAGGGTATCCCATCCGTCCCAGGGGCTTTATTGTTTTTCAGGAATCCTATGGCGTCTTCCATATCTTCCATGTTGGGAGGCTCCAGATCGCCAACCGGTAATTTCTGCCTTTCCACTCTACAGCAGGGGATATTGTCATTTAAGAGCCTTTGAAAATAGCATTTCCATTGCTCCATTATTTTGTTCTTATCAGTGACGAAGTTCCCCTCTGTGTCCTTGCAAGCACTGGTCAGGGGTTTGGAAGTTCTTCGGCTCTGGTTGATACGGTTGTAGAATCTCCTGATTTCATTTTGGCCCCTCATGTTCTCTATCTCTTCTAGTTGTTTCCTTTCCCAGGTGCTTTTCTTCCTCTGAAAGAGTCTTTTCTCTTCCCTTCTTCGGGCTCGGTATTCTTCTACAGAAGTTCTAGTGTGTCTTCGCTGGACCACCTGCCGATAAGCTTTATTCTTAATAGTAGTGATCCTCTTATACTCCTCATCGTACCATCCTGCTTTCCGTGTAACTGCTTGACATCCAATTGTTTCATTTGCGACTTCCACTATTGCCTCCTTGCAACTACTCCATTGTTGGTTTAAGTCTCCGGATTCACTGAGGTTTCTTATCTTATGATTCATATGCCTAGAGAAGCTTTCTCTCTTCTCATAATCTTTGAACACCTCGAGATTAAACCTGGCTTGTTGCGTTCTTCGCTGGACTCGCACCATTGAAATTCGCGCTCTGATCCGGGCGATTGTGAGGTAGTGATCAGAGTCAATGTTTGCCCCCCTGTAAACTCTGATATCCTGTAGACTTGAAATGTGTCTAGAGGACATCAATAAATGGTATATTTGGTTGCAAGTTACACCGTCATTAGACCGCCAAGTTGCCAGATGAATCCTTTTATGCGGAAACCTCGTGCTTCCCACCACCAAATCTTTTGAGGTTGCAAAGTTTATGGTTCTCTGACCATTTTCATTTGTGACATTATGAATGCCGTGTAGACCTGTTGTGGGTTTGTATTGAGGTTCTTTTCCTATTTGGGCATTGAAGTCTCCAATCACAATCTTGATCAGCTTTCGGACAACTATCAATGGTTCTTTCAAGATCTTGGTAAAAACGATCCCTTTCATCTTCCTCCGTTGGCTCCGTTGGTGCATGTATGCTCATGATGCTGAAATTATATAATTTACCTCTCATTCGGAGGTAGCATATTCGGGGAGAAATAGCATTAAATCCAACAACGAGCAGAGCCAACCTCTTATTGATGATGAACTCAGATCCATAGGTATGCAGCTGATCATGACAGCTGTAATAGATAGTATGATTTTTCTTGTTAAATATTCCCTGACCTGTCCACCTTATTTCTTGGGTCGCAGCTATGTCTATTTAATATCGGTCCAATTGTGTTAGGAGCTGATCTAGAGCTCTCAGTTGGTATAGTGATAGAGTATTCCAAGTTTAAAATCCATTAGAAAAAGCCACCAGAATACCCATCCTATTACCGTCCTATCTCTCTTTTACCCATCATGGGCAAAATCCTGGAGAAGCTCATCTTAAAACGCCTGTATCCCATCCTAGATTCTAACCACATAATCCCTGATCACCAATTTGGATTCCGCACATCCCATTCCACTATCCAGCAATGTCATCGTGTGGTAGATGTTGCCTCCTCTGCATTGGAGCGCGGAATGTATTGCACTGGAGTTTTTCTCGACGTTCAACAGGCGTTTGATCGAGTCTGGCATCCGGGGTTGCTTTACAAACTCCGTAAATTCCTTCCCCCTACATATTTTCTTATCATCAGTTCCTATCTTACTGATAGGCACTTCAAAGTAAATTACAATAATACCTATTCATCCCTCTTTTCTCAATCTGCCGGAGTTCCTCAAGGTAGTATCCTTGGTCCTATCCTTTACACAGTTTATACAGCTGATATCCTAACCCATCCTAACACTGTCATCACTACGTACGCTGATGACACATGTATCCTGTCAGTTAATAATGATCCAACAATTGCATCCCAAACTCTTCAATCACACATCACAAACCTTGAAGAATGGTGTCAAAACTGGAGAATTAAAATAAATTCCAATAAATCCCATCAAATCACCTTTACCCTTCTTCGTAAACCAATGACTTGCTGTCCTATAGTATCCTTTAATAACACCCCACTTATCCCTGTAGAACAAATCCGATACCTAGGACTCCAGCTGGACAAACGTCTCACTTGGAATCCTCATACAAGACTGAAACGACAAGAAACTGCTCGACGTTTCTGCTTACTCCAACACTTACTGGACAAACGCTCTAAACTTCCAATGAATTACAAACGACTCATATACATGACTATAATAAGACCTATTTGGACTTATGGAGTTGAGCTATGGGGCTCCACTAAACCATCAAATTTCTCTCGTATCCAATTTTTACAATCGAAAATCCTTCGTAAAATCCTCAATGCTCCTTACTTTGTCACAAATACAATAATCCATAAAGACCTCAATGTTCCATATGTTTCCGATTTGGCCAAATCCAGATACCTATCTTTCCATAATAAACTTCATAACCATCCGAATCCTCTTGTTTCTAACCTTGCTTCCTCTTCGATTCCTGATAACCCTCCGAGGCGTCTGAAAAGAAGATGGCCTCGTGATCTCCTCATGTAGACAAATTATTAGAGTGCTACCAATGGGTAGTTTCTCAACATGCGTGTTTCGTGTGATAATATTCCTATGTACACATTTACTTGATGTATTCATACTAATACAGTTGTAAATATCATAATAAAAGTTAAAAAAAAAAAAAAATCCATTAGACGGGTGCCGTGTCGTTGCCTTAGGTTCAGTCCGGCTTGTCTCTGTACGGGCTTCACAGTATTTAAATTTAAGGGGAGGGAGTTATCAGCCCAAACTCTGCCCCCGAGTCAGGTGAAGGGGCTGCCTCCTTAGAGCATCCTGACACACTCCCCCGTCCGGGGCGGCTACCTAGGGAAGGTGACCCTAGGCTGTGTACTGTTGATGACTTATGAATGTTAATGTGTGCTGTATATGGTGTACCGGGTGCTGTCAGAGTTATTGTTCCCCCAACCTGGAGGACCAGTGGCCGATTGCAGTCACGTGACTGGGCGATGGAAGACATTAAATCCTATTAATAAGGAACCTGATTTAAACGAGATTTGACTTAGAAAGTCTATATACTCAGAACATATATATGCAGATTAAAAAGGCTTTTTAATCTATAATAGATAAATAACATCACGTACTTATATCATACTATATTACAGTAGCCCAACATAAATATTTATAGATTAAAAAGAAAAAGTGTTACCTACTGAATGGATTTATGTGAAAAGAATAAATTCACGTCTATTCGGCGAATATTAGACAGAAACAGTAAACATCCTCTCTTCACCATCAACCTTCACCAAAAATTCACACTTTAACTCTGTTTACAAGTTAACACCCTGCAACCCTTCTCAGTTCCTCATATCTTGTTCTAAGTATTGAATATAAGAATCCATTTTTATTAATCCATCTATTATATTTTATTAATTAATTACGTGAATAGAAGTGAAATAAATGTCGGTTAACGAAGTTCAATTAAGGTGAGTTAGTTTAAACCTATTAGAGATTTTATTTTATTCTTATTCTTGTTTAATATTACTAATTTGATTGACATAGATACAAAACAGAAGACCTATCAATCCTCGGAACTCTAATAAATTAATTTATATTTTAGAATTTTGAAATTGATGTTATATATATTAAATTATGTTTTATTGCAAATTTATGCAAATAAAAAAATATTTAAGTTTTTAAAATAACACTCTTTTTAGGTTGCTGTGAATACTTTGCTTATGTAATAATCTTTATTATGTAATTTTGTCAAAATTGTTGTGTTATATTTTAGCTTAATCGTTTTGCACCGAGCCCGGACTCAGCTGACACCTGCTTTCATACTGCGATTCTTAATTTGGGTGTTCTGATTATGTAGTAATACGTTATTAGGCAATAGATCATCATACTCTCAGCATTATTTTATAACTAGCTGTTACCCGTGATTTCAATCGCGTAATATTCACTTTAATGTAGATCTATGTTTATTATGAGTACCTGCCATTCGTTGTACTGGCACGGAATAAAAAAGGGTTTATGTTATAACTCTTTTTATGCAAGTACGTCTGGATGCACAATATTGTTATCTTCCATGTTAATTTTCATTAAAGAGGAAATTAAGGCTAGGCTGGACCACACCTTATATCCCGAAATTTAAAAATTGACAAAACTATTATACCTTTTACGGTTCTTTACAAATCAAAAACGTGGCCAATTACACTAAGAGATGGACAGCGCCTTAGGGGTTTTGAAAATTATTGAGCAAAATATTTGGAAAGAACAAGGACGAGTAAAGGAAATGCAGAATTTATTCATCTCAACACCGAATGCGTAGTTTGTATAATTTGTTATATCCGATGAATATAACTGAGATGATAGATTTGCGACTATCCATTCCACCAATCCCTAAATGATTAATGTGCGATGGGCTGACTCAGGGGTGCCCTGAAGGGGGTTTGATGGCGCAAGTTGCACTTTTTGACGGGGTTTTCAATTTTTGAGAGGGACGCATTTTGATTATGCATTACGCGTCTTTTAATTATGCATTTTCAAAATGATAAGTTTCAAATTAAAAGACAAGTGGAAGCATGGAACAGTCCGCAGTATGTGTAATTGTAAATAATCTACGAATATTTAAATTCTACTTTCGTTTGCACTGTTTTTAAGAAGAAGAGAGGAATAAAATATCACGGGAGGGTGGGGAAGGCGTATGCGCCATCGGCCTTGGGGGGGGGATGAGCACCCCTGGGCTGACTGGTAAGCGTTCGAGGGATATACCTAGCTACTTTTTAATTCATTCCTTTTAAGGTTTGCTTAGATCATGATACACGACTAGCGGAATATATATATTTAACCTCAGTTCCACTTGCTGTTAAATAAATTACAAGCTGACCAGAGATTTATCGGTGGTAAACGGAAATGCAAAAGTATAATAAAGTACAATAAATATTAGCCATAAACATGAGATAATATATTACTGGCCGGGTTTGGGGAATGTAAGGAGGGGTGCCTGATTTAATTTCGCCAAAAACATATGTGACGGCCAGAGATGCGCAAATGCTTCTCTGAGTACTCAGTACCGCGTGTTTTACTAAAACACTGGCCTTTTTGGGGTCACTAGCGGGTCCAGGATTTAATTTTGGGGGGAGGGGGCTTTAGGCCGAAAGATTTTTTTTCGTCATATACATATAACGATAATTAATTTGAAAAAAAATGAAAGAAATTAACTACCTATATGAAATGGTGTTTAAGTGGTTCCTGAAGTCCTATTAAATGTAATTACAGGAACAAGAATACTTTGAGAGATTGTTTTTAATATTTTTTTCTGTAAAACATAGTTATATTTTATCATTTTTGGGGGGGGGAGAGGGGAAGCTTCAGCCCGAAAGCCCTCCCCGTAGATCCGCCTGTGTTTGGAGTACCAAAGAATTTAAATACTACATCAGTTGATCCCAAACGATTAACTGAAGTAGTGATTGATACGATGATTGATTGAATGATTGATAGTAGTGATGCAATTTGAGTAAAACACTTGATGCTCGGTACTCAGAGTAGCATTTGGCGGTCACTGAGGGCCCTGCTAGGGTGCATCAAGCTAATAGCAGAGGTGCCGCGGCAATGACATTTAATTTCAATATTTAATGAATGAGGTCAAATTTGTCAATTTGGTGAAGAGATATTTTGATGCTAATTAAACATACATTTATTAATAACAGACTTAATATCAAATTTAAGATTATATCTAGGAAACAATTTATTTGGTTAATTTATTTATTTCATTTGCCAGAACGACTAAATGCAATCCCAACATTTTTAAATAAAGTCATTTTAAAGATATTTTTTGTTGAAAAATTTATTATATCTGTACAGACAGTAAGTTGATTCCAGATAAGGTTATTGTAGTGTTGAAATATAGAACTGTGAATAAAGATAAAAATTTTCTCACAAGAAATCATTACTAAAATTTTTTTTTATTCAGAAATATGATAATCTTTCAATAATTATAGTGAGATATGAACAGATTCACACCATATATACAGAAAACATGAAATTAACAAAAGTAAAATAATAACTGAATAATAATCCAAAATGTTGAAATTAGATTTTTTTCCCCATCATCCCATTATCCAACTTTACTATAGGCAACCGAACTTTTAGAAAAAATTCTCCGTTTAATAACTTTTAAGTCCATATTAATTAAATTGAGGTTTATTTGGGAAAAAGTTGAAAGTTACCTCAAGTTGTGTAAAAAAAATGTTATTGTCGCCTAAATGAACACGCGTTTTTAGCAAAAATGAATACAATACATGTATTGGAAAACATTAATTTATTTTTTTCGATGATCTGCACAGGCGGATCTAAGGGGGAGGGGACTTTCAGGCTGAACTCCCTCCCCCCAAATATTAATATAACCATGTTTTGTGAAAAAATTATCTCTAAAAGTATTATTGTCGGTCTAATTATATTCAATAGGATTTAAAGAATCACTTAAACACCATTTCATATAGGTAGTTAGTTTCTTCAATACATACAAATAGAATATTTTTGACTGAAGCCCGGAGGACCCCTCAAAAAAAAATAATAATAATAAAATAAATAAATAAATCCTGGATCCGTTAGTGATAACCTGGGATGTATAATAATAAATATAAATGTATAAACACACTTATTATTTCTAAAAAAATGTTAGAAATAATGATTTTTCAATTATTCATCATGTAAAGTGATGATGGAAAAGTGACGAAATAAATTATTATAGTCATAAAGTTTCGTTTAAAACAAAGAAACCTTCTGATTTATTCAATTATTTTCGTGAAAACGTAAACATTAGGATTAGGAACATTTAATTTGCCATTTATAAATACGGATCTATTCCTATAATATAGATCTGGGTGACAAACACAGTTTAATAATCACTTTAATTGAAAAATCATTATTTTTAATTTTTTGGTTATAAGTGTATTTAGGCAATTATGTTTACTATAATACATCATGGAAAATCAAGAAATATAAACTTTGCAACAATTTATTGTAGTCATTTTTGCTGAAAACACCTGTACTTTTAGGCGACAGGATATAAAATTACATAATTTTTTTTACACAACTTGAGGTGAATCTCAAGTTTTTTTGTTATAAAACTCAACTTAATTAATATAGACTTGAGCTTATTAATTTTTTTCTGGAAGTAGGATATCTGTAGTATAGTTGGAGGATGATAAAAAAAAAAACGGGAATAATCTGATTTTTTTAAAACTTAAATTAACTAATATGGGTGATAAATATTCAGGACGCAGTCTTTTTAAACTTTTTTATTATTTATGCCAACGTTTCAACCCAAACATGTGGGTCATCTTCAGGGCGTGGTTTGAGCACTGGGGGTGTTCAAGGACTGAGTACTCAGAGCTCAAACCACGCCCTGAAGATGACCCACATGTTTGGGTTTGAAATGTTGGCATAAATAATAAAAAAAATTAAAAAGACTGCGTCCTGAATATTTATCAGCCATGATATGTAGAACAGTCGACTAATTTCCTTCAGGAAATTAACTAAGTTTAGCCGCTCAAAATTCCTCTTTAAATGGTTTTAACAATGACAGATTTTACTTTCCTTTGAAGTAATTTTTTTCTTGTTTACAGTGAAGCAATTGTTAATTACTTAAATAATTTCACTATTTCTTTAGCTGTCTCTCTTCCTACCCAACAGAAAACATGACTTACTTAAAAAAAACTTAATTTCCTACCTTACTGATACCCAGTAACAATGAGAGATGTGGAGAGTATATGCATTTTGTCAGTGGTAAAAGAGTCTCAGTGTTCATTAGGAAAAGCTTAAAAAATAACTTAAAGGACTTTGAAAGCATTATTTAAAGTTGAGATGCATATGTTTGAAAGAGAGGTAAATTATATAAGGATTATCCACCAACAGATGATATTTGGATGGTTGAAAAAGATAAATTCTATGAAGAATTGGAAGAGGCTATAGAAAACATTCCCAATTATTAAAATTCTAATCAGGTGACCTAAATGCTAGAGTTGGTAGAGAAATAATTTTGAATGATAATGGAATTCGACTGAGAAACTTATTTCTGACTGATAATTTAAGAATCATGAATGTATTGTTTGAGCACAAAAATATTCATAAATATACCTGGCACCAACCGGTAAACAATCTTAGTAGTATTATCACACAATGCAGAAGTAAACCTAAGATTAGTGGACTTACAAAGAGCCTATGACACAGTGCCACTTGAGAAGCTGTGGAAAACGCTGGAAGACTTCAATAAGTCCCTAAGTTGCAACAGCCATAAAAAGCTTTTATTTTTATGAAGATGCCAAAGCATGTGTTAAAACCAGAGACTCTGTTAGTAATAGCTTTCTCATAATGGAAGATTTGAAACAGGGATATTCACTTCTCTTTAACATTTATGTAGAAAGAGCTCTAAGAGAATGGAAGAAAAAATGTAGAGGTATGGGCATAAAGACTGGAAATGATTGCCTATTCAATCTCCAGTTTTCTGACCACCAGGTGCTCATCACTTCAGAAGCAGAAGATGTAGGATATATGATGAGAAAAATTCCACAGGAACACTCAAGAGCTGTTTATTTATATCCCGGGCTAGAAGTCAGCAAAGAAAAAATGGTATATATGGCCTTTAATAACCAAAACGATGAATATGTTCAATTAGACATTCGGATGTTGGAACGTGAGGCTCGATTAAAGTATCTAAGAAGCTGGGTGAATATGACAGAAACATCAGACATGAACATTGAAAAGAGCATAACTTCTTCTTCTTCTTTGTCTTCCTCACAATGCCATTTCTAGCGTCGAGGGGCATCTATCCAGCGCAGCCACCCTTACCGGTCTCTGCTTAACCGCTTCATTTGGTTGAAGTATTTATCTCTTCTGCCTCCGATCCTCTCCATCAGCTCCTGATAGGAGACTCTGGGACGCCCTCGTGACCTCTTACCTGTGGGTCGAGCCTCTAATATCTTTATAGGGTCCATGTCCTCGTTCATGCGGCAGACATGTCCAAACCACCTTAATTGCCTGTTCTCCAAGGTGGTTTTGAGTACAGGCACTTCCAGCTGTTCTCTGATTGTTTCATTTCTAATGCGATCCCTCCTAGTTTTGCCCACCGATCTCTGTAGGAATCGCATTTCCGCTGCTGTTATGCGACTATAATGTTTGTCCAACATAGTCCAACTTTCTCCGCCGTAGGTGAGAATAGGAAGGTATACAGACTTGTAGATGTGCATCTTGGTATTTTTATCCACTTCACGGCAGCTGAGGATACTACTAGCTATCTGGTGATATACTTGATTCTCCTTAGATATTTTATACGAAATCTCAGCATCTATCTAACCAGCCTTAGTAATTATGGTACCTAAGTATGTGTACTCCTTTACCACCTCAAGAAACTCTCCGTTGCAAACCAATTGGACGTCTTCCTCTTCTAACCACAACCATCACTTTACTTTTGGAGGCATTTATTTACATACCTTTTCTCAGCAGCTCTTCTTCCCATTCTACCAGTGATTGCTGTAGTTTTATCTTGGAATCGGCGATGAGCACAATGTCATCCGCATATAAAAATCTCTGTACTAGGACTATTCTCAAATTCCAGTTTCCAATTGTAGTCCCTGCAGTCCGACGCTTGCAGATTTTATGGATCTCGTCCATAAAGTTTATAAACAGGAGGGGGCTTAAACTATCTCCCTGTCTGACTCCTCTGGCAATTGGGAAAGGTTCTGATTTCGTGCCATTTATCCTTACCACTCCAGTGGCTCCCTGGTAGGTTGATTTGACTGCCTCAATCAAATCTCCAGGCACGCCCTTGGCAACCAATGGGATAAATAATCATCGGTTTTGTGGAGTAAATCAGTGTCTTTAAAATAATATTTATAAACCGTGGACAATTAAAGAGAGGCAATCATAAAGATTACTAGCCCTAGAAATGTAATATTGGGGGCGATCATGTGGTGTCTCTCACCTCCAAAAAGTTCCAAATAGCGAGATCAGGAAACAAGTAGAACAAATGGAGAGCAACTTCCACACCATAGAAACCATGAGGCTGTAGTAGTAGGGGGCATGTGATGAGGATGGAAGAAGGACGATAGAATAAATGAATTTGGAATTGGAAACTGGAAAAAACACGGAAGAAAGGTAATCCTAGGAAAAACTGGTATGGGGGCGTTAAGAAAGGAATGATGAACAGGAGTATTCATGAAGAAGATTGGCATGATAGAAGAAGATGGCAAAGACTTAAATTTGGTGACACCATATGACTAAAAGTCACTAAATAAATAAACAATATATGAATATTAATCTTAATCCTAATATTTATGCTTTCATGAAAATAATTCAAATAATCTGCAGGTTTCTTTATCTTAAATGTAAATATTAGGATTGGAAACGTTTAGTTGGTCCCTTCTAAATACTGATCTATTTCTATAATAGATATCTGTACAACTCATAACTACTGCAAATAAAAACCACAGTTTCAACATCACTTCAGACGATAAGTATTTAAAAAATCATAAGTAAAGTTATTTTAATGTGTACTAATGTTTCAGGTGAAGTTTTAGGCAACCATCAGAGCAAAAGGAGTAAAGGTTTACAGCATTGTCACACAATCATACAAGTTGCCCATAGAGCCTGTATCTGTATATATATATATATAGTGGGGTTACCTGAATCATTTGAAATAATTTGATTAAAAAAAAAAAAAAGTGCTTATGCCCACATTAGCAGTTATTTTCTGTTTGGTTGAAATATATTCTAAAATTTAGTATTACTACTTGAAATAAACAGAAAACAATTGCTATTAGAGAACGAAACTTTTTTGTTTTGAATTAATCAAACTAAGCCATAATTCTCTCGCTCTCACTCTCTCCCTGTCCCTCTCCCTCACCCTCTCTCCCTAAATATTAAATCACCTTTACATATATATATATATATATATATATATATATATATATATATATATATATATATATATATATATATATATATATATACATATATATAAAATACCTATATATATATATATATATATATATATATAAAATACCTATAATATAAACACAACTAAAAACAAATACTAAGAAAAAAAAAATAAGCAACACTATAGAAAAATGGTATGAATTCTATTGAATGACAAATGTGATAAAATGAGACAAGTTTATGATTTTCAACTTATACTTTATAAATGTAGAACATTCAAAAAACAAAGACATGCCAGTTATAAAATGTAAAATTCATCAACAAAAAAAACTAAAATTTAGATCTGACTTAAATTTATTTGATTAATACACTTTGACTAACTTTTATTTATTTATTTATTCATTTAGAAATATAATAATCTGTCACGTGAACAATAATTATAGTGAGATATGAACAGATTCACACCATATATATAGAAAACATTAAATTAGCAAAAGTAAAATAATAACTAAATAATAATCAAAAACTATGTACAATAAAAATGACTGACTCTGAAAAGGCATCAGTGATTACTTCTAGTTGTTTTGATTAAATTTTTTTTTTTTCATTTTTAATTTCCTTATTTCCAGTCTGTTACAGGTTTTAGTAAAGAGGATAAAACATAGATACTTTTTTTCTTGGTGTATGCAGATGTGTTGGAGTACTTCTTGATCCTCCAGCTGAGGAAATCATACAAAATATTCCCAAACAACCGATAAGTGAGGCATTGGTTAGAATATAAGAAAGAGGGACTTGTGGGTGTAAAAGAGAATGGAAGCAGTTTTAAACCTGCTATATTAGCCAAAAAAGGAGCAAGGAATGAAATATAGAAAGGCTCCAATGTTCTATATTAAGCAATTGATGGCTATCGATACAGTTGGAGTGTGCAATAGTATACAGACACTAGCGGAAGAATTATCTGGCTTACATAAACTCATACCATATATTATACTGTATAATCATAAGAAATAAATAGAAAAGATTACTAATAATAACACATAATACTATCTGAAATAATATTCTTTACTTATTCAACTTTATTTTTCTTACTAATCTCCTTTAGATATGATATTCTCTGTCATTGTTTCATGAGTAACTGCTTCTGTTTATGATTCATTGTTTTGAACGTACCGTGTGATGTTTGGGGTATATATATAGGCCAGATAATTTATTACTTATTTATAATTTATTATACTATACTATAATTTATTATACTATTTTTTATTCTTGGCAATTTAATAATAAATTCATTAATATTTTTTTAAACAGCTTTGTCTACTGAATCATGTTCTTCTAATGCGTCATAATAATATGCGTAATTACATTTTAAAAATACCACTATTTTTTCTTGAATATTAAATTCAATAACATTAACCATTAAGAATTTAATTGTCGAAGTACCATTGTTGTAAGTTCTAGATGATCCAGGTTTTCGAGGACAGTATATATTTCGATTTGGTATTATTTGAAACTCAATAATCAAGATTCTGATCCATATCATATCTTGTCTTTATAACCCAGAAGAATACCTACAAACTAAGCCAAAACGTAGGAATGCATTATTTTATTTTCAATTTTATTTTTACCCCCACTTTGGCCACTTTTTTATACAATACACACTCTACTAGTCCTAACATATTGTTAAAATGCATGAGCTTAATCAAATTCTATAGAAGGATATTCAAGAGAAATAATTATAAGATATTTGATTTTTTTCATGAAGTTATTACTCAATTATGTCTAATAACTAAAAAATACATGTGATTTGCGGAAATCTCTCCCTTAAATAAACAGTACACTTCGTTATGTATGAGCTCAAGGTGAAATATTAAAAGGTAATAAATTGAATACAATGTAACAAGAACTTATGTAATTTTGTGTTGCCTGAGAGATAGATAGAATTGGAGGTCAACAAAACATTTCATAAATAACCAAGAATATACTAACCACTAAAAAGAAAATAGCTATATGGTAAGTCAGAAAATATTATAGAGCAATATTACAGGAATAATGATTGCCAGCTAAGAAATTAAGTGGTTTCTTAATTCAAATCCCAAATAAATTTTGAACCCGGTTCCGTAAACTAAGTTCACATTTAATATATGCACAAACAAATAAACCACTGCATATATTTAGAGTTATTTTTTAATGTAGGAAAACCTACAAAATCTATAATTTTATTAGATGTTAAGTAAGCTACATCTATTCATCTAGAATAATTGACTTCTCTGACTTACATCAAACTAAAGAATGAAACACACCCATAAATCAATAATGGAGATTGGAGATACAGCCCGGGAAGATTCACACTAAAATTATTATATTTGGTTGAATTTTCAACCAGCCATGACCTTAAAATGATAACTTTAATTTGGTAACCCATGAGAAGTCTCAATGTTTAGTAATCATAAATATGTTGTTCTGTGATTTTGTGGCAGCCCGAGCAATAGGAACAGGAAAAGTAATAAAGTAAAAATTGAATAAAGATAAATATGAAATAAAAATATAAGTATTTGCAAATCAAAGTAAGCTCTGAATAAATATAATATATTGGACAGAGTTTCATGAGGCATCGTCAATGGGATTTGTAACTATTTCTTTTAAGCTCAGTCTATAAAGTAGAGATCAATTGGTTTTATTCTCACCACTTACTGTGTGTTTATTAATGTTAGTTTAAAAGAGAATAAAACATTACTAGTCCACTATAAGACAAAATTATTTCAATTCCAAACAGTGATAATCTCTTAAAAACATTATCTCTAAGAAAAAAATACTAATATTCTTAAATAAACATTGAAAATGCCTGGAATATCAGTTTACCATGAAAGAGAAAAAATAATTAGTGGTATAGCATATAACTGAGAAAACGTTACAGCTTCCACCATTAGTAATGAATAAATTCAATTTCAACTGGCAACAAAAAAAGCTATACAGTACTATCCCTAATTAAACAATTTAATTTAATTTTCTTTTAAGGAAGGGTCTTTAATGAGATAAAAGTAGAGGTCTGATGGTATTATTCTTGATTTATGATGACACTCATAAAACCATGAGAGTAGTAGCAAATATAGAATTATAACCCAGAATGGTGGAGGCCACCATGGGATGGTGTCATTTGTTGCCATTCAAGTAAATAGTAAAACTGACTAAACTTGAACTGTTAAATAAAGGAACACATTAATTATAAAACTGGAATATCACTTGTTAGCTTTCAGCTTTATTTTCTAAGATAACTTACTTATTACTAATTAACTTACTTATTAAGGCAATTGAGTCGAAATCCTTCTCGATGAGGGCAAATTACTTTCATAGCAGATATTAAAGGTGACTGCACGATTACTCCTGCAACCGAATTTTTGGCAGCCAAATGAATTGTCGGAACAGTCCCTATACTTTGGCCGAATAAAATGATTTTCTCGGGAGGTATTCCATATTCCTGGGTCATGGTTCTCCATACAGCTTCGATGTCTAAGCACATCGTCTTTTCCGATGGTTTCCCTGAACTTTCTCCGTATCCTGAATAGTCGTACATCACTATATTGCACCTTAAGTTAATTGACAATTTCATTAACTCAGGAAAAAGTGAGCCGATGTCACATGCGTTGCCATGAGAATATATTATAGTAAACCTTGATGAAACTTGGGCATGAGCAATAATGTAGGCTACTTTATTTCCAGCGGAATTAGTAGAATAACTACACAGAGATTCATCTCTCCACATTTTAAAAAATGGAATTGAATTTGTGTTTCTTGGAATGCATCTAGTAGTACCATCGATGTCTTCAAATGAGTAACTAGGCGCTGGAGGGCAGAAACAAAATCTTGACAATTTGTCAGGATCGTTACAAAAACACGGTGGTGAACAGCAGCTATAAAGGCAATGACTAAGAAAACTTCTCACCGACATTTTAACAACAAATAAATCTACTCACTTCAATAATAAACAATATATTTAAACTAATGGCAGGTTATCATATTGCCAACTTAATATATACATGCCTCAGTGTTTCCTTAACATAATACTTGACACGATATAGTTTATCTAAATAAAAATCTTATTTAATTAAATTTTTATTGATAATTTAGTAAAAACATAAACAAAATAAATTACACATATAAAGTACATCCAAAACTTAATGTTTATAAATAATGCTAAACATCAATGAGTTGACCATTTATAGCTCAAACATGAAATATTAACTTATGTAATATTGTATAAATAAATTATAGCCAACTAGACCAATTTAAAAACCTAACAAAGCAAATCTTAACTAAACGACAACCAGTCATTGTTGAACAAACAAGATTGAGGAGAGTCTTTGAAAACACGTGGTAGAAAATGAAACCACTTTTATATATTTATATTTATCTTAACATTATTTTATTTATTTATTAATAATTTTATTTGTATATACAGATATAACTTTTTAAAAACTAAAGAATGAATATCCATACATTAATTATGTTGATCATAGATATTTTTTGTATTTATCCATTTTTTTTCTTTTTAACACTACAAATAAATAATAGTCTATTGTGTTGTCTCATTTGTAAATTAGTTTTTCCCAGTAATGAAACCTACATCAAACTATTATTTTTATGTAAAGAATTACTAAAAGTAAAAACAAATAGAAATAGGTTTCTAGTTTATAAACTCGGATCCATTACTAGAACATCCAGCGGGGGGAGGGTGGAGAGGGGGGGGAGGGTTGTGCGCGCGCCCCCTTGGAGATGGGAAAAAATCCAAAAAAAGTTCGAAAAAACAGCTATTTAAAGAAAAGAGAAATACAAGAAAATTCATCCTCATAGACGATGAATATCCTAATGTAATATAAAAAAAAAAAAAATTATCGTGATCAGCATTAGCGAATTCTGCCAGGGAGCGCGCCCTCCCATGGATGGTGAAAACAAATATGAAAAAGTGACAAAAACACCCATTTAAAGAAAACAGAAGTGTAGGGAAAATTCATCCTCACCAGCACTAGCGAATTTCTGCCAGGGGGCGCGCCCTCCCTTAGATGGTGGAAAAAATTCCGAAAAAAGTGACAAAAACACCCATTTAAAGAAAAGAGAAATATAGGGAAAATACATTATAATTCACGAATTTCCTAGTGTAATATATAACAAAAAAAATTATAATCGTGACCAGCACTAGCGAATTTTGCAAGGGGGAGCGCCCTCGCTTAGATGGTGGAAAAAATTCCGAAAAAAGTCACAAAAATAATCTCTCTCCTGGATGGTGGGGAAGAAGTTCAAAAAAGCATATATTTAAAGATAGGAGAAATATGGGGAAAGTTCATCTTAATATACGAATTTTCTAATGTAATATAAAAAAAAAAGTTATTATCGTGACCAGCACTAGTGATTTCTGCCAGGGGGCGCGCCACCCTCTGGATGGTAGAAAAATTATCCAAAAAACAGCTATTTAAAGAAAAGAGAAATATTGAAAAAATCATCCTCTAAGACAAATTTTCTAATGTGGTCAATATCATCATCCCGAGCTCGACAATCCATTACTGGATCTAGGCTGCCTCAAGAGTTTTTCTCCATGTTTCCCTGTCCTGAGTAGCCTCCACCAGTTCCTGATTCCATATATTCTGGCATCAACACTTACTCCATTTTCCATCTCAGTTTCGGTCTGTCCACTTTTTTTTTCCAAGCGGCTCCATGCTCAGTAGCTTCTTTGGAATTGAGGTCTCGTCCATCCGTACAACTTGTCTCTCCGATCTCAGCCTGGCTATCCGGATATATTTCACCACATCCGGCTCCTTATATAAGTCAGCTAGTTCTTGATTGCGTCTGATTCTCCATTCACCATTCTACTTAACTCGGCCAAATATCCTCTGAAGGACCTTCCTTTCGAAAACACAAAATTCATGCTCATAAACGAATTTTCTAATGTAATATATAAAAAAAATGTATTATCGGGACGAGCATTTGCAAATTCTGCAAGGATGCGACCCTCCCCGTGGATGGCAGACAAAATATTCCGAAAAAGTTCCAAAAACCAGTTATTCTAAGAAAGAGTGATGTAGGTTTGGGCCGCCATGAGATGCGAAGGCTTGTGCCCCTGCCGCAGTTTGTTCCTATTGACTCCGAACTGGGTCTCGCAGGTGCAATAAATGATGGAGGAAAATTTATTTTAAAAAAATGAACTTCGTTTATTCTTTCTAACAACCTTTTATTCGAGCTCAAGAAAATACAGGTTTTCTTCCGGACCGTTTTTATTCAGTTTCAGTAGATCTGGACGCAACCTTCAGTAATTATAGTCTTCTTGAAGAATTCATACGATTCATAAAACTGGTCACGATAATAATTTGTACATTTCTCATAAGGGAGTATTGTTCTTTTCTTAAAATAGCTGATGTAAACGTTTTCATGAAGGAAGGTAATACTTATTTGGTCTACGATTTGAGTTTTAGTTCTTATAGAACTCATTTCCAAGCTGCAAGGTCATTTATTTATTTAATTGGTTGAACTTGGAAAATAGCGAAAACCATAAAAATAAAAATTTAATTAAAAAAAAAGATTTGGACGAGAAGTGAGCTAAGAACTCGGAATCTATGGGTTTGAAAACATATATTAATTAACCTCAAAAACCTATCGAACCTTCTTACTCGGTTAATATTCATTTTCCCTAATCCCTCGAATAGGGTTTTACAATTCCTTATCAAACCTTAAAAAAAGAACAATATAATATATACATAAAACGTGAAAACAAACTCAAGAAAAACAAGAAAATAAAACTGGCTATTATTGATACTAATGATGAATTTACTTATTTCTATTGATTTAAATAACTGTTAAAGGAAATTAAAATTATGAACAAGAAATTAGATTTATAAGAAAACAAAGAAAATACAATTAACTTTAATTATGAAGGAAAAGATTATAAAATTATTATTGAACTAAACATTAACTTACGACTATACAATAAACCAATTACAAATATTTGGGGGAAAAAAATAGATAGGAAAAAACTTATATGCACATATCCCACTGTTTGAACTCTGTCCAATTGGCACATTGGGTTATCTGAAAAATCGGGAACTAGTGTCGTCAGGGTCTTCCCAGTCTATCTCCTCAAGCTGTGAAATGTCCATTCATCAACTTGTAAAATCAAGCGGTATACTCGTCGCTGATAATCACAGGTTCTTGGAGAGGGAAAGAAAAATCCGGTGTACAATAGAATAGAAGAATCAACTTTATTCTGGGACTACGTCCCTTGAGAATAACAATATTGTACATAAAATTAACATTACATCTGGTCAAAATGTATATTACAATAAACAAAAACAATGAACCAAAAAAAAAAAAAAAAAGAAATAAGGGATAAAAGAAGTATTACTGTACAGATATAGTAAGACTTAATATGAGCAATAAGGTCCTAATACTGCAAAATAGTTGCTATACACAATAAGCTATGGAATTATAAATGATCAACAAATAACTTTTGTTGTCATGTCATTGTATTAATGAAAAAAAAAAATAATAATAAAGATGTAAACCATAAAACTAAATTATTTCACACACAAAAATCCTTAGCGTGCCTCTACACTCGCGAGATTCCGCCATCTCTTTCAACTGTCCTTTGTTTTTCTCCCAATCATCTGTTGGTTATTCCAATCCGAAATAAAATGAATACTTAAAACTAAGACTTATTATAAACTAATACTTATTATTAAAACTAATACTAATTAATTAATTTTAACCCTCTAACCCTCATCATCATCATCCGTTGAGCTACAGCCCAGTTTGGACCTTGGCCTCCTCAATGAGCCTTCGCCATGTAGCTCGGTCTTGTGCGGCCGCTCTCCAGTTGTGGACATTCAGAAGTTCCCTGGAATCTCTGATGACAGCATCCTCCCATCTCAGCCTTGGCCTGCCTCTTCCTCTGGTCCGATGCAGGCTACAGTCCACCAACTTCCTCGGGATCTCATCCGCTTGCATCCTGAGGACATGGCCAGCCCAGCGTAGCCTCCCCAGCCTTATGTGCCGCATCACGTCTCTCTCACCGAACAGCTCGCAGACCTCCCTGTTGGTTCGCCTCCTCCAATTCTCGCCTACCTTGACACCACCAAATCTCCCTTTCATCAGCACTTGTCAGGGTTCATGCTTCAGATCTGTAAGTGAGGACTGGCCGGATTAGTGTCTTGTAGAGCTGGCATTTGTTGCGGCGTGTGACAGATGGTTTGTTTCCAGGGTGATCATGTTATTGCTGCTGACCAATGAGCCTAAATAGGTGAACTGGTATACACATTCAAACGAAAATGGACTCATCTTCACCTCTCCTCCAACATTAGCCTCTACACCAGGTCCAGCTCGCATATATTTAGTTTTCTCTTGGTTCACCGTCATGCCCATTACTTCTGCTGCTTCAGCTAGCCTCAGAAATGCCTCCATCAGCGCCTGAAAGGATCTCGCCACCAGATTCAAGTGATTGTTCCAGAAGTTTGTATTCCGGAATCCCTAATTACCTTTTCGAGGGCCAGATTTAACAAGAGACACGGGAGGCCATCGCCCTGCCTCACCCCCCTCCTGGACTCAAATTCTGGCGAAAGATCTCCCTGAATCCGAACTGAGCATTTCACCTCATCTATTGTGATCCTTATTAGGCGCACTAGTTTGGGAGGTATCCCAAGACCGTAAAGCGCTTCATATAGCTTGGACCTTTTAATGCTGCGGTAGGCACTCCTGAAATCGACAAACAGATGATGTGTTGTTATCCTGTACTCTATGGATTTCTCCAGAATAGTCTTCAGGCTGAACATCTGGTCGACTGTCGATCTTCCTCCCCTGAATCCCCCTTGGTATCTTCCTACTTCCCTTTCAGCAAATGGACGTAGCTTCGTATAAAGAACGCTGGAAAAAAACTTGTAGGCACACTGGAGAATGATTATCCCGCGGTAGTTGATGCACTCCAGAATCTAACCCTATTCGAGGTAATAAAATAAAACATTACTTTACAAACTAATTTTTTTTGTGTGTGTTTTATTTTTCGTCGCAACATGAACAACCTTTTTATATCCCACCGTTACTAGATATTACTGCCTGGTTCTTCAGTGCCTTTTGCATTCATATGCAACTGCTCCGCTACATCCCCTCCCCTCCAATGACTTCGTCGAGAAAACGGACTGGAAGCCTGACCTGTCTCCCACTACTAGTGGTTTCTTCAGGAAATTAACGGTCTGACTCGGCTTCGTCGTGGAATCAAGTATACTTGGAGGGGCCAGGCTGGCTAGAACTTGAGTCTTGATCCAGTAGCAGGAATACTGGTTTCAATCTGTCGATAGTTACGGTCTTGGAACCGTTCGGAAATTGGAGGACGAATGTCTTCATGTCCCTCTTTAGTGCCTTATAGGGACCAGTGTATGGAGGAACGAGCGGCCGCTGGACCACGTCATCCCGCAAAAAACATGGGAGCTCGATAACAATTCCGGGTGAATGAATCTCTTCTCCTTGGATGTCCGATGGATGACCGGCCTTAGATTCTTCTATTGTTCCCTAAGATTCCGAAAAACTCTTCAGTACTTTGTCGCTATGTAGTCTTCTATAAGTTTTCACCTGGCAACCGCAGAGGTTAACCAAAGGTCATCTCCGCTACGCTGATAACATTGTCGTCTCGAACCGCCGAGCGAAGATCAAGAAGCACCATGGGTAACAAAATTGTCTATGCGTTGCTGACATGAGATGTAGGCATTCGATCATCTTCCAATATCCCCGTTTTGCCTTGTCAACAAAATCGCTGGCCTACAAGTCGACGTGAAGCTCGTACTCCGGGATGGCTGAGGTTATGCATTTGCAGAAAATTAGAGCGACGCCTACCCTCGGGGACAAAGGGACGTGCGCTAGGTGTAGATGTTTCGCAAAGGAGAGCACCAGATGGATGTGGGAACGCTATTATTTGAGCCGTAGCTTGGGATTCTTTAGTAATTCTTCAATTGAGTCGTCTTTAGTCTGCGCCTTAAGTAAAGCTGCCATTCCATCAGGAGTGTCAATTTCTTCCACTCTTGATAACGCGTCCGAGAGATTGTTCTCTATTACTGCGACGTAACGAATATCTGTCGAGAATTGGCTGATGAAATTCGCCCATCTAATTCGCAAAGGAGTGGAGGTTTCGGGTTTCTGCTGAAACGCAAATAGAAATGCCGTATTGCCTAGTAGATATCCAAAAGCTCGCGGTCATACGTTGCGTAATTCCGCTGAGCTTTGCTAATTATTCTTGAAAAAAAAACTCGAGAGGGTGCCAGATGCCGTTCTCTTTTTGTTGAAGCGCCGCTCCCATGGCTGTGAAACATCGCTGACAAGTACGAGATCTGTTCAGGAGTCGGATGCGCTATGATGGCTGCATTCTTGAGTGCTCCTTTGCATCCCTCGAATGACCTTATAGTGTCCTTTGTCCATCAAATGAGTGACTTGTCATTCTTTTTGGCACTGGACAAGTACCGGTTTAAAGGCGCCTGTTCTGCAGCAGCATGAGGGAGGCAACGTCTATAAAAATTTACCATCCCTATGAAACGACGTAGGTCCGAAACCGCAGAAGGGCGCGGATAATTAATAATTGCCTGAAGCTTTTCTGGGAGTACTGCAATACCATGCTGTGTTACTCTATGCCCCAATAACTCAAACTCTTCTTCTGCGAACATACATTTAGAAAGATTGTTAACTAAACCATGCTGATTCTGTCGACGAAAGACCTGGTCCAGTTGCTTATATGTTCTTCTTCGTTCACAAGATCATCCAAATAAGTATGGACGAAGTCGAGTTCGCGTAAGACTATATTCAGGAACCTCAGGAAAGACTGAGCTGCATTTCGAAGACCAAAGCACATCCGCGTAAACTTGAAGAGACTAAAAGGGTTTATGACGGCCGTCTTTGGAATATCCTCCTCGGCTGTTGGGATCAGATAGCAGGCTCGCTTCAAATCCAACTTACTACAGACATGTTTCCTGTGCAGACTAATGTTGAAATCGGCGATGTTAGGTACAGCATATCTATCAGGTGTAGTCTTTGGGTTCAGCTGTTGATAATCGCCGCAAAACCTCATATCTGCATCCTTCTTGAGACATATATGCAGAGGACTCGTCCATTGACTTCTAGACGGGGGAATAATACCTTCTTGCAGCATTTGTTCGAATTCGCGTTTAGCTGCCGCTTACCTTTCAGGATGAAGCCGTCGAGCCTTTGTTATTACTGGAGCCCCGCTGGGTTCTCGATGTGATCAACAACTGAGTGCAGCGGTTCTTTAACGAAGGGGGTGGGGTTAGTAATGCTTGGGTACCTTTGAAGGAGTTCCGTGTACCGCATGTCTTCAGGGATCGAACATATGGTAGGCTCTGCTATACCTGTAAGTCTACCCTTAATCGAAGAACCCGTCCTCTCATCCACCATAAACTGGTGGTGAAAGAGCAAATCTTGACCGATGACAGGTTGTTCCGCTTCTGCTAAAATAAAGCGCCAGGTTATTCATCGTCGTAGTCCTGAATCCAACTCAATAAGTCTTTCCCCGTGAGTGGAGATAGGAGTTCCATTAACTGCAAATAAGAAAAATTCACCAGGCTTTGCCTTCAAACAACTGACAGTGCAGCTCCCGTGTCCACCAAGTAGCGAGTACGGGAATTTCTATAGAGTGGATCACCGAAGCAATCGGTCTTCGTTAGTAGAGTGGCAATTTATTATATATATATATATATATATATATATATATATATATATATATATATATATATATATAAGTTAAGGAGCGGGACAGTATTAGCGTTAATACCAAATGCAGTGATGTAAACAATCTCAGAATGTATTTATAGAGGATTAGAAGGAGAAATAAACCAGTCTTGATTTCGTCTTCATGCGTGTTATTTCTTAACCCTAGTAATTTTTTTTAAGTGTTTCAAGCCCGCTACGCTTAACTGGTGGCGAAACCCGGGACGGTGAAAGAGGTACGTTTTTTTTTCTCAGTCAGTAAAAACTGTTACGGGGATGCCTGAATACGACCTGAGGCAGCCGGCTCCTATGAATGTGCCGGAGATCCCTCCGTTACCACCGGGAACTTTAGCCGCAGCGCATGCGAACGCAATTGAATGGATGAAGATCAGGGTAGCTACTTCACAGGACCTGAGGAAGGCTATATCCGATCTCGAGTGCTTCACTGGAGAAACAGGTGAGCTAAACCACTTCCTAAAAGGGGGAGATCGGATCGTGACGAGGATTAATGCAAAGATAGACGAGAATCTCGTCAATGTCGAAGACGCGGAGGCCCTTAAGGCAGCACTTGTGTGCAGGGTTAAACGGAGTATACTGAACCAGATTCAGGCTGATGAAGAGACGCCGTGGGAGACGGTCGACGACCGAGGAGGACATCTTCCAGATGTTCCACGAGATGAGGTCTTCACGGCAGTCAAATGGGCAGTATGCGGCGACACTCATAGCTCATTATAATCGTATTACGGAAAAAATGCGGGAAACAGCAGGCGCTCCGGAGGTAGAAGCAAAAATGACCTTTTTGTCTACAATATTGAAGGTCCAACTGGCGAAGGAAACCGGGAAGAAGGACGGCTTACCCCGGGAAAGATCATTTATTGAGTGCGCTCAAGAGATGGTAGACTCCAGCGCCCGAGAGGAAGAAAGCCGGCTAGAGGTGGAGGAACCAGGCTGGAATCGGGTAGGCTATAGGAGGCCTAGGAGTACACCGATGACTTGGAGAAGGAGAGAGTCCGCATACAGCGGGAGAGGGAAGCACATGGGAGCGGAGCGAACACCAGGGCAAAATAGAGCGAGGGCTAGCCAACGGAAAGAAGACAGAAAATGTCACGAGTGTGGGAAGAGCGGACACCTGGTGGCACAGTGTCCCCGCACGAAATGCTTCGAGTGCGGGACAGAGGGACACATTGCGAGGCAGTGTCCGTATATATATTCACGAAGGGACAGAGACCCACAACGAGCAGAGCCGATGGAGGTGAATGAGCAAGGTCTAAGGAGAAGAAGGGTGCAGTCCAGGAGACGTGACTCATCGACGGAGGCTTCAGAAGAATCTGCAACCACTGAGGCCGAGGAAGAACCAGAGGACCCAGTAAGCCGGGAAGCGAGAGGAGCGGAGAAGGGCGGAGAGGCAGTGGAAGAAGCGGACGGCGGCCAGCAGTAGAGAGGATCTGAGGAGAGTGTCAGGCGAGAGGTGACCGCACGCTAGTAAATTATAGCATTCGAGGGAAAAGCTGCTGGTTACCAATAATAGAGGCAAGAGGAGTGAGGTGCCTGGTAGACACCGGGAGCTCCAATACCATTATGACGCGTGGAGTGTTGGAGAAGCTGTACAGGAGAGAGAGGACACTCCAAATCAAGGTATGTAGTTGTAAGTTAATCACCCTGGGTGGCCCGTGTGGAGTAGAAGGGGAAGTGGAGATAGGATTGAGGGGATGGGCGGCCAAGGGAGGTAAACTTACGGTGCATGTGGTGGGAGAAATGTCCCGGGAATATCAGGCAATTATAGGTTGTGACATGCTGGGAAAGGTAGGCGTGCGAATCTCGAATAGGAGAAAGAAGTGGAGAATAAAAATAGGGAATGTGAACTACACGAGCAGTAAAGTATGAGGTCGATAGGGCGCGCATAGGAGCTATAAGTCGAGCCGAGGATTGGAGTGTTACAGTGAGAAGGGAGTTCGAAGACGTTTTCTTTAAGGAGGGGGATAAATTGGGGGTGACAGGTAAAACGGTGCACGAGATCCCTTTAAAGCACGAGAGGGTGAGTTACGTGAAAGAGAGGAGATATCCGCAGGCGCTTCGTCAACACATTAGGGAAGAGTTGCAGAGCTTAAAGAACCAGGGCATAATTGTGGATAGCACGTCGCCTTACAACAGTCCGCTATGGGCAGTGTAGAAGAAAAGCGCACCGGGAGAGAATAAGGAGAAATACCGAGTCGTGATCGATTACCGCAAATTGAATGAAAATACGGTAGATGAGAAATATCCAATCCCGAAGTTTGAGGACATTTTGGATAGGCTAAGCGGGGCAACGGTGTTTAGCACTCTAGACTTAAAGGCGGGATACCATCAAATTTGAATGCTCCCAAAAGGCCAGCCGAAGACGGCATTTACATTCGAGAGAGGGCACTATGAATTTACTAGGATGCCGTTTGGGCTCAAGAATGCCCCTATAACATTCCAGCGGTTGATGGACGAGTTTCTCAGAGGAATTGATGAAGGAGTCTGTCAGATTTACATGGATGATTTGTTGGTGTTTAGCAAAACCGAGGCAGAGCATGTGGAGCACCTACGGAGTGTGTTCGAGAGAGTGAGGCAATTTGGGTTGAAATTGTCCAACGAGAAGTCGGTGCTGGGACAAGACCGCATCAATTTTTTAGGCCACACGATTTCAAGCGAGGGAGTCAGACCAGAAGCGCAGAAGGTAGAGGCAATTCGGAAAATGGAGATACCTCGGGACGTTAAAGGGATTCGCAGGCTGTTGGGTACCCTCAACTATTATAGAAGATTCGTGCCCGAAATGGCGGAATACCTCGTGCCCTTTAACAACTTATTAAAGAAAGGCAGAAAGGTAATAGTGACCCCTATAATGGAGGATAATATTAGGAGATGCATGGCGAAACTGCAAAAGGAACCAGTGTTGGCATTTCCGGATTTTTCGAAAGTATTCACCATAACGACAGACGCTAGTGAATACGCGTTGGGGGCGGTGTTGTCACAAGGAGGGAATGGGGGGGAGCGCCCCGTAGCGTATGCCAGCAGGCGGCTTACGGACGCAGAAACCAGATATAGCGCGCTGGAGAGAGAACTGTTGGGGATTGTGTGGGCGATCGACCATTTTAGACCCGACGTGTTTGGGAGGAAGTTCCGTGTGCACACGGATCATAGACCTCTACAATGGGCGGGCAAGCTGAAGGAGTCCTCGGCTAGAGTCACACGTTGGAAGGAATTCCTGACTCAATACAATTTGGACATCGTATACAAACCTGGGAAGGGGAACGTGGTGGCAGATTGGTTGTCAAGGGCAATCACCATAAATGCTATAGAGGAGGACACGGTAGAATCATCCAGGGATGTGAGACAGTTCCTGAGTGAGTGGACGCCAGAGGGAGAGGGAGGTCAGATTGGGGATGGGTCCCTAGGACATGAAAGTCCAGAGGAAGAGAGATCAGCAGATGTGGAAGAATGGGAGGAAATCGTCAACGATAAGAACCGCCAGATTATCTGGAAGACCAGGACGTCGGGTCTGATGAAAATACTATACAGCAAATATGGAAACAGCCGAATAACAACCATTTGGTCACAACCAGGGGCCAGCGAGGACCAGATCTGCAGAGCTTTAAAAGACGCGTCTAAAGCAAGGAAAATTCACCATTTATATGTGGGGAATGAAACGATTTGGGAGAAGATAAAAAGGCTATGGCGGGACGAACGATTGGGGATAGATAGGACATTCATCCGGTGTAAGCTGATGGTGGAAACGGTGCGGGATGAGGAACGACAGAAAGAAGTGACTCTTGCTTACCATCAGGGCAAAACGAACCACCGCGGAGTGCAAGAGACATTCCAGGCGTTATGTCGTAGGTATTTTTGGAGGGGTATGAAGAAAACAATCGAGGAAGTCATAGGGGGGTGTGAGATTTGCCTAAGTACGAAATACGATAGACACCCCCCCCCCTTCAGAACAATGCAGGGAGGAAATCAGAGAGGAAATGAAGAGCTTAGGGGTGAAGTGGCATTTCAACACTCCGGGGCACCCTAAGGATAGGGGGAGTATAGAAAGACTGCATAGCACTCTCAGTGACCACCTCAGAGTATACCAGGTGGAAAAAGGGCTGGAACCAGACATGGCAATGCGGAAGGCGGTGGCAGCATACAACCATTCGATCCATACGGTAACGGGGTTCTCTCCATTTGAAATCCTCTTCGGACTACGCGGGCGGCAACGGGACTGGGAAAGCACAGCTGTGGATGAGGAAATGACGAGAGGAATCATTAGTAATAAAATGGAATTGGGCAATCTGTGGGAAAAGGTTAAAGGAAAGATAGAGGGAGAAAAGCGTAAAAGATTAGCGCGGGAGAATTTGAAAGTAAAGGAGATAACAGGGGGATTGAGGATCGGGTCCATCGTGTATCGCAAGATAGGGTCTAACAGGGGGAAGGAATTGCGGAGATATGAGGGGCCATTCAGGGTGATAGTCATTAGGGAGCATAACGTCGTGACTATTGAGAGTGTCAAAGAACCAAGGAAAAGAAGAACGGGTTATATAGAACAATTAAAACTCCCAATTTCCTAGCCAGAGCAACCGTAGAGTTGGAGTGCCCTCATCTCCGGAAAGAGAATTTTTTTTTTTTTTTTCATGTATTTCAGGAGATCATTTTTTTTTCTTTTGTTTTGTATTGTGTATATAGCGTTCGTACACGACATAGTGTATATATGTGAAGAAACGTGCAGTGAAATGTGTAGTTTGTTTGCAAGGAGGACAGTGTACTTTGTTTGGATATTTATTATGGTATACGAAATTTTTTGTTGTTGTTTGATTACATTGTAAATACTGAACACTCCGTACCTTTGCTACAGTAGGTGCAAGAATTTTTGTAGATATGTATCTGTTTTATTTCCTTTTTGTTTTGTTGTTTTTATCCATTATTATTTATAAGTTTACGAAGGATGTCCGTAAACTGGTGGGGGGGAGTTAAGGTACGGAACGGGACAGTATTAGCGTTAATACCAAATGCAGTGATGTAAACAATCTCAGAATGTATTTATAGAGGATTAGAAGGAGAAATAAACCAGTCTTGATTTCGTCTTCATGCGTGTTATTTCTTAACCCTAGTACTTTTTTTAAAGTGTTTCAAGCCCGCTACGCTTAACTTTATATATATATATATATATATATATATATATATATATATATACAAACATCTCAACTACCTTTTTATATCCAACCGGGAGGTTACTGCCTGGTTCGTCAGTTGCTTTTGCATTCACATGCAACTACTCCACTACAAATACTTGATCAAGTTGACGTGATGTACATGTCCATGAATAACCATTCACATGCAACCATATTTCATGAAAACAATTATCTCTAAAAGTATTATTGTTCGTCTAATTACAATTAATAGGACTTAAAGAATCACTTAATGACAATTTCATATAGTTAGTTAGTTTCTTTCTTTCTTCCGAAGAAATTATCCTAATATATTTATATAAAAAAAAAATCTTTCGGGCTAAAGCCCTCCTCCAAAATTAAATAATGGATCCGTAAGTGCCTGTCGGGAATATTCGGGGTTTTCCATGATCGGAAATGAGTATTAAATATAGCGAAAGTCCTTATGAGTTCGTGACTTTCTATAATTTCAAGCCGTGGAATAGCTAATTTCGGCAGTTTTAAGAAAAAGAGATACTATTTGTATGAGAGTTCAGTTTGGAAACATCAAAATATATTTTAAAGGTTTTGATTATATTTTTATTTATTTGCATCTTTCCTTGGCCTCGGCAACACAAATTTCTGGTAGTACATCTACCACTTATCCTCAAACTCTTCATCCTTCTATTCATTGGAGGAGGTTAAAATGATCAACCCCCACTTATTCCTTCCACCCGCACACGAAAGCTTCGTGGTATGGGTAGTCATCCTTGCTTACTAGATGAGGGAAATCGTCCACCGTGGTGATGTAGACTTGTTACCCTTTCTAGTTTGGCCCTTATTGTATCAAAAGTGCAACAAGTCGTTTGTTTGTTTGTTTAGGCTTTAAGGCGTAAAACCCTAAGGTCATCAACGTCTGTGATTCGGTTATATTTGTAAACTCTTTAGAAGAGAAAAAAATTAATAATCAGAAATTAATAATAGATAGATAGAATAATAAATGAAAAAGATATTTAAAAAACATATAAAAATGAAATATATTTGAATAAATAAAAAACAAAACAATAAAATAAAAATGATATTTATTTCCATATTTTATTTAATAGCCTATGGATTTTAAGAAAATTTATAACTGTTTTTATGTTTGATTCGTTATTGTTTAATGCTACTGATATATCCGGTTTTAGAGATATCTATTTAAGCTTGAAGTATAATAAGGGCATTCCTGGAAAATGAAATTGATAGGGAGAGGGCAGTGTTGACAATTCGGTAGTGGCTGCTTAGTGATGAGATGTTAATGAGTTGGATTTGTGTGTCCTATTCTTAATCTGGCACGGCTACCTCTTCTCTGCGATTAGGACGGTTTGATATGGTCCAGGGCTTCACTGTTTTTTTAAAAACTTTTAATTTGCTAGGTAGGCTTTCGTTCCACATAGATTTCCAACTATACGATATTTCCTTTTTGAGAGGAAAACTCATTTCTGGAGGGGTCAGGATAGGAGTACCTAGGCCAGGGAGCGCGAGGACTTGTTTGACTGCCGTATCTGCAAGCTCATTACCCACTATACCCACGTGACTGGGAACCCATAAAGCAAACAGATTTTCCCAAATTTTCAAGAATGTGAAGATATTTGTGTATTTTTAGGATAACTGGATGTTTTGAGTACATGTCGTTTAAACATTTTGATGAACCAATTGTAGGTGGAGTTATTGATATACCGAAGTGGAGGGCTGAGGCTGTTGCATGAAGTTCCTTATATGCTGTGTATGTGTGCAATTAAGGGTAACAAATGAAGAAACAAATGTAGGATAGCATCATCGGATTTCGAACCATCAGCGTAAATTAAAAAAAAAAGGTTCCGGAATATTTTATAGAAGGTGGGAGAATCCAGTTTTGTACTCGAAAGGTGAGGCATTGCTTTTGAGTAATCGAGAGAGATGGAGCATTGTTTTGGAGGGTTTGTGGATCCAAGGTGGGTTTTGGTTTTCTATTATGTATAAGGGTAAGTTCTTGAGGAATTGAGATGCTGAAAAAATTCTTTCTGACGGTGGGAGTGTGGAATTCGTTTTGTTTCTAAAAGCGTTAGAAAATTTGGGTTTAAAAATGTAGTCATGTGCAGGATGTTTATTTTGGGGAAATAGCCTTGAAATATAATTAACAGCCAGTTTCTTACTTCTAAATAAAAGAGAGGGCATCCCGGTCTCAGAACAGAGACTAAGGATGGCGTTTGTTCGAAACGCGCCAATCGCTATCCTAATGCCTGTATGTTGAGTGTGTATGAGTTTTTTTAGGGTCCGATAGCGATCAGAATCGTATATAAAGCACCCATATTCTAATTTTGAGCATACTAAAGTTCCATAAAGTTTTATAAGCGTGGGCCTGCCTGAGCCCAAGGGGGTAGCGCTTAGATATCCCAACGTAGTTATTCTTTTAGTAGTAGCTGTTTTTAGTGCAGAAATGTGCGCTTTCCAAGTTAGTTTTAGGTTAAAAATCATACCCAATAATCTATTTTGGTTCGAGTACGGGGTTATGGAACTTCCGAGGTAGATTTTGGATGAGTTAGGCTTGTTTCTTTTTCGACTTAAATGTTAGCACTTAGTTTTTTGGGAATAAAATTGGAGACCAATCGAAAGGGACCAGTTGTTGAATTCTATTGACAGCGTCCTGTAGTTTGTATTGTATAGTGTTAATGTTGTCAGATCGGCAGAGAATGGCTAGATCATCTGCAAATAGAAGTGACTTGACACCTCTTGGTAAGTTGAGGCCCAAGCATTTATCCCCAGACAGAACAGAGTTGGGCTGAGGACACAACCTTTAGGGTTATACCGTTGAACTGTTCGTGGTTCTCGGATAATTCGCCTCCTATTTGAACTCTAAAGTGACGGTCCCACAAGAAAATAGAGATAAAACAAAATATATGATAGTTTCTCGACAGGCCTGTTCATATCATTATTCTTATTCTGTTCAAATTTAATAGCTGTATTTTTCAATAAATAAAAATATGTATAAGATGAAATGTTTCAAAATTTTGAAAGCAAGTAAAAAATCTTGTTTTGAGATTGTCTCGTTACACATTTAATGAAAGCCAATATTATAATCATTAAAATGAGGGAGAAAGAGAAATACTTTATTAAAAGTAATGCTGCCCTACTACATAGGGTTGCTTCGTACACAGCATACCTATCAATCCACAAGGACATTAATATTATATTTTATTTTTCTATTTTTTATATATATATATATATATGACATATCTTTCCTTTCTTTCTCTTTTTTTCCTCTTCTCCCTCATAACAATAAACTTACAAGTTATCAACAATAAAACCATATTAAATAATATACATAGCACAATAAACATTTTCCAAGACAAAAAAAAAAAAAAAAAAAAAAATATTTCCCTGTTTCTCTTTTTAAATTCTCAAACGCCAGGATACTAAAACATCCGTCTTGCACAATCAAGATAATTGATTGTATATTTACTCGTATTTTTGTGGCGGAAAAATGTTCTCACTTTTCCGCAATTTTTGAAAATCTAGATTGATAAACTACTCAAGAAAAAAATCTTTATAAAATAGGTTTGTTATATATTTAGTTGGTATAACTAATATACAAAAAATTCGATTTTAAATTTTAAATATTAAGTAAATTTCCTAATCTTTAGAAAGTTTTAAACCAGAGGCCTATGGCGGGCTAGCTATCTCCCTTCCAAAGTAGGCAAGATTTAAAATAAAATTTTTGAAACACTTATCGGCAGCGTGCGGTTTTTGTTAATATTTCAGCATCTTGAAAGAAACTAATATCGAAAACCTGTAAGAAACTAATATCGAGTAAAAAGAGTGATAAGTGAAAGTCGTGTGATGCTCGCACCACAGCGGACTTTCACTTATCACTCTCTTCTCAGCAGAAATAAGTATTTTCAGACAAAGGAGATGTGAAAGTAACAACTATTGACGCCATATTTATTCACAATTCATTATGGGTATTTTTATTTGTTTAAATACCCAAATATATATATATATATATATATATATATATATATATATATACAAATTTTAATTTTTATATAGCTCTTAAACATTAAATAATACCAACGATAGCAATTATGAAAACTGCATATGTATATGAACAAAATATTGCCGGGTCCATATTATAAGAAGTTCATGTTACGTATTGAAGCCTGTTGTAATCATTCGGGCGAGCTCGGGTGTGCTCGGGAAAGCTCGTATTCCTTTGATTCGAGATCAAGGTGAAAAGATTAATTGTTTCAAATAAAAAGGTACTTTAGAGGAAGTCAATATTGAAAATTACCTATTAAGCCCTGATAGAGATCATCAATGAGAATAAAACCTACATTATATTAAAAACTGCTTAATAATATACTGATATACTGAGGTTAATAAAAATCGTTAGAGCCGTTTTTGAGAAAATCGTAAAAATGTGTTAAATCGATTATATGAAGTACTACTTCCGGTTAGCCGATTTCGTCGAAAACGTTATGCAATTTCACTTTCGTACGACTTTTCGTTTATGAGCTAGACTGATAACATACACACACACACAGACCATTTTGCGGGACTTGGTTATTTGGACTCAGGAGACATCAAAACATCTATTTCCGTTGAAAACTCAGACTCGAAATTTTTCACGATCGTAATACTTACCCTTGCTATATATTGCATATATAGGTAAGTGGTATTTAAAAAAAAGGACATCCTCTTCAACAAAAAAAAAATTGTCCACTCTCCCCGTTTTGTTTTGAATTGGTTACGCCTGTAATAATTAAAACCTTTAACTGAAACCACTGATTTCAAACTGTAGTGTTATATTTAAAAAAATCAGTATAGATATCATGAAACGAACGTTTAAATGTTATTAGCAAATAAAGCTACAATGCTTCCTAAAGATAAGATTAAAAGGCGAATAAGGTTAACGTACACGAAAAGAATCGGACTTTCTTAAATTTCGAATGAATTTAATCATAATGATAAATTTACTTCATAAAATATTTCCCCTGGTCTTTTTATATTATTTTCGTTAAAAAAATACAGGTTTAACGTTAATTTGTGAAAAGTTTTTAAAAACGTTTTCTTCTTCGAACAAATTGCCTCTAAACTGAACAAATGAATATGTAAATATAGATATAAGATACGAACAAGAATAATAAGCTTATAAGAAAAAAATATTAATATTAATAATTTTTACATATAAGCTTAGTTATACAGATAGATATATAGGTGTATTTGGTAAGAGGAATAACAATGGAATAATAATGCATCAGCAAATTTTTTAATATTTATTTTAATAAAAGCAGAGATTATATTAACTATTATGAAAAAACGTATGCGTTCAAGTAGCTACCTCTTGTTTAAATGAATTTTATTACGATAAAATGTAATGTTATTATTTTGTTTTAATCTTTACAAATAAATGAATCTTAAACTCTGATAATTTCATTAAATTATGTAATGCTCTGAATAGCCATTGATAAGAGGAGAGACCACACCTCTATTAGATAAGGCGATACTGAATTGCTTTTTATTTATTTTTAATATTGTTCAATGTTTAAATAAAAAACTGTTTTAACTTATCACATTGTAGCTATTTGTCTGTATTTTATTCCCAATGTCAAATCTCCGTTTCTAGATAATTTACTGAAGGTCATTATGTTTATTATCAGTGAACATAAGATAGAAACTGATTTTTTTTTTTCTAAAGTGATAGTAAATTAAATAAATACTAATAGTTACATAAGTTAAGCTGAAAAAAATAAAATAAAAATGAGAAAAAATGATGACTAGCTATAGAAAATTTGGCTGTTGATATTTGATTTGCCATGATTTTTCAAATATTTTTCATGATGGGCATATTGAAAAGAGTTTAATGTTAATTTTTGCAATAATACGTTATCGCCAATCAAAAATTTAATTGGAGTGCACTATCAGTGTGCACTATAGTGCAGTTGCGCTATCAGTAACATTCATTATCAAATGCCAGTTACAACATTTAGATAAACAAAACAATTGACCAACCAGACAGCATTTTATTTTTTAATCGTCTGCATCAATAATTATTTCTACTGAATAAGTTTATTACAAGAATATATAATGTATTTCTGTGTAAATATACAATCTATTTTTAAACACAAAAATAGATAACCAAGTCAAACTACTTTTTGAATAGGAAAATATTTTTTAATACATAGGTTGTTGGAGAGGAAAAGGGAGGGAGTAAGGGAGGAGTATGGATAGTCGGGGGGAAGGGGGGGCAGGAAGGGGCCTGTGCCGGATTAATGTTTGTTGCCCTCTAAAAAAATATAATAAAATCGAAATATTTTTTATAAAACTACATTTTTTAAATTAAAACAATAACGATACCATTTGATTGAGAAAAAAATTCTTCCTTAGGACAATTTCAGGGGTGAAACCCCCTTCCCTAGTTACGCCACTAAAGAGAGAAACGGATAGTAAGAACCAGCTGGTTTAACCGATACCCGATTAATTCATTTCAGTCAACTGTTTTTTTTTTCTGCCCCGGATTATACAGTAATTTTTTCAATTGATTTTTATATGTATATATATTGTATTTCTGAGTGATAAATGCTTTTGTATATGAGCACTATCTGGAGCTCTCCATTACTAGATGTTGCCTGGAACTGCCTCAACAGTTGCCCTCAGCAGCCGCCCACTAGTTCCTCAGTCCCAGAATTCTGAGATCGGCACAAACTCCATCTATCCATCTCAGCTTCGGTCTTCCCACTTAACTTTTTGCACGATGTTCCTTGCAGAGCAGTTTCTTTGGAGTTGAAGTCTCGGGGCCACAACGTGACCCGTCAATCTTGGACTTGCCATGAATATATTCGTAACCGTATCTCTTTTTTTTGTTTACTATTATGTACATTCATTTAAATACATTTTAAATAACAATTTTTTTTTGTTAAGAATTTCTGATTACTTATTATAGAAATTTATTTATTTTTTCTTTCTTTCTTATTCTTAATAAGGGAGATTTCATTTTACTATTCTGAATTTGTTGTATATATTTTTGAAAACTTATTTTTTTCTTCTTTATTTACTGAATGGAATATATCTTTCGGCCAGAAATAATCTTTAATTGACTCTATAAGTATGGTATTCCTTCATATCCAGTCGCAGAATAAAATTATTTTCATGCTCTATTCTATTCTAAAATTAGAAGAAATTTAAACTAAAACTAGCTATTGCAAAAAACTTATTTCCAATTCCTGTTTTCAACAATATTTAATAACTGTATTTTATATTCAGTACAAACGGTTATGATTTATTTTCGTCAAATAATCATCTGTCTCCAATTCCTCATTTTTATCTTTAAAGTAATAATATTGATTACTGTATATTACACACACACAAGTACATAAATAAATCGTTTTATGATTTCTCCTCATTTTACTTGAAAATGCTACATTCCCAGAATGTGATAAGGCTATCAAAACTAAACAGATACAAATAAACAGAACTTTCCTCTTATTGTTATTAGAGTAATATCTGCTATAATAATTTCAAAATCAACTTAAGGCAGGTTTAATCCATTAAAATGTATTGACTAGAATACAATACCGAAAATTATATCAACATCGTATGTTAATCTTTGCGACTAATTAACAACTCCATTATTTAATTTACATTATATTCGGGAAAAGGTTTATAATTATTGTGAGATATGCTAATCTACGAGATTAATAATCAACTGTCGCGTAACTTTATTATCAGTTATAAATTGCAACATTTGTCATGTCAAGTCATCTCTTATTTCAATATATTTTTTTTCTTACTAAATATCTTCATAAAGAAAATTACAACGTCTGAGAATATTTTTTTCTTAATCTCCTTATAGTATCGTCAGGCGTGGAGTCCATACACCATCATGTACCTTCTTCATTACCCGTAAGTAGGGGCAAATGATAGCAAACCTCAAGAGCTTCAAAAAAGTACATACAAACAATGGTCCTATTTTCAGCAAAAAAAATCCAAGTTTTGTGTTTTGTTAACTAAGTCATGATTTTTGTCGAATAGGAAACGAAAACTAAAGACATATTTAATTTAAGTAATTAATAATTGCTTCAATGTAAATTAGATAAAATTAACTTTAAACGGTAATAGAGTTTATCATTTTTAAAAGCATTTAAATAGGACTTTTTATTGGCTAATCTATGCTTAGTTCTGTTTTTAAAAAAATCATAAATTATTCGCGATATATTTTTTTTTTTTATAATCATCCAACAGATCCCCAGATACAGACACACCACAAGAAGAACTTTCTTTTTTAACAAGATATAAATGTATATTAATTAACTTGAGGTTTATTAGGTAAAATTTATATATTCTCCTCAAGTTGTGTATACAAATCATGTGATTTTTTTATCGTGTCACATAAAAGTACCCATGTTTTCAGCAAAAATAACTACAGTTACAAAGCTTCTATTTATTATTATTTTTTTTATGATCTGGGATCTATTCTAATAAAAATAATTGTATAAATACAAATTTTATTTAAAAAAAAAATTAAAAATAATATATATGAAAATCTAAAACAGTTCTAAGTTGGATCATTATTAAAAATATCTCGCTTAGGACATAAGAACAAATTAAAAATAATGATTTTTAAAAGTAATTTTCGTGTAAAGTGTATATGAAACTGTATTTTTCACCCTGACCTCTATTGTAGGAATTGATCTGTGTCTATAAGTGACAAGATAAAAGCTTTTAGTTCGAACATTTACGTTTAAAATAAAGACACCTGCTGATTGCTTCAATTATTTTCGTGAAAACGTAAATATTAGGATCAGAAATATTTAGTTTTTCACTTAAATATACAGATCAATTCCTATAATAGAGATCTGTGTGAAAAATACAGTTTAATAACGGCTTTACACGAAATATATTTGAAAAGTTATTATCATTAATTTTTTTTTTTTGTAAACACAATTTGTATTTAGGCAGTTATTTATTATTGTAATACATCCTAAATCACAAAAAAAAAAATAAAAAAAAATAGAAGCTTTGTAACAATTAATTGTAGTTATGTTTGCTGAAAACTCGGATACTTTTAGGTGACAAATTAAAAAATCAAATAATTTTTGTACACAACTTAATCACAATATCAAAATTTCTTCTAATAAGGCTCAACTTAATTAATGTAGGCTTAAAACTTATTAAACAAGAAAGTTTTTCTAAAAGTGGGGTATCTGTATCAGGAGTATCTGTTGGATGATGATAAAAAAAATCGAGAGTAATTTATGATTTCGTTTTTAAAACAGAGCTTAGCTAATGGTTTTAATAAATACAAACTCTAATATCATCTAAAGTGAACTTTGTCTAGTTTACTGTAAAGCAATTATTAATTATTTAAATTAAGTATTTATGTAGTTATCGCTTTATATTCATAAAAAAACACAAAACTTGGGTTTTTTCTTTTCTGCTGAAAATCGGCCCATTGTTTATATAAATTTATTTGATGCTCTAGAGGTTTGCTATTATTCCTATAAAAATTTCCCTCTAATTATGGGATACCCTATATATATATTGGATATAGTAAAAATCAACGACATCAATAAATTAACTTTATGAACTTTATCCCCCCCCCCTCTTTTCTTTCAAGATATTTCATAGCTCTCCTCTTCTCAATAACAGTGAAAGCTGAAGAATATTTTCAAAAATCATAGCTAATATACAATTACACCTTCAATGGTCCCTTCTATGCGTTCTATGCATGTCCACTGGTTCAAAAAATTCATAACCACGTCGAAATATGTCCTCCTCAAAACTTCAAAAAACCCATAAACGTGAGCCATAAAACCCCCTCCTAGGCACACCTAGCTCGAGCAACTTTGAATCAGAATCTTCCTCCTCACTTGAGTACTCCATGAGATCTCTCCAATGCGTCACTTTCATTAAATGCCAATGGAGGTTACATTTAGCACTAGAGTGGAGAACTGGTCATTAAAGACGCTCACTTAACTTATAATGCTTTCATGTTATAGTGAGGACTGGATGGCCGAGCATGTAGGGCGTGGATCTCAGAGTGCCCTATTTTGAACGTTGTGGGTTCGATTCCCATCTGGATCGGTTAGTTTTCATTTATCGGCGGCCCCGGGAAATGGATCATGACATTCCCACTCTGGTAAGTACGCGGAGGAAACCTCAAGGTAGCGCTCAATGGTTAGAAAAAAGGAACACGATAGGCCCACTTGCCCGGCTAGTTCTCCAAATCAGTAGCAGTACATGTTATAGTAGTAGATAGGGTTTCATTTTTTATTTTCTAACTGTAATTACTCTGATAGAAAGAAGCATGTTACGTATCGAAGCCTGTTGTACTCTTTAGGGCAAGCTCGGGTGAGCTCGGGAAAGCTCGTGTTCCTTTGATTCGAGATCAATGTGAAAAGGTTAATTGTTTCAAATAAAAAAATTAAAGGTACTTTAGAGGAAACTAATATTGAAAATTAGCCATTTAAGCCCTGTTAGAGAATATCAATGAGAATAAAACCTACATAATATTACAAACTGCTTAATTTTACACTGTTATAATGAATTTGATCAAAATCATTGGAGCCGTTTTCGAGAAAATATTAAAAATGTGTTTCATTAATGATATAAAGTGCCACATCCGGTTAGCCGATTTCGACGAAAAAGTTGCCGTAACATCTCAGATATATACAAATCTTAAATATGTAATTTCACTTTCATACAACTTCTCGTTTTTGAGCTAGATCTGTCACATACACACACAGAGACCATTTTGCGGGACTTGGTTATTTGGACTCAGGAGCCCTCAAAACATGTATTTCCGTTGAAAACTCAGATTTGAAAATGTTCACGATCGCATTACTGTCTCTTACTATTTATTTCATATAAATGTAAGTGAAATTAATAAAGTGAATGTCAGTTCCAAAATTTCAAAACTTATGAGAAAATTGTACTTTCAAAAATATGAAAACAATGCAAACATAACCTCTCCAATTTTAGTAAATTTTGATTTCCTTTTGGTACTTTTGGTAATAGGCCTTTGCACATTGGGTTTATTACATAGCTCCTTTTATTTACACCTCTGTACATTCACGTATATTCGTTAGAAGAACCAATATTACTTCAGAATTTTTCATTTAGATCACCTATATTTTTGAAATAGTTGTAACTTTATAAAAATATAGCTGGCGACTGTATTTACTTTAGTTCTTATCGTAGTTTCAGTGGCAGAGGATTATTTTAAAATTCAAATCATCTGTATAACCAGCAGATTATAGTGTTATATTAACATAAGAATGGCGTTCATAGAATTCATTTGATATGTCTATTGAAAAAAAAAATTCTTATTGAAGATAGGGACAAAACCTGATCAAAGAAATATTTCAATACAATAGCGCCCCTTTCAGCCGTTCCCATCTCCAAAATAAATCGGTGATTTTAAATTAATCGGTTTAAATCTAAAAATTCAATTTTATTCAAATTTTTCCGCTCCTCTAAAATTACCGTCTAAGGTCACTCACCAGCTGAAGCTTCCGCCAAAATAAGATTTTTTTTTTCATTGGTCCATATTTTTTTCAATGATTGATCTCAACCAAATACATAATGTATCACAATATTTTTTCTTATACAACTATAACGCATGTATAATGGTGTAGAGATGGTTGACCGTGGATATAATATGAGAAGGAGTTAATCGGGGGGTGCGGTCAAATAAATACTAAATTAAAGTATAGTAATTATTTAATTTTTGCCGACGTTTCGACCCACTTTGCAGGTCGTAGAATGTAGCACTGCGGGAGGCAGTTGAAACACTGCTGTGTTTATGTTTAAAACACCAGTGTTTCAACTGCCTCCCGCAGTGCTACATCCTACGCCCTAAAGACGACCTGCAAAGTGGGTCGAAACGTCGGCAAAAATTAAATAATTACTATACTTTAATTTAGTATTTATTTGACCGCACACCCCGATTAACTCCTTCTCATATAACGCATGTACGTCAGCTACTAAATGTTAGCACATGTCAATTAAACATATAAAGTTTTTTTATAAAATATTAGGACAAATGTACATAGTTAACACATCATGTATTTATTCGACGACGGCTTCAGGAGCCATTTTCAAAATCATGCAAAATAATTTTAATTTAGTTGTTATACTTCAAACTACATAATTATAAAACAGATATTGATCAATAACAATCAGTTATATAAATAGTCCAAATTCTATTTTATAAGATTTTTTTTTGTATTTCATGAAAAACGTTTTAAAAAATTGGCACCGAATCTAAAAAATATTACTAGAAAATTAAACATATAAACATTTTATAAGTTTTATAATAACCCCCTCCCCTAAAAATAAAAAACAAAACTGAATCCTGAATCTGCTACAGTCCTAGGTAGTGTTGCCCAAATGCGAGACCGAGACGAGTCTTGGTCATGCAAACTCAGTCTTGGTCATGGTCTTGGTCTTGCGCAAGAGTCTCACAATGGTCTTGCAGTTACTTATTAGCTTATTACTATAGATATGTTACTGTAATTTTTTAGATAAGAGAAACCTAACTATGCCCAAATGAAAAATTAGAGGAGTTAAATGCAAAAGTAAATTAATTATACCAATTATTCACATATAGTAATTAAGATTGTCAAGTATTAGTAACTATTTTGCCTTAATTTTTATTCAAAAGAACGATTTTTTTTACCAGTCCTGGTCTTGGTCTTGCAACAGTTAGGCGGCCTTGGTCTTGGTCTTGCACTTTGCAAGACCAAGACCGATTTTGGGCAACACTAGTCCTAGGTATGTACCTGAGAGTTGGTAAATGGTAGCCTGAATTAATTACGGTTTTGAAAGACTACAATTAATGTATTAACATTATTTTTTCTGTATTATGTATTTATTCTTCAAAACTATCTCTAATTAGAATAATATGGAGTGTATTGTTATTAATTCGGAATTTTTCGGCATGTTAAACTGTTTACACATTTTTTTTTTAAATTTCACTTGTCAATTCCCCCAACGTCTGACGTCACATGGTAGCCTGGCTGTTATAGCGCCTTTGGTTTAGTGTAAAAAGTCAAACGGATTATAGGAGTAATTGACAGATTAATGAAAAGTGGAGAAATTGGTTATACAGGTAAAAATTCCTGTTCCTCATCTTGATATAATATACTAAAAAAAAAAAAAAAAAGGAACATTTCGTAAGACAAACATAAATTATTAAACATATATCTCAAAATATGTTAATAAACATGCTAATCTGAATTTGCATAAAGCAGTAAAAAAAATGATAATAGCAGTATCCTGAAGCTATATTTGGATTTTAATTTTGCGATTTGTAATGAAAACAAATTCATATAGCTTTAGGAGTATTTAGACTGCTACCTTGAAATTTACAATGCTAATTTAAAATTTAAAATATCATTATCACTAACAGTAAGGTATTTACAAACATAATATGTTATCTTTGCCGAATCTAATATAAAAAGAAACTCACTGGGTTGGTTTAGAATAAGATTTAAAAAAAAAGCTTAATTGCGGCACAGTGTTCCCCAATAAATAAAATTATTTCAAAGAAATAAATTCACATCTGATTAAGTCAAATTTCATAATAAATTACACTAAAAATCGAAGAAAAAATATATATATTTTAGTTGGCAACCTTTAGTGAGTATTAACTGTTAATAATTGAATTAGGTTATTTTTTGTTGTGGTTATCTTAAAAGTCTTATTTGCACTATTATCATTTCTTACTCTGTTGAAAGGACGCGTAATTCAATTGTTAATATTTAATTTTGGTACTAGATGCGGCCTTTAAGAACGCCAAGAACAAGATGAGAGGTCTCCATATAGGACATATAAAGATACAAGCGCTACATTTAATTGTGTTTGCCTTCGCAAACGTTATATTGGTGTTTGGAAGGAATGAAATAGATCTTCAGTTCAACCGCAGGATGATCTCGCCCATTATAATATGAATATAGGCCCCGAAAAGTCCATAAAGGTGACGAGATTGGGAAAAATCCAAGTACCTGGAGACCGAGTATTCAGGCTAGAAATGGAAGAGCTGGAGGCAGTGGAAACATTCAAACACCTTGGAGCACTTATGCACGACCGAGGCATCATAGATTGTGAAACAAGGGAGAGAATAGCTGCAGCAGGAAGGTTATTTAATGCCCTACGATATTCCTTTGTCAGAAAACCTCAAGTTTCGAAAGATGCAAAGAAAGTAGTGTACAAGACCTTACTGCCTACCCTATCTTGTTTCAGTGAGTAAAGGACCATAACCAGCAAGCATACAATCTCGGAATAAAATCGTTACATGAAACTTTGGTGAGGAATCGTCTGCGATAGTTCGAACATGTCTCACGGATGTCAAGTGAGAGATTAGCAAGGCTGACTTATGACATGAAGGTTGATGGAAGAAGAAACAGAATACGCCCTAAGAAAACCTCTGAGAGGAAGGTGTCAATGAGGCATCTGTGGCCAGGAATCTTAATAGGAGAAGGTGAAGGGAGATGGCTGAGGATCGAGCAGAATGGATCATGTTCTAAAGAAAGAACCCTCACGCTGCACCGGACGGTAGGCGAGGAGCGGATTGAGAAGAAGAAAAAGAATATGTCATTTTAATACTATAATATGTATTTTGTGTTTTTATCCAAATTACGACTAAAACAATCTGTCGAGGTAGGTTAATAGAGAACACAGAAGGTCTGGTCAGATCGTGTTCAAAAAGAACAGATGAGAAAAAGAACTTGCAAATTAATCTCGGTCGGTGAGCTAACGGATAAGCCTTGAGATCTCGTAATACGGTAACCATAAACGAGAGATGATTCATCAGACTTTGTGGGAGGAAGAAACACCAACGAAGCGATGAGCCTTCAGACTTGTTATGTAGAACTAGAAGCAGACGGAAAAACATGCGAATCTTGTATGGAAGAGAGATAGAAAAAAAAGGTAATAAGTACATAGGATAAAGAAAAAGTTAGATTGAAAAATGAACCGAAAGAGTATATATAATATACTGATCAATTCTGATTAGGAGAAAAATTTTCATTTAAGCTGCAAAAAGCTAAGAGGATCGTACTCCAGTGTAAAAACATAGAGTACGAGAGTGGTACCTGTTTAGTCTATTTATGTATTCTTATCGGTTTATTTTGTATAACGAAAACTTTATTACAAGAAAATAAGACACATCATAAATATAAATATTTACATATTAAAAAAAGAGATTTCTAAATAATAGAAATCTTATGTATTTGATAAGTTGGTTATAATATCTTATATAGTACAATATAATTTACTTCTATATATATAGCTTATGAAATACCTGAGCTAATTTCAATAAACAGGATAATTTTAATCGCCTCAGTAATTCACAGAGAAACTCGAATAAAAGTTTTCAAGGATTTTGAAATATGATCGATTATAATTTTTTATTAAGACTAGCGTTCAAATGCTTTCTTCAGATAGAAATGTGAATAATTCACAGATTCAATAGCCTTATTGGAAATTGCAATATATTCTTCGTCCAATGCTATATCCAAAATATGATATAGAAATAAAACATTTCTGAATATTTAGTGTACTGACAACTGGAATAATTTTTCTACTAAAAACAGGCATACACATACGCTTACTAGTAACATGAATTAAATACATTTTAGTTGTTATTTAGCTCCATAATCTAAAATGTCAATCAGTTATGTATTTATCTATAATATATTATACTCAAGATCTCAACGTACGGTACGGAGTGGGAAAAACTAAAATGAATCCGAATGGAGTGAGATATCTAAATGAATATATTTTTAATAAATCGATAGAAAAATCGCTGTTAGTAATGTTGTTATTTTATATATCTTATTAATACATATATTTGTTTAAAAAGTGACTCAACAACTCTTGAGACAAGGCTTATCGAATCGGGTGACGCCACGGCGGCAGCTGACGGTTTGAGGACATACTTGGCCATTTTTTTTCCCCTCCTATGTCGAATTAAAAATGACGAAACCTCAACTTTATCTTTTGCCATGAATAACTATTAATACATTTACGAGATGAGTTGAGTATAAAATTAATTATTGCAGTTCATATTTGGTCAACTTACAAATATACTTTCCAGAAAGTAAATTATATTGTTTATTTATATTATTTTTCCTTTAAAAAAAAGAATATTTATATATAAATAGATGTGTGTACAAGCGTGTTTTTTTTTTTCTGTTATCTTTAGAGACTCTGTGGAAGTTATGTTGCCTGAACCTCCACCTCTATCTACCATTTATACAAATACCCCAACGTTTAATTAAATGTTTAAAGATTATGTTTAAATATAGAATAACAACTCAGTAATGAATACCTTTATTCAATATTCTAAGAAAAATAAAATGATTTTTTGAAATTATTAAACATTTAATTAAAGATGTCCTAAATCCTTTTCTTAGGGCGCTTTGGGGGGCGCTTTTTATGAAAATGATATCCAATTTGGGATTGGGCCCCCCGAGCCTCGCCTTTTTTAAATTTTTTTAATAAGTTAAGCCCCGGAGGGCCCAATCTCAAATTGGATATCATTTTCATAAAAAGCGTCCCCCAAAACCTATAAGTCGACCCTGATATCGATTTAATTCCAAAAGTTAAAAAAAGTCGTGGCCCGGGGGTCCCAATCTCAAATTGGATATCATTTTCATAAAAAGCGCCCCCCCAAAACATAAGAGTCGACCCTGATATCGATTTAATCCGAAAAGTTAAAAAAAGTCGAGGCCCGGGGGGCCCAATCTCAAATTGGATAACATTTCCATAAAAAGCGCCCCCCAAAACATATACGACGACCCCGATATCAAATAAATCGGAAAGGTGAAAAAAGAATTAGGTTAAATAAAATAAAAACATTTTTTTTTTTCAAAATTACTCATGGCGTTAAAATTTTTCATGAGCAATTTACTCATGGAGATAACATTTTTCACGAGTGATTTACTCATGAAGGAAAAATATTTCATGAGTAATTTTCAAAATTACTCATGGCTAAGCTTCCAAGAGTGATCACTCGTGACGTCACTGCTCGACATTTACTCGAGTAAATGCCCAACACTGGCTTGCTACTAGACTAAGAGCTATCGAGCATTTAATTTAACGGAAGGGCTAAAAGCTAGTGACTCTTTTAAATTTATATAAACCTCATTTGAACACACAACTTCGGTGAGTCGGTTGAAAGGCGTTTCTATGTGAAAATTTAAATCAATGAGGCGAAATTCGACGGTTCATTTAACGGAAGACAATACCGCTGAAACTTTAAGATATCTAAAGAATATGACCCCCTAAAAGAGAATACACCTTGACTGACGATGTACTCATTTGCGTTTTGAAAACTGACGCTTTGGAGTCATCAAATTAGAGTATCCGATGTTAGTTAGACGAGGAAAGAATTCAAATAGTCGGGTTCTTGCTATGGATGGAAGTATCTCATGCCAACAGAATATATAAAAGCTATGTAATTTATTTATACATTTTAGTTATGTTTAATAAATATAGTTAAATTAGCCGAATCAAAAGCATTGAAAAGATAAAAATCACTTAAGTTGAGAGGGGCAGATACTACGAGTGAAATACGTCTTCGATTCCATGAGCTTTAACAGCTGCTAAACCCTCTCACATATTCACATGAGGTACATAGGAAAATTTAATGTTCTTTCAAATTGAAGTAGTAGGAAATTGTTAATAATAAAAAATAAAAAAAAAGAATTAAATTACAAAATAAATTAAGAATATTACGGAAATGACAAAATGAATAAGGATATATAATGAGACATCAAATAAATAAATAAAATAACATACAGAAATAAGTAAAATAAAGAAGAAAACTTAATAAATAGTTAGACACGTCTGAGGGAACTAGGTACTAAAGGTTTCTTACAATTGTTGAAAATTGTAAACAAAGCATTTGCTACTAAATACCTTCAGAGGAAATATTTTTCTTGTATTGAGGTCCTTAGTTCATATTTTCAGTTTGGCCTCTTAGCCCTGGAACATCCTAAATATTAATGAAGTTTATTCGGGAATATTTTGAAATTCGCCTCAAGTTGTGTACAAAAATTATATCATTTTATTTCCTATCATCTAAAAATAACCATGTTTTCAGCCAAAATTACTACAATAAATTATTAAAAAACATTAATTCTTTTTTCCTATGACCTGGGATGTATTATAATAAATATGAATGCATAAATACACTTTTTATTTATTCAAATAAAAATGTAAAAAATAAAGGTTTTTCGAATATTAATCATCCTAAGTGGTTATTAAACTTTGTTTTTTAACAAAGATCTCTATTGTAGATATTATCCGTATTTTTATGTGCCCAAATAAATATTAATAAGCTTAACATTTACGTTTTCCTGAAAATAATTGAAGCAATCAGCAGGTTTCTTTATCTAAAATGTAAATATTAGTATTGAAAAGATTTAGTTGGAGGCTTATAAATACGGATCAATATCTATAATTAGAGATTTTATAATAAAAAAAACACAGTTTTATCTTTACTTAAGGTGATAACAATTCGAAAAGCCATTATTTTTGACATTTTTTAAAAATAAATGTGTACATGTGTTAAAAGTGTACTTATGCATTTATACAGTGACAGGCAAAAAATTCCACACACTTGATTTTTTCATGTTTTCATCTAAGAAATTCCACCCACTTGTAAAAAAAGTTGTATTTGTATATAATACATGGTATTTGTAGATAATACTTAGTATTTATGGAATTTTATAATCTTTTTTACCTTTAATAATTAAAATGTGATTGGGTAAGAAAGATTAGAGAAAAAAAATTGAAAAACGAACCATTATTATTCTAAAAGAAATTAATTACATCATCGTTTAGTAGCGCGTGTATCCTCATCTTGCCTTCACTACTTCTTGGAGACGCCTCGGCATACTTTCCACCAGTCGGGAAATGTCTCTTTGCTGGAGGATAGCCCATTTCTCCCGAAGAGCCCTTTCCGAGTCTTCCGAGGTTATCCCATAAATGCTCAATGGGGTTCAAATCTGGAGAACGTGCTGGCCAGGTTAAAACCTCAACATTTTTCTGTTGAAGGAACGTCTGCACTATGCGGGCGACATGTGGGCGTGCATTAGAATAGAACGATCGCCGATTTCGTTGAGGATAGGCAACACATGAGGTTCCAAAATCTCATCTACATAGCGAATGGCCGTCAAAGACCCTCCACGAACAACAACCAATTCTGTGCGGCGCTCCATTGAAATCCCAGCCCACACCATTAAGGAACCACGTTGGAAAGGTTGGCTCTGGGAAAAATTACAGGCTGCATATCTTTCGTTTCTTCTTCTCCAAACTTTTTCACGCCCGTCTGGAGATCGAAGAGCGAATCTTGACTCATCTGTAAAAAGTACAGCACTCCATTCGTCCATAGTCCAATGGCTGTGTTCTCGAGCAAAAGCTAGCCGTATTACTCTGTGAGTTCTGGTCAACTCTGGTCCTCTTACTGGACAAAAAGTCATTAATCCATACTCATTTAATCTTCTCCGAGTGTTACGTTCAGAAATTTGCACACCTCGAACTTCTTCGAGCTGATGAATCGCTTGAACAACGGTAAGGTGCCGATTTTCAAAAATTCTCAAAGTCAAAAACCGGTCATCCCGTGGTTTTGTTACCCTAGGCCGTCCAGAACCGAGCCTTCTATTGTAAGAACCAGTTTCCTGAAAACGTCTGACGGCGTCTCGTACAGTTTCATATGGAACTCCGATGGCATTAGCTGCATATCTAATGGAACGTCTATCATCAATAAGTGCCACACCACGTGCAACATCCACAGCACTAAGAGGCATTTTTAAACTTAATATTGAAAAAATTAAAAGCCGGAGACTAAGAAATGTGCTACAAGAAACGGCACTGAATTAATGATACTGAATAAAACATTTTGATTCTATAGAAAGTAAACATTGGAATCTAGAATCATTTCATTGAATTAAGGATTAAGGGTTATTGTCCTCTATATAAACATTCCTAATTGAAAACAAACAAAAAGATTACCTATTTATTCATTAAAAACAATAGAGCAATCCAAAGCAGAAATATTTTTAGATGGAAACATGAAAAAATCAAGTGGGTGGAATTTTTTGCCTGTCAGTGTATTTAATATACCCCCATACCAGACTCAGTCTACTAGAAACCGCCCGACGTTTTCGACTACTGCAGAATTTACTAGACAAACGCTCTAAACTTCCAACTATTTACAAAATACTTATATATATAACTATAATAAGGCCTATTTGGACTTACGGGATCGAGCTTTGGGGCTATACTAAACCATCAAATTCCTCTCGTATCCAATCCCTATAATCCAAAACCCTTTCGTAAAATCCTCAATGCTCCCTACTTTTTCACAAATAAAATCATCCATAACGACCTTAATGTACCATATGTTTCCGATTTACCTCAATCCAGATACCTATCCTTCCATAGTAAACTTCTGAACCATCCTAACCCTCTTGTTTCCAACCTTGCTTCCTCTTCTATTCCTGACAACCCTCCGAGGCGTCTGAAAAGAAGATGGCCTAGGGACCTTCTAATATAGAAATATAATTGGATTGCTACCAATAGGTAGTTTCTATCCATGTTGTACATGTCATGTTACTTTTTCGAAAATTTAGTTGTTGTATTTATCATTTAATACAGTTGTAAATTTTAATAATAATAATTAAAAAAAAGAATATTTATATAATTCGTCCCACATTGTTGAAAAAAAAGAAAGAAATTAAAGCTTAAAGAATAATATATTTTAGTCATTTTTGCTGAAAATATGGGTAACCACATTGAAAAATTAATTTCAGGTGACAGGATAAAAAATCACATCATTTGTATACACAACTTGAGGAGAATATCAAACTTTTTCCTAATAAACCTCAAGTTAATTAATATTCACGTATAGCTTGTTAAACAAGAAAGTTTTTCTAAAAATGGGATATCTGTATCTGGGATATCTGTTGGATGATGATAAAAAAAACGTCAAAGTGGGGAAAAATTAAGGAAGTGACTAGGAGCCTACGGGTTTCAAAAGGAAATAGGTGACGGGAATAATTTAGACGTTTTAGGGTGGAAATGGTACGACGGTAAATATTGGATATATGATTTTTCCACGAAAGCGTTTGATCAACAGTTATTCCAAGATTTTTGATGGTGGGGTAAAATTTGATGGGATTATTGTGTAGGAACAGATTTGGAATATTAGGAACAGTTTTAAGGATATATAAGTTGAAGGTAAGTAGAAAAACAAATAATGGACTACAATTATTGCTTTTAAATTTAAAATAAGTTATTTTTTTTTGTAAATTAGAATAATTGGTGGATCCAGAAAATTGGTAAACTGGTATCAAGTTGGCGCTCATCAATTTTTAAAATAAGTTTCATTTTTTAAAATTATAAAACATCAACAAATTTCAAGATTCGGAGGAATATTGACATTTATAAGAAAATGCCGCTTTGGTACATTGAAGTGGACTTGTTATCTCAATTTAATTTTATAACAATCTGCGTAACACCAGACTCACGCCATACTATTTTTAAATATTACACATTGCTTTCTTAATTTTATATTTGCTTGTAATTTCTTTATAGAAAAAAAAATACGAAAACATGTCTGCGATGTAATTGAAAAAGTATCACAATCGTTTTGTAGATTCAAAAGCCTTGTAGTGAAAATGAAAAAAAAAACTATAAATAACATTAAAAGTTGAATGGTTGCGATTTTATCTTCCTGAAATGTCAGTTCGAGGCATGAATTCAATCCTTATTCAACAAAATTCATTGATTAATAATATATGATAAAAAAATACGATGCCATCCTCCAAAACGGAATATTATTATGCATTTCCAAGTAAGTAACCTCGTAAATCAAAGTCTCATTTTGTTTTTTTCTTTACAAAAATAAGGTTTATTCCACACGCGCAGCTTATTTTCAGTGTCAGATTCGAAAAAAAAAAAATCTAGTTATGTGATTTTGTTTTAATTACAAAAGAATATGTCCTGAATTTTTCAATGTTTTGTAGCAAAAGCAGTGCTTGAAATTTTTTTTTCAACTCATTTTATTTCGAATTTTTTAATTTACATTTTCTGTAAATATGTTGTGAACGATTACCAGGGTCTTATATTGTGATGACATGTAATATTATAAATAAAATAAAACATTTTATAATATTAAATTCTATGAACATTCCTAGTGTCGTTTTTTTATATATATAAAATACGATAATATATGCCATATAAAATCAGTTGAAAGTATAATGCATTGCAAATTACAATATTCTAATTATTATTAAAACTATTAGAACATTATTGAGTTTTTTCGGATGAATTAGTATTAATAAAACTTTAAAAACAATTATTTGCTAATGGATGTTTAAAAAAACCTGCGATAAATGATTCATTGCTGAAATCACAGGTGGTTGAGGAAGGATGCTCTCGACTCGAAATAACATATCTTATAAACATTTAAATTACTACATAATGTATTATTTATTATATTTAGTTACTGTATGTAATACATGTATAATTAAAGTAATACATATTTTACTATCCATTAGTAATTATTATAAAATTACTATGAGTCGATGCTCCTAAATTCAAACCACATTTCAAAAATAATATTTTCTAATCGAATTTATGGGAATGATGTATCAATTAATTTATATATTTTAAGAGGCACTGACACTAGTTTCAACATCCGTGTAATTTAATTTCTTTCTTGTGATGAAGATAATAAGATATGTGGGTCCAATCAGCATAAAAGATAAGAGATAACTTCCGTTGTGTAATTTCTAAAAAAAAAAAAATATTGCATTCATGTTTCGAAATCGAAGTAATGAGCTAAAGAGAACTAATACAAAGGAAAAAAAAAAAAGAATGCAAATTTGCATCTTAACAGATAAATAAATAACTGAGGAGCCTAGTGTTGACAAGAATAGCATTCTTTTGAATACCTTCATTTGTTTTTATGCTAACAACTTGAAATGTCGTGAGACCCAAAAGAACTGCTACACTTTTTGCTCAGTGTAATTTATTATTTGGCAAAAGATGCACAATATTTATAGTTAATTAGTAAAATGTTATTTAAGCATCAACTATGAAAGTAAATATATATTTAATATTTTTTTCTTTAGGCTTTACGGACCTTTAGATGCCTTCTCCACCTCTTCTTATCTTGGGCTTCAGTTTGCTCCATGCAGCTCTGCATTATTGATTCTATCAACTTGCTTGGATTTTGGCTTACATATGGTCTCAAGACACCATGCCAGCTATTATGGAATTAATTGTTGTGTAGAGCCTTCATATCATAAGATATAGACTGAATAGTTTCTGAAAGCAGAAGTTTATTGATTCTTCTCCATCCCATGGTTTTTGATCCCAGATCGATCGGGTTGTCTTGTGGGTGACATTCCTTTCATTTTTTTTTTTTATGGCACTAGTTAGAGTAAAGGTCTCAAAGCCTCACACTAAAAATGGCTTTATCGTTGCTTAATTTGAAATTTCTAAAAATTGTTCTGGATTTCAATAGTCTTGAAAAAGAGATCCTCTTATCTCTAACAGTCAGTAATTTATTGAGACCAAACTGGAGCCAAGGTGTTTGAATCTCTCTAAGTCTGGGACGATTTTCCATGTTATTGGGGGTGGATTTTCGGTTTACCATCATGTTTTTGTGTTTTATTTTTATTCACTAGTAAGCTTTATTAGCGATTCCCTCAATATCCTCTTGGTAGTTTTCGAGTACTATATCGTGTACATATCCTTAATTATTATGATACTTTCGGACATGCTCACCAGCATTATCGCATGATGTTATCACTTTCTCGGCTAAGTTGAACAGCATCGGCAAGATTCCATTTTCCTGTCTCAGTGCTGTTTGGAATTCGAAGGATTAAGATATTTCTTCTGGCATTTAAAACTTTAAAAAATGAAAAATAAAAAACGCAAATTACGTCCTAACATATTCACATCCACATTACATTAACTCCTGAGGCGTAAGACAAGAAAATGGTTCCGGCATCTTCTAAGTTATTACATTATTACAGATGGAATGTTTCTTCACTCATTAGTCATCTACAAACAATTATAGTATATATTACTGCTACTACTTTTTGGCTCTACAGACCGATGTGGTCCTTGGCTTCCTCGACAAGTCTTCTCCAGGTAGTTCCATCTTGTGCCGCCGCTCGCCAGTTGAAGATGTTGAGTAGGTTGCGGGCATCCCTGGCAACAGTGTCCTCCCATCTAAGACGAGGTCTTCCTCTTCCTCCCATCCAGCAATTTCCTGGACATTTCTTCTTCCGGCATGCGTGCAACTTGGCCAACCCACCGCATTTTTACCAAGCTAATAAACTTAAGGGGAGCGGGGTAGCTCAGTGGGTGGGGCACTAAGCTTCCAATGTTCAAGGTCTCAGGTTTGAATCCCGGGTCATGACAGAAAAAATATTTATTCTGTTTCATTGGCCTTGGGGTAGGGAGACCTTACTGGGGCACAACTAATCCCTACAAAGTTAGTTAAATAATTGATTAAGGGGGAAAACCTAGCGGTTGAGCGTGATCCTGGCCCGATCCCCTTCTTGCAATACCGTTGGCTTTGTAACAGTACTTTCCCTAAATAGTATTGAACCCAAGACCCTTCATGGGTTGTCGTGGCACAGATTTTTTTTTTTTTTTAATAAACTTAATTATGTTAGTCTTGCTATAAAGTTGGTAAATCTCCAATCCTTGCCGGTTCAAATATCCGTCGGAGAATTATTCTTTCGGATATAATGAGGGTCCAGGTCTCTGATCTATATGTTAGGAAATACTTTTTAATCTATATCACACTTTTTATTAAAAGTATTATAAATATCCTTGTGAATTTCAATTAACATTAAAAAAAAAACTGAAGTTTCTCAAGATAATAAAGTTACCTCAATATTACTGTTCAGAAGGATCTTTATTTTAAACTAATTAATTTGATACCTGGTATTTATTATTCCAGTACAATCAAATTCCGAAGATCCATAATGTAGATTAACAGCGGCTACATATATATTTTTTTCTTAAATTTACATATAGAAGAATAATTTAAACAAAGAAAGCCATGTGTAAGTTTTGTTAAGATTAAGATTTTAATTAATGTTGATTAAAATTTACAGGTGTAGCTTAATAACGAAAAGATCCAAGAGGGATACGACCTTAATGATTTTTGGAAACGTTTTACCATATTATATTTGCGAAATTTCAGCTGCATACTTGGCCATCAATAAAACCCTTCCTCTTTTAAATGAATATAGAAAACTGCTATCAAATTTGGAGAATTATTTAAACAAAAAAGAAAAATTAACAACCAAAGACGGGGAAGGACAAGATGGTGGCAGATAACACAAACCATTCCCGGAGGTGAAAGCATGACGAAAACAACATTATTGATTGGGTGAACTGTGGTGCTGAAGGTGCTGGTTTTGAGCAGATTACTGATGAGTGAATTGTCAACAAAGCATGAAGCATTGAAGCAGTTGCTAATGTGAATCTGTAGGAGAAGAGACCGAATCCACCGCATGGCAATGAATAAGTGATCAAGTGCCACTGGAACCTGGAACATGGAACATCTAACCGCTCTTCCATTATTTAGAGCAAGCCGGCGACGCACTCCTCGCCGACAATAACGAGTGACAAATTATTTTAAAAAAACTTTAATTATTTTATATTATCATTTTACTAAACATGTTCATTTAAAATAATTTATAACTAGTTTCTAATATGTTAGTAAGTTAATTTGATAATTTATTTACATATTTCTTGAGATATAATTTTTTTGTTATTTTTCACATGGATGTCAGTGAAATTTGGTTATAACTAAAAATGATAGGACACCATTCTGAACAGAATCGGCAGTTGATTGGATTTACTTTTAATTTGGCTTAAATTAGTTTTATTTTATTTGTTTAGGGAGTCCTACCACCCGGCAGTATCTCTTCAAGTCTGTGCATGTCATTATTTCTGATGTGTGCATTTTTACTGGTTTTATTCTTTATACAGTTGTAAATTTCATTAATAAATAAATAAAAATATTTTTATTTGTTTGAATTTGTTTTTGTATTATTTAAATTTTAACGTTAAATATCTGTATATATTGGATATATGTATATATATTTAATTTAAATTTACTTCTTCTGTAGCCAATAATTTTTTTATTATAATTTATCGATCTATATAATTTTATTTATAATACTTTTATATTATTTTACTTTTGACTTTATTTTTGTTATTATTACTTATCATTATTATTTAATTTATTTGGTTTGTTCTTAATTATTTATGTACATTTAGCATTTGAGACAATAAGGCGGTTTTAAACATCATTTTACGATACCTGTCAAACATTTATGACACTAGAATAGTATGTTCAACCAGTCTTTATAATATTCCAGCCACGGTGCTCAATAATTTTCACTTAAAAGTTGTTCTATTTTTTTTAATATTTTTATAATGGCACTAAGGTCCTGCAAGAACCCGGACCTCCTATACTTCAACCAACCGATCTCCATGATCCTGTGCTATCTCCCTCCATCTCCGAACAACCAGCCGCCTCAAATCATCCTCCACATTCTCCAGCCATCTGATCCGTGGACGTTCTCTACTTCGTTTGCCATCCGGCTTCTCATAGAGCATCCTTTGGTTCGACGTTCTTTCCACATGACCTATCCATCTTATTCGATCTCTTTTTATCAATGCCAAAACAGTTCACGCAGCTCCATTATTCTTCTCTCTCAGGAGTTGACCATGCGTTCTCCGTTTTTGCTCAAGGTACAGAACTCTCACCCAACATAACCACTGGCCTTACTATGGTTTTATAGATGAGAATTTCGATTCTTTTCGAGAGTGACCTATATTTCCAATCTCTTTGCAGTGAAAAGTAGCATCTATCTATCTACCTGCAGCTATGCTAGCCTTTATTTCACTCCTTTAACTTATTATTGTATGCAACTAGGCTTGCCAAGTACTTGAACTGGTTTACAGTCCTAAAGTTGTAATCTCTTAAAGTTATTTCTTTTTTCACTTACTTTTCCCTTGTAGAACTTTTCATGTAAACCGTCTTATTTTCTTTAACTCCAAGACCCAGTTTCACCGCTGAATCTTTGAATTCCTGCAATATCCCTGATAATGCTGCTTGAGTTGTAGGGGTAATGGCAACATCATCGTCAAATGCTATTTGTTGAAACAGGCGATTATAGATGGTTCTAATGGAATGAATTGCAACTTCCAGGGTATAGTGTATTACATAATAAATATCAAATATACACTGATAATCAAACAATTTTACTGTCTCAATAAGAAAGCATATGGTGTACATGGATATAATACATGGAAAATCTTTCTCTTAGGCTATTTCAAAAGCAACAGAAGTTTAACATATGCTATCTAAATTACCTGTGCTGGCAAGTTATAGTAGTTGAATAATTAATGATAATTAATTAGACAAAATTAGGTGACAAAAGATCTACATGGCCTGTAATGCCAACAGAAAAAAAAAGAAGATAAAATGCATATAATAGAAACCTTATAAGAATATAACATACAGAAAGATATTTACATATATTAGACAAGACAAGATTAAAAAGAAGGGGAGGTAGTGGATCACCCCATCTCAAGCTATTATCGACCTCATACTTTTCGGACAGGGAATTTCTAAGATTCACTCGGCTGGTAGTCTTCGTTAGCGTCATTTTTGTTAATCTGACCCATTTCTTTATTACATAATTTCTTTATTAATTTTTTTATGAAGGAACGTTCCACCATTGTGATTTTCCTTTACCTAAATGTCATTTAGAACATTTCTCCAGAGTTCTCGATGGATGACTTGCTCTTTTCTGATCCCATGTCCCGCCAGGACAGACCTTCGATCTTCCTTTTTTCCTACTTTCGTCTACTTCCAGTTTTATGCTTTTTTTAGGAACCATTCTACAGACATTTTTTTGACGTTTCCAAACCCACTTAATCTGTTTTCTTCAATATCTGCGAGAATGTTCTTTTTCACCTTCATCAGTTCCAGAATTCTTTCATTTTTAATTCGTTCCCTTGTGGATTTTCTAGCTGCTCTACTCCAAAAGTCCATATCGACTGCTAGCAATCTTTTCCGGTATGTGGCATTAAATACCCATGTTTCCGAAGCATAGGCGTAGATTTGTATATTAGCTTTTTTGTACTCAGCTGTATACTAGAGATCCAAAGGACGCCGTTAAGCATAGTATAGCTATTACTTTTCTCTCTTCTCCGATTTTCCATTCTATTGGGTTGGCAAATAAGTTCTTTTGGTTTTCCTGTTTATTTTTATGTCACTATAATACACTTCTTATCTGCTGAATCAATCCCTAAGGTGGATTGTTTATCCTGTTTGTAATATGACAACAACTATATCTGTTAACTCTTGTTGAAACTAGCTTTGTATTGTGTTTGCTATCGTACTGTGAATATGGAAGAAAATATCATTCATTATCGGCACATTTTGTTGAATTATTTCAAAAAAGGTAAGCGTGCTGCAGAAGCTCTTGCAGTGTTTATGAGGATGATGCCTTAACGGAAAGCACCTGTCAAAATTGGTTTGCCAAATTTCATTCAGGAAATGTTGACATAAACGATGCTCAACCATATTAATATTATATATGCAATATTAAGGCCATTGTTGATCAAAATCCCACCAAATCAGTGCGAGAGATTTCTATGGCCCTAAATGTGTCGCACACAAGCGTAGAAAACCATTTGCACAAGCTTGGCTATGTGTTTCAGGCTTAATGTTTGGGTCTCTCAGAGGATTTTTTATCACAAAAAATGTTATAACTTCAATACGACTTTAGTTATCTACAAGAAATTTAGCAGGAATTTAGTACCACATAAACTAAACAAAATGACACCAACATGACCTTCGTAAACAAACTACAAATGGAGATAAAAAATAAAACCTATACGGATTTTTTGTTTATTTATTCCTAATGTAGGCATTAAATAAAAAAAAAATAAAAAAAAAAACATTCACACGGCTTTGTAGTACAATAATTCTGCTTGCAAACGGATATAGTAACATCGAATTTGGAGAACATCCTGAATAGTTATGAATGATCGGAAGGTTGTGTTCCACCAAGATAACGCTAGGCTCAACACCTCATTGATCACTCGCAATAAATTATTCAGCCTTGGATGGGAACTTTTGCCCCACCGTCCCTATTCACCGGACCTAGCTCCAAGTGAGTACCACTTATTCCGGTCTCTGCAGAACTCCATGAATGGAAAGAAATTCCAAAAGTAAGAGGGCATAAAAAACCACTTAGATCAGTTTTATACAATAAACTCTAGACATTCAATGAACATGATATTATGCAGTTAGTAGAATGATGGGAAAAAGTCATATTAAATAATGGTCAATATATTGTAGATTAAAATAAATTTTATGTCTATAATACATTGAGTTCACTCTGAAAAACGGAAAGGACTTATTTGCCAACCCAATATATCACTGGTGGGGTTTCTTCATGATTGAATACTTACCAAAGATATTTGAACATATCTACTGTTTTAAAACTTTTTTCAATCAGCGTGTTATCTGTAGATGTACCGAGGTGCTCTGTCTTTTTAAAATTAATTTTCAATCCCACTTTTTATATAACTCTATCCATTTTCTAAACATGTAGTTTATGTTCTCTCTATGACAAAAATAACGTTTGCGATGCATACATCTTCTCTGATTCTTATCCCCATTATAATTTATATACAATATATATATTGACTCTCGAGGATAAATGACTTTTTCCCCGACACAACGTATCCAATTCGTTTATCTTTTAAATCTTTTGTAATATCTTACGTTGGGGAATCAACTTAAAAAGTTGGCGGACAAATTTAAAACAATAATTTTTAATAATTATAAATTAATAAATAATAATAATACAGCACCAAAATAAAGTTCTTTTGTTGATCTTTTTCATTGGGTTAACTAACTGGTTCTACTATCAAGCAAACGGAAATTCTCTCAAACTGAATTGAGTTGTTATTTTGTTTTCTTAAACTTTTCTCTCTTAACACTTATTAGGGGTAGAACAAATTAATTTGGTGTAAATACAATTTAGTTACTGTCATTCGTTGTAAGAGTCATCAATTAAGCTAATTGTCGTTTGCATATTTCAGAGGATTAGCCATCTAATAAAGTTTTATCCTATTTAACCTTTTTGTTACTAATTCGTAAGAAAGTATTAAAACTTAAAAAAACAGCGCAATTTTTTAGCATAAAGGATTGACATTGTTTTGTTTTTTCTAATTGAAAAAATATTAAATAGATAGATTCATTTTTTGTAATTTAACGAGAGGTGTCCCTAATGTAGAGCTTGTTTTTTGCAATTTACAAACAGGTACAAATATCTGATATTAAAAGGGAGTAGAAGGATATTTTATTTGTTATTTAAATTAGACCATTATTCACCAACATTTTATTTATTAGCTATTTTATTACGTTTCGACCATCACTAGGGCCATTTTCAAGTCTTATTGCGTCCTCCATTTGATATTCATTATTAATGCCGTATTAATTTTTTCAGAGAAAAATTAAATTGTCCTGCTATTTAAGAGTTTCCCCTAGTGATGGTCGAAACGTCGTAATAAAATAGTTAATAAATAAAATGTTGGTGAATAATGGCATAATTGATATAAAAAATAAAACCTCAAGACACCAATTTTAGGAACAATGAACAGAAGAAATAGAAGGATATTATTTATTTAACTCAAACTACAATTGTTTGTTAAGTTATTTGGGTGTTTCATTCACATTGAAAAACACAAATAAAAACATATATATTGGGTTATCCCAAAAGTTCTCTCCATTTTCTTTATTTGTTGGTTAAGGTTTATTTACTGTGTTATATATGTACCCTTCTGCCCTATTGCCTTCTCTCATCTCTCAGGAAGTCTTTTATATCCTTTTTCAAAATTGTTGAGACTAATTTGCAAAATATTCATCGATATGCGTTTTTATTTTTATTTCGTATTTTTTATATTATTCACGGAGAGAATTTTTTAACGAAAGGAACAAGTAATAATCGGATGGGGCAAGGCCTGGGGAGTACGGAGGATGAGGTACTAAGTTCCAATCAAACTGTAAGATTTTTCTGTCTTACGACCAACGCAACTTGTTGAATTGGCCGTAAGACAAAATCTTACCGGACAACCTGATATTTAATTGATTTTCTTTTTATTTGGTTTTCAATGAAATTGTTACCTCCGACTTCTCACCATATTATCTATAGTCTGTTATTTCTACACCATTACATTTTAATCCACCACAATTTTAAATCCAGGTTTTACGAAACAGTTGCCAACTATGATCTGCTTAATATCTTTTATTGATGAACTAGTCCAATCAATGTGTGAAATGGATTTTTCAATAATTGAAAAATCTTCTTGTGAAGCTATTTTGGATTTCAAGTGTTTCAAAACTTTTTTATGGTAATTAACTTTTAATTGTGGATTCGAGTTCTGCGCATGCGCTAGATTACGAAATACTAACGTCACCTCGTCTCTTAGACATATTTACTTTTTGTTAGGAAATTGGTGCTATTTTTTGATAAAATTGTGACTGTGTGTTAACTAAACACCTGGACCATAATATATACTAATGCCACAGTGAGTACTGTTGTTATTTATTGTGTACAGTTGTGCGAAGTGAAACCGGTGTATAGAGGCCAGTTCCCTTATCGCACGGCCATAAGTACCTGGCCCAAAGTAGTCAGTTGGCCTGGAGCCTTCACTTGGGAAGGGAGGTCCTATAGCGACTGATACAAAATCAAGGTCACGCAGCGTGTTTTAATTTTATTTCCCATTTCACTTTTTCTTTAATTTTTTTTTTCTTCCCTCACTTTCTTCAGACATGTTATGAGATTTTATCACCAACTCATGTCTTCTAAGGGTGCAACAACGAGATCGCGCTCTGTCGGATCTACACCACGTTCTTCACCTGCGAAAAAAAACTCGTCGATCGAATAGAGTAACGCCACCTGCTCTCTTGCTCCACCTGCACTCCATCTACAGTAACAGATAATATTGAATCTCAACCGGGTACATCTCAGGATATGAGGGAAGAATCTCCCTTTTTTACCCCAAATCCTTACGAGGTACTTCAAAATGAGGTAATGGAATCTGCACCCATTCCCAGAGACCTCAGACCACCTCCAATTTTCGTTAAAAATCTAAAAAAATTCTCTTTACTATGCACCCAGTTAAACAAAATCACACTTCCTGGTAGCTACTCCTGCTTAAGCCGCACTAACGATATTAAAATATCCCCTGGCACAGCTGATGCATACCGCCAAATAATTAAATATTTATCAGACACAAAGGCAGACTTTCACACCTACCAATTCAGGCAAGAGCGTTCCTTGAGGGTAGTAATGCGAAATTTACATCCCTCTACTCCAGTCGAGGCGATCCAAGAAGAATTGACGGCCCTAGGTTTCAAAGTTCGACAGGTCACCAATGTTACGAAGGACGACAGAGACGTTTCTGGAGCAAATAATAGAAAGATAGCATTACCTCTATTTTTCATCGATTTAGAATCCTCAGCAGGAGTCGAAAAAATATATGAAATCAACAGATTGTATTATACAAGTGTCAAGGTTAAAAAACCATACACTAAAAGAGAAATCGTCCAGTGCCACAATTGCCAGGCATATGGACACACCAAAACATACTGCAACCACATCCCAAGATGCGTGAAATGCGGAGAGTCACACAAGACTGGTGAGTGCAAGAAATTGAAAACTACTCCTGCAGTATGTGCTTTATGCTTAGAAGGACATCCTGCTAATTACAAGGGCTGCCAGGTGTATAAAAATATCAAAAATAAATTTCGTAAACCCCGGAACACAGAAGAAACTTCTAAACCCAGAAGAGGGCCAGCTAAAATAGTAGACTCTAGAGTATCTTATTCTCAGTTACTAGGGGGTAGAGTCCTGACTGATAAATGTGAGGCCCTGCCGCAACAGGAACCCCAATCCCAACTCCAACACCCTATCCCTCCTAATGTACAAAACTCTCAACAACCTCATCAACATCACATTCCTTATATTCCTCCTCCATCACAAGCCACTGATCTTACCAGTTTGTTGGCATCTTTTCTCACCGAATTCAAATCCCTCGTCACCCCACTGACATCTCTCCTTACAAATCTCGTATCTCACCTCATCCCTCCTTTAAAAAATCCTTAAATGAATTCCATCAAACCCCTATCAATTCTCCTTTGGAATGCGAATGGTGTTAGAAACCACACTGACGAACTAACAGCTTTATTGCGAGATAAGAACGTCGATGTAGCCCTTATTACAGAAACTCGACTGACCAAAAAACAAATTTTAAATATACCTCAGTACTCAACATATCGTACTGACCATCCAGAGGGTAGAGCTCATGCCGGCACTGCAGTCATTGTACACCAATCCCTCTCTCATCACCTACTCCCATTACCTACTCACGATTTCCTACAATCCACTGCTATCTTAATCAAAACCTTCTCGTTTCCTATTACCCTAGCATCAGCGTATTGCCCTCCCAACCAATCCACCTCTAATATCCAATTTAGTTCCTTCCTTAATTCCTTAGGACACCATTTCATCTTGGGTGCAGACTTAAACGCCAAGCATCAGCAATGGGGTTCTAGAACAACGAATTCTCGAGGTCGAACACTGCTGTCTGCACTCAACTCCCAATATTTCAACCTCGCTCCCCCGAACTCACCTACCAACTGGCCCACTGATCCTAACCGTAATCCCGATATCCTTGATTTCTTCATCCATAGTGGTTTAGGTCCCCTAAAGTATTCCATTGCACGCCTTGATGAACTTTCCTCAGACCACAGTCCATTAATATTCCAAGTATCACTAGCTCCTATTCCCAAACCCTCTCCACCGTCCTTCATCAGAGGCCCAGTCAACTGGAAACTCTTCCATCAAATCCTTTCCGATAAAATTGACCTCAGAATAACCCTGAAAACCCCAGAAGACCTTGACAATGCTGTACATTCCTTAACCACCATCATTCAACAAGCAGTCTGGACTGCCTCCTCTCCTAATCATTCCCCTAGAACTCCAAAGAAAAATAAATTACCTCATCACATCCTCGACCTAATCCATACCAAACGCCGTGCCAGATTGATATGGCAACGTACCAGACATCCCACTGACCGCAGCTCCTATAACTATCTCTGTAAACAACTAAAGCAAGAATTATCCAACTTCAAATCCCAATCCTTTAACTCCTTCCTTACCTCCCTCTCTGCTCACGACAACTCCCTCTGGAATATCACAAAAAAATCCTAAAAACCCATAATATTTCCCATCCCCTCCGTCGAAGTGATGGCTCCTGGGCGGCGTCTGATGAAGACAAAGCTGAGGAATTCGCCAAACACCTTTCCAGTACATTTACTCCTCATCCCGAATCCAATCCGACCCACACTACAATAGTAGAAGAATTCCTTTCTTCACCAATTCCACTCTCTTTACCACCAAAAGCAGTTCATCCATCTGAGGTCAAATATCATTTACAAAAACTATCTTCCCGTAAATCTCCTGGATACGACCTTCTAACCCCACAGATCCTTCATCAACTACCACCCAAAGCAATCATATTCCTCACATACATATACAACTGCATCCTAAGAACTACCCATTTTCCTCTCTTATGGAAACATTCCACCATCGTCCTTTTCTTGAAACCTGGCAAACCTTCCAATAATACATCATCATATAGACCAATTAGCCTACTCCCAATCCTTTCCAAAATTTTTGAAAAAATCCTACTGAAAAGAATCCTACCCATAATAGAATCCCAAAACCTTCCAACCCACCAATTTGGATTTCGCTTCCAACATTCCACTGTCCAACAAGGACTCCGACTTGTTGACCACATATCCTCAGCCCTAGAAAGCAAAGAGTACTGTTCGGGGGCATTCCTGGACATTGCGCAAGCTTTTGATCGGGTATGGCACGCCGGACTGCTCTTCAAGCTCAAATCCCATCTACCCCATTCCTTATATCTTATCCTCCGATCCTACCTCTCTGACCGCTCCTTTTAAGTTCGCTATGGTACAGAATCCTCCAACTGTCATTCAATCAAGGCGGGAGTTCCTCAAGGCAGCGTCTTGGGTCCCGTCCTCTACATTCTGTTTACCGCTGATATTCCTACTCATCCTGAAACAATCCTGGCAACATTCGCTGATGACACAGCCATCTTATCTTCCAATCCAGATCCTGAAATAGCATCCTTAAACCTACAAAGTCACCTCTCTCTTATTGAACAATGGTGTAATAAGTGGCAAATCCAAGTAAATGAATCCAAATCCAAACATATTACTTTTACCCTTCGACGCAATTCCTGTCCACCAGTCTACTTCAACTCCATACCACTTCCTCTGTCCGACACAGTCCGGTATCTTGGCTTTATTCTAGACAAAAGACTAACATGGAACCCACACACCAGACTTAAAAGACAACAACTTAACAGACGATACGGACAACTATATAGACTATTGAATAGAAAATCTCAACTCTCAGTCGACAACAAACTATTAATCTACAAGACAATCCTGAAACCTATTTGGACCTACGGAATAGAACTGTGGGGGACAGCAAAACTTTCTAACATCAAACGCATTCAATCCTTCCAGTCTAAAATCCTCCGAACAATAGTCGATGCTCCCTTCTATGTATCCAACAAAACCCTCCATAATGACCTTCATATGCCATTTGTTATTGACCTAATCCCAGAAAATTTTTCCAAATTTCACCAGAAACTCATTCATCATCCAAATCCTGTAGCACAATCCCTATCTAGCTCCAGCCATCCCTACAATCCTCCCCGGAGGTTAAAACGGCAGTGGCCCCGCGACCTTTTGTAAATATGTATATATTGGAGCACTGGCAATGGCCAGATTCTCCACTCAAGACATGAGCGTTTGTTGCTTTAGTGCCCTCCATCAGTTTCCACTGGTTTCAAATAACAGTGACGCGGCTGAGAGAGAAGCACTGGGATCTCCTTGAGTCCTGCCTTGGCTTCCACGTCGGGGAATAAGGCATGACTCAGAGCTCCCTGGGTGAATGTAAATATTTTACATAGGTGTGAATGTGATTTATTTACTTTAATTTCATCTAGCTTTTATCTATTATTTCATTTTATTTTTTTTTTGTACACAGGCATACCAATTTACTTATTTTATTTTATTTGTATGTACATATTGTGTGAATGAATCATGTAGCCGTAATATTAATGCCCTTCAATGTGGCAGAATGTATTAATATTCAATAAAGAAAGTTAAAAAAAAAAAAAATTGTGGATTGATAGTTGACTACTTTCCTTTTTGACTGATCGCCCCTAACCATCCTTCTCTTCAATGAAATTTTAAATTTTCGATAATGCCCTGATCCAGTGATTGATAGCTTGAAGTTGTTTTAGGAGGTAATAAAAATAATTTAACAATTTGTAACTTAAGGCTCGAGTGGTATTGTCTAAAAATAAAATTTTTCTTTTCAATCTCTCAATTTTACTTTCAAAATTAATCTACTAGACACGAAATTTTCTTGGAAAAGATAGAAGGGCCGGAAAAAAACAAAGAAACTAATATTACGCTGTCTTTTATCGAAAGGTTTTGGAAACGATTTTCGGGTGATTTTCTTTGTCCCATCCAGGGGTGTCCAGAAGGGGGTTTCATGGCGCCATCAAGATTTATAGGGGGGTACATTTTGACAAGGTTTTAAATATTTGAGGGGGCACATTTCGACGAGGTTATGAATTTTCGGAGTGAAAAGTATCAAACCAGGGAACAAGAGAAAAAAACATGGACCAGACTACAGCAAACGTAATTGTATCTGATCGACAATGTCTCTAGTTATAATTTTGCTTGGATTGTTTTTAAGAAGAGGAGATCAATAAAATTTCTTGGGAAGGGAGAGAGTTCATACGCCATCGACCTTGGGGGAACACCCCTGGTCCCATCCTCTATATAGAGTGCTCCTTAAAAAGAGATTTCAAAAGCATTGTTTTTGTAAACTCCAGCGCCGATGCATTTGTCGTGTAAATATAGGCGTCCCTTAAAGAGAGAGGTCCATATTGAGAAGTTTCGCAATTTTTAAAAATTTTACTAACTACTCTTAGTATAAATTAATTTGTTTATACCATTTAGCTTGAATGGAAATGTTTATTTCTGATTCAATAACATATACGAGTAGACATTATTAATTACAAAAATTAAAAGTCATTAGCTTTATGTCACTCTCAATTCCCTTCTACGACCTATTTGATATTTGATATTATTTTTTCTAAAATTTTTAGTTTACCAACGATACATTATTTTTCTTATTTCCGGACATTTGTTTTCGACCTATGGACATATTTCATCCATTTTCTCCTTTAGTTGATAATAAAACCTGTTACAGTTCATATTTATTCATTTTACATTGTACCTAACAATGAGAAACCTTCAATTATTTTTAATTAAAAAAATTAAAAGTATTTTAGAGAAAGAAATTAAGAAAATTTAACATTTAAACCCTTTCAGACAATTTCATCGAGAATAAAACCTACCTCATATTTAAAAAACATTCAATTCTACAACGATATAACGAGTTAAATAAAATCGTTAACGCCGTCATCTTGAAAACTGCATAAAATATAGTGGCAAAGATAGTGGTACTTCCAGCTAGTCGATTTTAGTTTAACGGAAAAGAAATAATAGACTTGAAAGCTTTGTTTTCTGAATAATTTCATTGTTTATTTATAAATATTTCGACTTTTTAGCCGACGGGGCAGAGATTTGTTTATCATTATTATTGTAGCTGGCAGTTCCTGGTCAGTCCGAGTTCAATGAGTTAAAAAAGAATTAAAACGCAATTACAATAAACTTATAATTCAAACGATTTTGTTCGAATAGAACTTATTAAACAAATACATTTACGGAGCTACTGTAATATTTACCAAATTAAAAAGTACAGTTAGTGGCTATCATATACTTATGCTATCATATATTTTGAACTTTTCTCTTCCCAACACTCTTCAATAATTTTCAAATCCTAACATAATTTTTTAAAAATTTATTTTGCAAAATTATGTTTTAATTTCATAAATAACACTACAAAGCTCTGAGCCTTTAACATACAAGTGAACAGTTAAGTTGCCAACGTTTCGCCAACTGGCAGAGGCGGATCTGCGGGGGGGGGGGGCTTTCCGGCTGCCTCCCCCCCCCTCCCCCCCGAAATGGTAAAATATAACCATCTATTATGAAATAAATATTAAAAAATCATCTCAAAAAGTATTATTATTCGTGTGATTACATTTAATAGGGCTTCATAAATCAATTAAACACCATTCTATATAGGTAGTTAGATAGTTTCTTTATTATTCCAAATAGTAATAATCATCATCATATATATATTGACATAATTATTTAATTGGGAATAAGGTCACTTATTAATTATTCAATAAACAACTAAATGTTCATTGCTTCTGTGATTATTCGACGGAGATAAAAATTGTAAATATATATATATATATATATATATATATATATATATATATATATATATATTGTTTTCTTTTTGACCTCCATTGAGAGAATGTTGTTCAAATCGTCTCTTAAGCGATGCAACGATTTTAACAACTGTGATTTGCCTAATATAAACATGTGATTAAATATCTCAGATATATTACCTAATCTATAATACATTTCCAACCATATAACATGTATGGCTAAGCCATTTGAAATATATTTCCAAACCATATTCATTGTACTTCATCAGTATTTATTCTTTTGTGAGATAATAATGATGGACATTAACTACTCTTCTGAACTTGATGTATGAAATATAAAAATGAGAGAGATGTTAAATGAGTGATGAATGATAGTTATATTTTTATGTACAACAAAGAAAGAATCAATATCTCCCCCTGGTTAATGGTCTTGAAGAGGAAGAGCTTGGATTCAGAAGGAAAGCATCCTTGCCAGAGAACTACGAGTATTTTGACTTGTTTCTTAAACTTAATTATTTATCTATCAATGTGGTAGCAAGTTAGTAATCACATAACATAAGAATTCTCTAACATAAATGTATGCTTGTTTTATTATAATTTATTTATTCAACTTTCTATGAGGATAATTACTTATCATTTAATCTTAATTATTCATTCCTCAATCATTTTGAGTGCAATATGTTGATGGACCAATAGCATCAAGGAGCACAAAATTAAGTAAAAATTAATAACGTTGTAGAAAAACCTCTAGTATTTGCTCATGTGATAAGAATACAATCTCTCTTCCACAGATCTAAACAAGTACTCATCCCATACTTACGTCACATCAAGGAACGATAGGTATGCAAGCCTTAAAAAACAATATACACATTAAATATTTTGAATAATTACATTTCATGATTATTTATTGGATATTGTATGATTTCATCTGGTGTTATTGTAATTTATGTTACAATTTTTCATATAAAATATCAAAATTATTAATATAATATTACTTTACACTTTTCTTATTAATGAAAAATTATTAATTTATTTGTTGTTATTTCAAAAAATCAACCAAATATAAAAAAAAAAAATCAGATTTGCGCACCAACTAGTTACTGAATTTCAAATGAACACCGTGTGTGTTAAATCAGCGGACTCAAAACTGTGGCACGCGGGCTTGTTCACCACCAATGAGGCCATAATTTGATCGCACCGCAATAAAATGAGTTTGTTGGTATGAGAAGCTGGCTAGATCTAGGTCCTTGGGTTTTAATGTAGAAGATAAATGTGCTGTTGGGAATTTGTGGAGGAGTCGATGTGAGGCGCCCGAAGGCTCATGCACAGAGATCGTGATCTGTCCCGGCTATCTCTGATCTCTTTGTACGGCTCCCTGCTAAAGATGGCGTTCATTGTGTATCTGATAGCACAATAGACTAAGAATAAACTAGATCGCTAGTCAACCAAACGGATGGCCGCTACAGATCGCGTTCTGTGTACCTGAGCCTTAAGGCGATTTCATTTTGAACTTCTATATTTCACTCATTCTAAATGAAAGAGACAAAGCATAAAAACGTAACTTAAAAAATAACATCAAGCTTTACCCAAATTTAATAGACTTAGATGATATAATAACAACCAGTTCTGGAAAAGTAAAAAAAAAGCTGCAGTGCTTCATATTTATCTTGTTGCTAACCCGACGCTAGTAACAAACCAAGTACACTTTTTGAGTTGTACTATTGTCATTTTGGTTTTTCGAAATGCCCATTTCTTTACAAACTATTTTTATTCAGGGTAGATGAACGTGGAAATATGTGAACCACTTTTTTTTTTTTTTTTTTTAATCGAGATTTACAACTGTATTACATGGAAAATACAATAAGTAAATGTGACATTGGTAACATGACATGTACAACATGAAGAGAAACTACCCATTGGTAGAACTCAAATTAAAGTTCTATATTAGAAGGTCCCGAGGCCATCTTCTTTTCAGACGCCTCGGAGGATTATCAGGGATCGAGGAGAAAGCAAGGATTGAAACGAGAGGATTCGAATGGTTCTGCAGTTAACCACTTATTTAAAACACATTTTTTATTATAACTGGAAACAATATAAAATAAGGGTTAAAATAAAATATAGGCCTAATTGAACTTTTATATTAAAGTTAATAATATTAGATACCCTAAAATCTTACTATACTTTGTTTTTCGTTAAAATAGATGAGATGGTGGTAGGTTTTAATATTTTAAGCTAAACCTGAACTAAATTAGATAATGTTCAAGTCAAACAAAAAAATTTGTAGTAATATATTTATTTTATTGGCATACAGAAATTCTAAGTGTTAAAAAAACGCCCCGTTCTTACATTTTTGGTATAAGACACACTTTATTATTTAATTAATTCGTTTCTGTACACGTTTTATTTTTTTAAATACATATTTACTATGGTCAAATGGTTCCAACTAAGTCTTTTGTTCTTTTTTTAAATAATGTCCCTTGGACTGATGAGTATATTGTGTGATTTAGCAACTCAACACAGTTGCAATATTATTATTATTTTAATTCTCTCTATTATCTATATTTAACCTGAATCTTTATCGGGCAAATCCTAAAAAAAATTAATAATGGTCTTGATATTTTAATATTTAAAGACAACTGAAGGGTTATGGTTTTTATTGTATTTATTTATCATATTTGTCAACACTGCCATTCAGTTCAGATCTCTTAAAGGCTTGAGGAAATGAGAGCTTTAAATCACTTGTTTCAATACACATGTTTTAAATGAGTATATTTAAAGTCATACATTACTAATAAGAAATGTATGTAAGTGATGATATATTAATAAATAAAAAAAATTAAAATTAAAAACGAGCCGCTGAAGTCCAGTATTTTCAATTGGACTCATAAGGTTTAAGATGGATAAATATCCACGACTATAAACATTTCGTAACAAATTACACTACAGATACAGCCGCTAAAAATGGACTCATTAGGAAAAAACATTCTACAACTTCTTGACGCACATATACAACTTAAGTTACAACTTTTGACCAATGAGCACCTGACGTAAATTAATATATTCTCGACTTTTATTGTTGCCGTGTCCGTTCTTGAATCCCTGTACCTCAACATGAAGTATGATATAAACTCTACACTCCATTTAGCTATCAAAAGTCAAAGTCCGATGTATCTATTGACAAGTATCTTCAAAATTCAATTCAAAAGAGGTACGATTTTGATTTAAAAGCCGTTTCAGCAAGACGAACATATAACACTGAACGTAAGGGGAGCATTTATTATAGATCTTAATAATCCTCGCATTAGGCGAAAGTTATTAGAAAATTCCACATTAAGCTAAGATGAAGCTTAGGACCAAACAAGAACTCTGTAATCAGCTGAAATACAATCTTCGTTTTATTTAGTTCTTTCTTCCCCAAGTGCTGCTAGTTCAGTTGAACACCAAGAGGCTATGCTACTTCTTTCAGGTTATGTTCCTTCTAAAGCTTTATCTGTCACACTAAATCATTAATGGCTGCCGAGGATGCTGTTTGTTCAAAATGTGGTATTACTTATCATTGGAAACGTGATTGTCAATGGAGGTTAAGACCCAATAAATTCAAAAATAAATGCAAACAAATACATAAAATGAAAATTAGTCAGTGACTTCCACGTGGCTGCTAATATTCTTTCAGCGATTCGATGGTTAAAGTAACTTTGAACGGGACCTTGGTGAAAGCACTAATCGATACTGGCGCACTTAGACCATGGCGAACACTGTGGAAACAATGCATGGTTTTAGTAATGAAAAATCATTGTTTAAATAAAATAATTGAAGGCATATTAAATGTAATTACACGAACAATAATATTTTTAGAGATAATTGCTTAACATTTTTTCATAAGACATTGTTATATTTTGCCATTGGGAGGGCGAGGGGGGAGCTTCAGCCCGAAAGCCCTCTCCCCCCTGTAGATCCGCATGTACAACATGCTAAAGAGCGAGAACGTTAACTCAGTTACCGCCGTGTTCTTGGCGACATACCTTTCGTAGTAGAGACAGATGCGTATTCATAGTTGACACATTGGGTTAATTGAAAGGACCTGTTTCCTTCTTTTCCAGGACGCTAAAAAAATCAGAATCGCAAAACTTTTTGACTGAAAAAAAAAAGCATACGCTATAGTCGAATCACTAAGATGCCATTATTTGATTGGTAGACATTTCGAAATTTTGACATATCAACGTTTTGTTTCTTTCATGTTCTCCTCCAATAGCACAATAGTAAAATAAAAAAATAGAAAATCCTTAGATGCGTCTTAAAAATCTCCTGCTTCAAACTTGGGATCGTCTACTGTCCTGGTGGTAATGAGAATCCCTCTGCTGGTACACTCTCAAAAAAAAGTTTTTAGTTTAACTCCATTGCAGAACTCCAAACTCTGCATAACTCACTTTTTCACCCGGTAATGGCAAGAATGTCACATCGAGTGAGAGCTAGGAATATCCAATATTCATTGGAAGATGTAAAAAAAAATAAATTAACATGTACAATGTGTACCAAATTAAAATCACGGTATATTTCACATGTTTGACACTTGATCAAAGTTACCACGCCTAATCTTTCGATTACCTTAATCTTGCTTTCAAAGGGTCTTTTCCATGTACACCAATAAATAAATACCTACTTACAACTGTGGACGGATATCGAAGATTTCCGTTTGCGTTCTCTGGCACGGCTTATCATCCATGACAGTAATTGAACTATAGGGGTCGTTCATTCTCAATTATTGGAGGGATGAGACCCAATTTATCTTAAATAAAATTAATTATCTTTAATTAAAAGAAACTTATCTTAGCGGACACTTCACTACAGCAAGCAATTTTATAAACCCCTTCAAATTTTCAACAATTATATAATATTAAGGTTTTCCGAATACTGGTCACTCTCTACCTAGTTCTGCCATAAATACTGTTACAAATGTTGAACTTTGTTTACATCCTTGGGTATTATTAATATAATACTTACCTCTATCAGGCTATTTTCTTTACATGTCATAATAGTAATCCCAATTAGTTTGTATTTTTCTTTCGCTCAGTTAACATGGAGTGGAGTGATAAAGAAAACCGAGTAGCTGTGATCGCCTTATACAAAGTTGGAAAATGTAGGTCAGAGATTTTAAACACTTTGAAACATTTGAGTATCAGCCGTTTGTTCCTGTACCGCACTATAAATAGATATAATGAGACCTTATCTGTATGTGACAGACCTCGACCGGCCCGTCCCCGCATTGTGTGAACGGCAAATGCAGTGAGAGCAATGACTGCTCGAATAAGAAGAAATCTCATTTGAAAACAAAAAATCATGTTTCGAGAAATGGAAATCTATGCCAAATAAATGTCTCGCATAATAATAAGTGATCGTAGGACGGATGCATTTCGAAGAATGACAGCACAAAGGCTAATCACTTTCCCCCAAAAAATTAGAGTGGATAGATGCAAAGTGCTCTTAGAAATTTTTTACAATTGAAGAAAAATTTAATCGCCAAAATGATCACGTCTTCGCACACAGCTCCAAGAAGCCCAGGGAGAGTGGAACAGAGGAGGCCATCACCCTTCCTCAGTGATGGTTTAGTGGGGAGTTTGCTTTGATGGCACCACAAAGCTCCATTTTTTTTAAAAAAGGTGTTAAAACAGCCGCTAAAAACTATCAGGACGATATTTTGGAAGTTGTTGTCAAGCCTCTAAATGGTAACCTGTTTGTTAAAAGTTAGCAGGATTCCGTTCCAGCTCACTAAGCCAGATCAACTCTGCAGTGGCTGAAAAAGAACATTCCAGAGTTCATAACTACCTCGGATTGGCCCTCAGGAAGCACTGATTTCAACCCACTTGATTATCGGCTCTGGCCCGAACTGGATAAGATGCCATGCCACAGAGCACACCCTAAATTGGAAAGCCTCAAATAATCTCTGGTCTGAGCAGTTAAGTGCTTTCCTCAAGAAGTTCTGCGTGCTGCTATTGATGATTGGCCAGAGGGATTAAATGTCAAGGCAAAAGGGGGACATTTTGAGTAATTTATTTTTCGTTTTACTCTCTATAGATATACATTTTATTTTCTTATTAAGTTTTTGAAAAAAATAATTTTTTTGTTGAAATCTGGATATATTTCCTTGTAACAATATTTATGACAGGACTAAGTATAACGAATGCGAATCGCAGGTAACCATTGAATGGAAGAAAAAATGTTTTCTTATCACAAATAGCAGTTTATATTTCATCAAGAAATCTCTCTAGTTTAATATAAATTTTCCTATATGGTATAGTGAGACCGATGGTTGTTACTCCTACCTTCCTCTATACTATCAGAATGGAGCTTAAAACAATAAATAAAATAAAACAATAAATAGTTTTATTTATATTTGTATGTATATTTCTAATATACGAACCTTTTTGGTGCCTAATTTAGTTGAATTTTCGGATAAAGCAAGAATCAAATCTATTGATCTTACTCATTACTTGGCAGCATCCAAATCTCTACTGTTTTTGCTCTTTGGTTTTTCGTAAGTTGAAAGCTATAAACGGTTGTCAAATCTTATAATTCAAAATGTTCAAATTCAATTTGCATTTTAAATTAGTGTAAGATGTGTGTCTGTTACACAAACATTTTCATAAAAGTAGTTGTGTGCTGTTCACTCATTACTCAAATTATTATTGTATATCATTCTTTATTAAGATGACACGATATTAAAGATTCTTGACAGCAGCCCTAGAAACCTAATTTAAAATTGCTCATCCTTTAAAGGTAATTGTTTAGTTATTATTCTTAGTAAAGTAGTTTTTTTCTGTATTTCCTTACCATTTCATCTACTTTTTATTGGCATCTTATTATCTTCATCAAGGTGTATTGTTATTTACTTTTAAATTATGACTTATTCAGTATGAGTTAGATGAAAATAAATCTGCAATGTACCATTACTTTTCTTTTTTTAAATTGCTTATTAATTTTTATCATTGATCACAGTGTTAAATATTCATAGAATTACAGCTTTATTAGATATTGTTTATAGATATCATATGATGTTTCTTAGGTATCTTGGAACTTAACAATATGATATATTGAAAGTATGATTGGATTTCAGTTAATCTTCATACTTATTTGTGTCTTCCATAATACTTTACATAATATATAACATTTTTTTGAAGCAAACTTATTATAAGTACTTTACTAAGTAAAATAATTATTGTTTGTGGATCCAAGTATTTGAAGATATTATACGTTTGCTCTTATTTACATGATTACTGAGTTGTATCTATGGGGTTGTTGTCAATGGAAGTTGTCTTTGTTACCTTTGGTTTTTTGTGTATAATAAGCCTAATGAGGCCGTAGTGCATTGTGCCACTCCTGTTAAAATTTAATTTTCAATTCCATTTGATTATAAATTTCTATTTTATAATAATGAGAATGACAAATAGTTAAGAGTGCATCCATCTCTAAATTTTATATTGAATATTTATATTAATGTTTGAGACTACGATATTATGTTTTGTTTTTTTAATTTCCGAATACTTATATAAGTAATGTGTAATAATACTCATAACTAAGTTCTTGTTGCTAGACTAAACTGTAACCATTCCCCAGACGATGACCTACATTCTTGGGTCAAAACTTCAGTAAGCCTAATACACTATATATATATACTGCAAACCCTTGCAAGTTTTCATCCTCATAATATAAAAATAATATCTAATACTGTGACTGCATTTAATTTTTTTTTAAACAAATAAATATGTATATTTTTATTTTTTTTTGGCTTTACAGACCTTTTAGATTTTTTGTGATCTTAACATGCCTTATTCACTTTTGCCTTGGTGTGTGGCTTCGAGCATCTTTCTTGGTTCAATATACTCATCTGATTTTTGAGGTATCATCCAGTGAACAGAAACTGGTTTTTGACATATCATCCATGTGTTATATTGAGGCATTCTTGTTCTAGGAAATGTAGAGGCTTCCTCATAGATTGTTCCAAGCTACATATCCTGCCCATCTGAACCTCCTTATCTTCATATCATGAGATATTTATTGCCTAGTTTCTGTAAGTAGTTCTTAATTGGTCCATCTTCCTGTCGCAAACAAATTTGAACTTTGAAGGCTTCAAATGCTTCTTGTATTAGTACCCAACATTTAGAGTCTCGCACTCCCAGCTCTGTCATGATATTCCAAAAATAGTCTCTGTTCACTCATTTTCAGCATCAATTTCAGCTGTTTTGAATTTGACAAGTAAAACATGGACATCCTGAGCTATATCCCGTTGTTTACAGGGTGAAGATCAGATCTAGCATATTCCTTTCTCTTCTGAATCCTGCTTGGTGGTCACTAATTATATTTTTGTAATATGGCTATATCTATTTTAGCCGTATATTAATTATTAATTTGTAGACAATAGCTAAGAATTCTATGCTTCTACAATTACTACACTCACATGTGGAATCCTTCTTTAGGATAGAGTAGATTACGCCAATCTTCTAAGATCTCCTTTTCTTCCATAGATTTTCTGGTTTAGTTGTATTAGTTTGGCTCTTATGCTTCATCTCCCTTCTTTAAACAGCTGTGATGGCTGTCTATCTCTGAGGCCTTTATTTTGTTAAGCCTTAAACAAAAATTGGTAAATTAAAAAAAACATTTGAATAAAAAATAATATTTTGCATAAATAATATTTGTATAAAAATTAATTATTTGAATTAAAATTAATTTATTAGTAAAACCATGTTCATTATATTTCCTAGTAAATACATCATTCTTTTTTTTTTTTTTTGGACAAAAATTTCGACTAAATCTGATCATGAGACACGAATTCCTAAATGTAAAAAAGTAAAGGAGAAACCACTTGAATTGAATGCGTTTAATTCAATCACATATAATTAAAAATTGAATTTATTCTAAAAACTATCTAATTTCACTAAATGCATTTATTGGTTGTTTATAACTAGAGACCGGATTTTCGTGCAGTAAAAATTGGAAAACGTGCAGTAAAAAACTCAAAATGTGCAAAATCGTGCAGTAAAAATCCAAAATACGTAAAATTGTGTAATTAACACCTAAAAACGTGTAAAATCATCAATATTATTTAATTTATAACATTAATACATCGAAATCTTATCAGATCTTCAGTTAACCGAGAGTTTTTTAGAAAAAAAAAATTGAAATGTTACATTGAAAATGAAATTCCAGATTATAATCAACTATTATAATAACGATTATTATCAAATAATGCAGAACATTGAAGGTTTGAAGGAATAAATGAAGGCAGGAATTATAGGTACCTATATATTATATAGACCAGACCAATTTTAGATATTTAACTTTTATTAAAAATAATAATGAAAATTTTATTTTTAATAGGGTTGAAATTTCTAATATCATACATTCCAAAACGCTTTTGTTAAAATTTAAAGAATTAAAAAAAAAATTGAAATAGACTGTAATGTTTGAGATTTTCAAGTGTTCAAATATTAGTGTTGAAGCTGTTTTTCTATATCACTAAAAAAATATTTTTGGGAATTACGTTCTCAAACTCCTCAAAAAAAAAAAAAAAAATTAATTCTTTGATAGGAATATTTTTTTCTTACATGTTCCACAATGAGCGTCTATCAGTGATTTCCTATCACCTGGTTGATTTTTCATAAGGTGTATAGAACTTTCTCATCAAATTCTTTGTCCTCACATTTCAAATCATGGTATTTTTATATCCAGATTTTAATTTAGACTAGATTTTACTTTCAGCATTATCAATTTTTTGAAAATTTTATAATGAAATATCTACAAATCAATTTAAAGCCTAAAGAGATGCTGAAGGGTTGAACGGTGAGTGAGGATTCAAGTCAAAACACTAACCATAAATGTCTTACTAACAAAGCAGCTTTTTATTATTCAATTATTTAGGCAAGTTCTATTCCAAGAATAGATCTCACTTGTGTTTACTTCTTACTTTTGTAATTAACATGATTTTTGCTTCACACAGAATTATTTACCTTCCTGATATTTTTCTATTTTGAACAATGATTTAATTTGAACAATATAGTAAAATAAAAAGTAATAGTAAGAAAATAGTTAAATAAATATTAACACACTCACTTATAAATTCATATTTATAAATCGTCTAATTTAGCACAAAAGTGCAAAAATGTGCAATTTAATGCAACAAAAATCAAAATCGTGCAGTTTAAGACAAAAACGGTAAAACGTGCAATATAAAATTTAAATATGTTATTCTACAGGATCTGAAACGCATAGATATTCGGGTCCAGAGTTTTTAAACGCAAGCGAATAACAAGTGCAATAACATGGAAATCCAGTCTCTATTTATAACTATTATCTTTTATTGAATTTTAATAGTTGACCATTGCATTATAAAGGAAGATGGTCCGGGGTGGCAGTCATAACCTATTTATGACTGCCACCTTGGACCATCTCCTTCCTTTATTATCTTTTATATACCAATAAATTCTTGCCTATCGTTACATTAAGAAATTATGATGATCTATTTATATATTATTCAACATTTAAATGATAATGTATTTATATATTAATCAGGCACTTTATATTGTCAGGCTCAGCTTTCTCTTTTCTCAGCAGTAACACAAAGCTTATTTTAATTAAGAATTTGATATATTTTTTTCTTTGTTGTTTTCTTAAAAGTGTGTATACTGGTATGTCACTGCAAATAGTTTTAAGTGACTTGTCATAGTATTAAGTGTTTTGTATATAGAATGTTTACTTATATTATTTCTTTTTTTCTATTGTTTTTATTTAGGCCAGATGGAATCCTTTAATTTTGTTATTCTCAAAGGACTTTGTCCCAGAATAAAGTTATTTTCTATCTATCTATATATCTATCTATCTATCTAAAATGACAATAATTAAATCTATAAAATAAAAAACAGAAACCAGTTATGTATGAAGATAATAATTGATATTTTAATGATTTATCTATTTGACCGATGGCCTATAAAAATAATCTATTTGCATTTATAGACAGAAATTGAAACAAAAATTAGGGTCTATACAAAATATTTAGTGAAAAAAATTTTATTTAAAAAGGCTTCAACTAATTTTTATCTTGATCATATGAAATTTTAATTGCTTTTTGTTTGTACCAACTCTGTAGTTCCTTCATTTCTCTCTTGTGTTAATCAATTTGTAAGGATGACATATTTAAACTTGAATAAATTTGCGGAACACACAACACACTACATAAAATATTTAAACATAAACATATAGCTCAACTATATCCATTTTTATTTACAATATTGTACAATACCGAACCTATCTGGTCTACTAACTCTGTCTGCAACATGTTAGGGATCTGATTGATTGTTTTAATTAAATTTTTCAGCATAGATGTGTATTTTTCTGTCTCGGAAGGAGGATGTGGGTTGGATACTATAGGTCTGAGAGGATTAGAGTCTGCAGTTGAGGATTAGTAACCAGATTTGTTGTAGGAGAAACAAGAGAACGAGGGCTTTTAACTAAAGTTTTGCGGTAGGGGCGGTGTCCAGGGAGCTGCGCGATAGCCGCCTCACTCAAGTTAGAGAAATCAGATGGTGGAAGAGCATTCTCTTTACCTGAGAGGCCTTAGAACTTGTTACTTGTCAACACTGAGGAATAGGATAATTTTCTATATTTAGTTTTGTTTTCCTGTGCTATTTTCTTGAATATGGGACACTTTTTGCTATTGGACAATTGACCACATGCACAGTGAACGCAAGTAGAAGAAGAGAATGCAATTTCCACACTGACGAACGGCTGGGATGTATGGCAATACATGACAATATCAACTATAAATAGTGATATAAGCCGGTAATTGTTGACCTTGAAATGAAACAAGGCAAGTTTCCAGGGGATATACCGTTATTTTGCCACCTTCACTCACCAACTTTTTCATTCTTTCAACTGAAATAGGTTGAATATCGGAATGCATATTACATAATATTTCGTCTTCAAACATATTTATACTGATACCACAATACACACTCACCCGTCTTTCTAGTCAGAAATAGTGGTATGAAAACCATCAAATCTTGGTCTTTTAAAAACTGACATTCGGTGAGGTATTTGGCAGTTATCACTGTTCAAGTGGTAATTTTAATACGATTTTTGCCTACTGTTCTTATGTCTAAAATGTTGTTGATATTAAAATTACCATTATTTTGGAATAACCATTTCCCAAATAGCATCGGGTGAGCCTTACCTATATTGCCAGAGTTTGATTCAACAAAAACAAAATAAGGACCCATGTTATTTGATGAGAAATGGTTTTCTGAGTGGGATTCAAGTCTCTTGTTTTTTTGTCTCCTGGTAAGAAATTATATCGGGTTTATATAAATTGGAATTTTTTTAATAGGGGTTAGTAAACTCAGTCACTACTCTTTTATGTTTATTTGAGTTTGAAGCGGTATGGCTTGTTGCACCCTTTTCCCTACCATGGGCAAAAACTTCCTTGAAATCCATTTGTATAGTTTTTGAAAAATCCAACAATTTTCGTGGCCCGCCCCTGTTCTCTGGGTTCATACCTGATAATAATAATAATTAATTATTTTTTTATAACACAATAATTACAAATATCTATGTAAAAGATATAACAGCACATAAACAACAATCAACGAAAATTCCAAAAAGTCTAATTAATGAATGATATCTCTACTTACATTATCATCATATCATCTATGTAATATTATTTTTTATGTAAAATTTTTTTTCTTCTCACATTCTTCTAATTATAAATTTCATAACTCATTTATGAAAAGTCAATTCTAAAATTGAAATAAAAATACAAGACTTCTCAAATATGGAAAGGACAAAAAATTATTGTTTTATAATATTATAGATAAATATTTCGACTTGAAAATGCGCAAAATTGCCTGAAACGTCATCGAGAAAATTAAAATGTTTTCATTGCTTACTATCGATTAGTCAAAAGTTGTCGCACTAATTGCATGCTGTCTCGAATAGATTTGGAATTTTTTCAAATTGTCGAAAGAGTTAGGTATAATTCTTGAGCCAGGCTCTATTGGACTCTTCCCTCTCCTGTCGGCAGCATATATAAAATTTTTCTTCTAAGAAACTTCTTGCTCTTATATATGCTTATTAGAGTACTAAACAGAAATATGAATTTAATGCTAAGAGTGGGAGTGTCAGTTAACATTGGCAAATGATAGATACTTATATATTATTTAAATTTTATTTTGCATTATATTTTTAGTTAATTCATGTGGCTACGGTGGAGCAATTCATTCGTTTGACGTTTGGTGCTCCTTAAAAGAGCATTTATTAACTAGAAATGTCACAGTTGGTGTCATGTGGATATTTATTACACTGTTTGTAGTATATAAGAAACTCAATTACTTATGAGAAACTAAATTATATGAATGCAAATTCATAATTAATAATGATATTCATAAGTCAAGTATCAACTTTTATCTCCTCTGAGTTTATTAAAATAAATTGTAAGCAGTAAAAATAAATTACTAGAAGTTTAGTTTTCTTAAATAAAAAATCCTAATCAAGCTTAAAAAAATCTTCCTCTAAAACATTATATTTGTTATTTAAAAGATTGATTTTTTTTTTAATGAAATCATTTTGCAGTCAATTTTCATTCATGTATAATAAATAAATTTAGTTATAAATTATACATTTTTAATATTTGTGTTTCCAGACATATTGGTCAGGGAAAATTATCATTAAATAGAGAAATGTCAGGGAATTTTACTTTTACTTTCTGGTAGCCACCCTGAGTTGGCAAAACTCACATCACGTCGATGCTCATCCTATTGCAAAACTGAAAATGTTTTGCCCTTTGGCTCAGAAATATATAATGAGGCAATAGATATGTGTTGGGCGAATAATAAATATTAGTTCAGAATTTCAGCGTGGTATCATTATGGTTTTCTATTTTATTTAAAAAATGTTTTCAGATTAATAAGATAGTGACCATTTCATTATTTTTTTTTCCCCTTGTTGGCATAATGTACCACTACCACTTCTTCTTCTTCGTTGGCGCTACAACCCATGTGGGGTCAAGGCCTCCTGTAACAGCAGTCGACTACTGCCCATGGCTAATAGTTCACAAGGGTCTATTGTATGTGATGTTATATATAAGCCGTTTTATCTTACTAGGCTTATAGGGTTGATGGACTTATAGCTTTTGGGGTCTGCCACTCCGTCCTCCCTAAACAGCTCGAGTCTAAGCCTATAAAATTTGTTCATGCTATAAAAGCAAGACCATTTCATTAACTATTTTATTGTACGAGCATTGTATTGTACATGGAAGCAATTTTTTTTATTATTGAAATTTGTTTTGTTAAAGTGTGCTAATTAGCGAATTGTGCCTAAGTTAAGGGCAACCTAGATTTCAAAGGGGTATCTCTGTTTAGTTTGTAGAATTTAGTGAATATTACTTTATTTTGTATTATTATTAAAGTGTTCCCTAAAATCATGCAGTAATAGGGTGCCAAGGAATCTTGGAGATATGTAATTCTGCTTGGATTTTTCATATTGAGAAAAAATCAAGAATTATGTTTTAAAATCAACCAGTTAGTTTTTACTCTAACCATTCAAGTTTTACTTTCACTTACCTATATATGTAATATATAGTAAGGGAAAGTATCGCAATCATCAACATTTTTGAATATGAGTTTTCAATTGAAATACACGTATATGAGGTACCCTGAGTCCAAATAACCACGTCCTGAAAAATGGTCTGTGGGTCTGTATAAAACAAAAAGTTATACGAAACTGATATTATAAATTGATGTAAGATAGGCATATACCTTAGATGTCACAGTAACTTTTTCCTTAAAATCGGCTAACCGGAAGTGCCACTTTGTATCAACGGTGAAATACATTTTTACAATTTTCTCAAAAACTGTTTTGATTAAACTCGGTGTATCATTATATAATTAAGTGGTCTTTAATATAATTTAGGTCATAATAAATAGTAATGTTCATATGCGTCTTCCTCTAAAGTACCTTTAATATGGTTTATTTTAAATAATTAACTATCTCTCATTATTAAGAGTTACAACAAAAAGCTGAATATAACTTTTGAAAGAATTTGATAATCGAATTCTTCTTCTTCAATGGGCACTACAGTCCTTGTAGAACCTGGGCCTCTGTCATCACTCTCCTCCAATCCTCACGGTCCACAGCAAGATTCCTCCAATTTCTGATCCCCAGCCTCCTCAAGTCTTCTTCCAGATCATCCAACCATCGGTGTCTGGGTCTACCTCTTTGTCTTTTTCCTCCTGGAGTACCATTCAGCATCATTTTTGGAAGTCTACTGAGATCCATTCTTTCAACATGACCCAGCCATCTGAGTTTGCCCTTCTTAATAACACTAAGGATGTCTGGCTCACCATATAACTCCATTAACTCTATGCTGCTTCTTATTTTCCATCTATGCTGCTCTCTGACAGCTGCAAAAATCTTCCTTAGGACTCTTCTTTCCCAAACCAGCAAGGCTCTCCTGTTTTCCTTGGTTATAGTCCACGTTTCACTGTCATACCAAACGACAGGTCTAATCACCGTTTTATATATTACAACTTTTGCCTTCCGGCTATAATAAAGGAAAATAAAGGAGAAAAAAATAAAAATGCTTATTCAGGTCAAAAATGAATCTCCGGAAATACTAGTCAGAAGGTATACGTATAATATATCGTTGGAAAGCGGAGAATTTTTGAAAAAACAATATCTAATATAGAAAGTTGTAGAAGGTAACAGAGAGTGGCGAAAAATTATAAATAATAATTTTTGAAAACTAATATTATTTAATGTAAATCACATGTTTTCAAGGAAATTAAATGAAATTTACTAACTAAATGTAAACTTTTAAAATATTTTTAAGTTTGAAAAAGTATTTAAAATCCACCTAATCAAGGCAATGACATTGTTTAAAAAACTATTTCATTGTACTTGTGTGAAAGAAGAAGTAAAATATAAAATCATTTCATGGATGTATAAAGCATATGTTTATAACCTTAAATACATTTACTGTAGTTTAATAATTCTATGGGTGATAAATAGTCAGGACGCAGTCATTTTTTATCTGTGCCAACGTTTCAACCCAAACATGTGGGTCATCTTCAGGGTGTTGTTTGAGCACTGGCTGAAGATGACCCACATGTTTGGGTTGAAACGTTGGAACAAATAAAAAAATTTGTATAATGACTGCGTCCTGACTATTTATCACCCATGCTATGTAGAAAAGTTGATTAGCTTCCTTCATTAATAATTCTATATCTGATATTATATTTAAATAATTAGGTTTCAATGTCAGTTTGTTCCGAAAAATTGTCATGTAACATTTTAGAAAATTAAATTAGTGAATAATTTGATGAATTTTCCTTTGTGAAATCCCAACATTATCATGTCTTCCTCTAAAGTACCTTTAATTTGGTTTATTATAAATAATAACTATTTATCATTGTTAGAATATATGGAAAAATGCTAAATATAACTTTTGGAAGAATTTGATAATTAATTAAAAGAGAAAAAAGAAAAATACTTATCCAGGTTGAAAATGAATATCCGGAAATAATAGTCAGAAGGTATACTATATCGTTGGAAAGCGGAGAATTTAAAAAAACAATACATACTATAGAAAGCTGTAGAAGGTAACGGAAAGTGACGAAAAAATATAAATAATAATTTCTAAAAACTAACATTATTTAACATAAATCACATGTTTTCAAAGAAATTAAATGAAATTTTCTTACTAAATGTAAACCTTTTAGAAAATTAAATTAGTGAATAATTTGATGAATTTTCCCTTTGTGATATTCCAACAGTATCCACTTACAATTAGTGTGACAACGTTTGACCTGTCTATGACAGACAATGCAAATCTCTTAATTCCGTTTTAGTAAACTTTGCAATGTAAAATAACAGTTTAATAACTAATAGTCGTACAATCCATAATCAACGGATCATACAATTCATAATCAACCGGTGATATAATAAATAGTACTTTTGTTATTTTAATGGTATTTATGATTTGTTAGCTGTAATCTTTTAGCTTTAGCTCGGTTAAAAATGCAATTAAAAAATTTTATAATAGCCCAACATGGCCAGAAAATAATTTCTATTCAAAATTGAGCGGTAAGTGAAAGTTGTGTGTTACGCACACCAGATTTTTTCAATACTAATAAGTAAGTAACAAATGTAGAAACTATTGAGAAAAAAATTTGTGTCATATTTGTCCTCCTTACCATCTCCAATGAAGCTAGAAAAAGCCTCTTTTCACTAGCTTTGTCCATCATTTCCTCTCTCTCAAATTAGTATTCATTCTATGTTCTTTATCACCTTACTCTGCTCGCTTTGCTATGTGAGAATTAAGCCAGTAAGTGAACTAGGGACGTTTTGGAACTGTAAAATAATATATTAGTTTCAACTGTTCCAGCTCCAAGATCTTATTCCGTCCCTTTAATGTGTTCCAAACAGCTCCAAATTTCAAGTTTGACCAATTTACATTACACTCTTCTTCTTAAAATAAGTTCCTTACTCTTGAGAACGTGGGCAGCATGACAAGGACAAGATTGCCTGAATTTATTTTATTCCCATAATTAGGATTATGAGTAATTATAATTTACTCACATACATAAAATTTTGAATTTCAGAAAAGACAATACATTAAATAAACAAAGCAAAATGGAAAATATTGTTCATTCAATTATAAACATGTTTAATAAAATTACTTTGATTTAATTCTATTTGTTAAATTTCAAAATGTTTTACATGCTTTGATGTAAAATCTTGTCAAATTGAAAACCAAATATTTTGTATTCTAATCTCCAATTGGAACCACCAACAAAAATAGGAGGAGTTGACTACTAGCTTATAGAGCCTACAATGCCAGGAAAGTAAAGTAACCTTACTTTGCGACTTTACTTCGTAATCAATATTGGTTGTTACTAGTTTAGCCCAGATTTATACAGTATAAATCTGCAGAATATGTTGTATAATATGCAATATGCGCAACGCAACTAGAATGTGTGTAACTTATGCTTTTGAATTTGTTTATGTGAAACTTAATTTTTCATTGTTCTAAATATTTAATTATTATTAAATTAATAATAGTAATTGATTAATTGATAATAATTATTATAATTATAATTAGAAAATATTTTTTATCAACAGAATGCAAATGTGGTTTCCACTTGGAATTTATTTTACACAGTGGTTCCAAAATGTGACTTTTTCATCAGTTGAAAAAACTGTTTCATCTTAAGTATTATTAGGGGCCATTTAAAATGATTTACTTACTTGCCATTTTAAATAATAATGAACATTTTTGCTTTTAAAGAAAGTAAACAACAAACTGAAATTAAAATTGAGTGTGATGTTTAAAATTAGTAAGAAGAAGGGAATTGGAACCCAGAAAATAAAAAAAAATCATTTTCTTAAAATTCAATTCAAAATATAACATTATTTTGTTGATTTATTGTTGCTTTGTTCATCAAAAATTCATCAACAATTATAATATGGAATTTCATCTTCAATCAAATGCTTCATTTTAATTTTTTTTTCACTTAAAATCATCAAAATATACAATTATTTGCATTATCATCTTATATACAAATCAAAATTTGGCTAATTACATTTGAGTACACTGATTCATAACGATGTTTGGTTAAATGTTTTTCAAAATGGATGAAAAGAAAATCTGTAATTGCCTACAAATCTGATTATTAAGTTCAGTTTTCTTGGTATTTTATAATGGTTTTGTGATTAATAATAATTATTTTATAATTACTCTTGTTTATATTTCTGTGTAATTAATTTTAGGTAATAAAAATAAAAATTGACACTTTATATACTAAATTATTAATAGGATTTTATTAAGATAAAACCTATTACATCGATTTAGAACTCATATTAACTATATCTCTCTCTTATAACTTCAATTAATTTTAATACTTGATTATGGGCCCAACCTGGCATTTTGACTATTAAAAAAAATTGGGAAGCAAAGAGTAATAATGACAATCACACAATGGAAAACAGAGCATATTCCTGAACACAAGGATGGTAGCTATATTTAAGTCAAAAATTGCCATCAATTTTGTCTCATGACTTTAAAATACCTGTTTACACAGTTAAGTTTCTTGGCCAAAGTGAGCTTATCCAAGAAACTGGTCTAGAAATCTAATCGTGTAAACCAGTCTTGAGATTGACCATTGATATATTTTTGTAATGAAATATTTTAAAATCAGATAGTTTATTACTAAATGACATGTGGTTTATAAAAGTTTAAAGTTTCTTAACTTATGCTGAATTTGCAATATTTTAGTGAGATATAAGGTATTGTTTTACTTATTCCTTTTTTTTTAATTAATAAAAGAATTGTATAAATTATTATTGTTTACCTAAACTACCTCAATACTACCACAGCTTGAAATAATTTAATTGTGTATCTGAAAACATGATGAATCATTTTTATCCATACTTGTTTTTTTTTTATTATAAAGGTAATATAAAAGTACAGTTGTGATCATAAAAATTGCATCACCTATTTCTTTTGATCCTTACAAGAAAACTTAACAATGTTTCTCATTTCACTTTTAACTAATGCCAGGATAAAAGCTGTAATTATACCCAGTTGTCCTCATCAGAAAATACTAAAATTAAATATTGTAGAGGTTACTATTTGCTATTTTATTTTAAACTAATTACTGGAGCAATTAAATAAATTCAATGATTATAGGTTGTTGTGAAAATAGGATAATATAAAAAGGTATTTTCTGCGTTCTCAGGCCTCGATGCATGAAAGTTCAGCCTAAAAGAATTGAAGAAGTGATTTTATTGGTTGGGGACCAGAAATTGTACTCTGTTATAGCCAGTCCTATAAGAAACTGTTAATTCTTTTCTTGGTGAGTGGATCAGGCGCCATTGTGGATGAGTACTTTGATGGCTGCACAATGTTGAATAGTCATTTGCATTAAAGAATTGTAATTGAAATTTACATGTAACTGAAATGAGCATTAAAAAAATTGAAGAGGAAGGAGATGGTCTGGGGTGGCCGTATTGTTCGTAAAAAGAATAAAATAGTGAAAAAAAAACTATTTTATTTCAATCCATAGTTTTGATCCAACTTTACAAGTCTTCTTCAGGGATGGGCAGCAAAGTTGGATCGAAACGTTGGCTTGAAATAAAATAGTTTTTTCAATATTTTAATCTTTTTATGAACACCACCCCAGACCATCTTCTTCCTCAATAATATACAATGGTCAGCCATCAAGTATTCAATAAAACAATTGAATTGCACATGTTAATTGTTAGAATGGAAAACAGAAGACTTATTAAAAAGGTAATCCCTAATCTGATAGAGTAAAAATCCTTGGGGTAGAATCCTTTCTCATAACTATTACATTGATTTTAAATCTAAAAAAAAAATTCCTATATTGGGAAAAAAACGGTTCACCTTATCCTAGGATAGAAATTCTTACACTTATGTAGTCTGAGGACCTCCTCTTGAACTACATTTTTTTACTTTCACTTACCTATATATGAAATATATAGTAAGGTACAGCATTACAATCGTGAACATTTTCGAATCTGAGTTTTCAACGTAAATACATGTTTTGAGATCTCCTGAGTCCAAATAACCAAGTCCCGCAAAATGGTCTGTGTGTGTGTATTTATGTGACCAGTCTAGATAAAAAACGATAAGTCTTATGAAAGTAAAATTGCATATTTAAAGTTTGAATATACCTCAGATGTTACAGCTACTTTTTTTTGTCAAAATTGACTAACTAGAAGTGGCACTTTATGTAATCGATGTTATACATTTTCTCAAAAACGGCTCTAACGATTTTGATCAAACTCGGTATATCAGTATATTATTAAGTTGTTTTTAATATCTGTTAGGTCTTATCCACATCGGTGTCACTTGAGTGCTCAATTTTTGTATACGGCTTCTTCTAAAGTACCTTTAATTTGGTTTATTTTAAAAAATTGACTGTCTCTCATTTTTAGGAATTATGAAAAAAGGTTAAATATAACTTTTGAATGAATTTGATAATTGAATAAAGGATAAAAAAGAAAAATGCTTACCAGCTCGAAAATGAATCTCTGGAAATAATAGTCAGAAGGTAATGATTCAAAAGAATTTAAATGTTTTAAAAATAATAATAAATGTTGCAGAAAGCTAGATATATAATTAAAATCTTGTCAAATATTGATTTATAAACAAACTGATAATAATAACTTGAGAAGGAGTTGATCGTGGGAGGGGGGGAGTGTGCGGTCAAATAAATACTAAATTATACAAATAGTATTGTTTAATTTTTTTGCCGACGTTTTGACCCACTTTGCAGGTCTTCATCAGGGTGTAGGATGTAGCACTGTGGGAGGCAGTTGGAATACTGGCTTTGAAACATTTGGCAGTTGAAACATTTGGCCAGTATTTCAACTGCCTCCCACAGTGCTACATCCTACGCCCTGATGAAGACCTGCAAAGTGGGTCAAAACGTCGGCAAAAAAATTAAATAATTTAGTATTTATTTGGGGTCCAAGATGGAGTAATGTTAGAGATCCCTTAAAAAATAAATAAATAAAATAAAATTTTTTTTTATTAATAACAAGTTCTCGTCTGAAAAAAAATGCATGTTATGGTATATAGAATGGTAAGAGGAAACGTTTCCTTTTGCAGTTTACCCCCTACATTGGAAACAGTTTCCTGTTGAAGCATGAAAATAAATTATCAAACAGAGCTCTGAGTGTATTTGTGTACATCTAGGATGTTGATATCATATTCCTGGAGTGGCTATTGAAAAATCTAGACCTTAATCTGATGAAGTATGTTTGGGTATAGCTCAAACTCAAGAATTTCATTTCTAGAGTACACTTGAAAAGTTGGAAACAGCAGTTTAAGTAGAGTGAAAAAATAAACTCCAAGAATTTGTTATTAATCTCTTTCAAACAATGGAATATATAAGGAATAGAAAGGCTATCAATTGTCATTTGTCATACCACAAGCAGTAGTATGAGCTATTAAGTTGGCTTTTATATTAATATTTGTTAATTTTACAACTTTTATGTAATTTTAAATTTCTTAAATATTAGATAAAATATTTTTCACAAATTAATGTAATTTTACTAATTATGACTTCTTTGGTAAAACTTCAAAATAAATTAAAGCAGTATAAATTGTTTAAACATACAAATTTTGAGGTGATGCATTAATTTTGTCAAGCAGTTTATAAAATGATCAGTTTTGATTAAAGATACAGTTTTATTGATGAATATATTAAGATCATCTAATATGTTTAGAAATAACTACTTTTTTTTTTGCATGCAGCTCTACATCTTTGTTGATTTGATATATCCATCTGGTTTTTGGCCTTCCATGTGGTTTCTTGCCATGGTCTATTTAGTCATTCATTGTTTTGTAGAGGCTTCTATTCTTTGAGTTGCATCTCCTGTCCATCTTAACCTCCTTGCCTTCATATTAGGAAATACTGATTGACCAGTTTCTGTTTGCGGTTTTTAGTTGATTCTTCTCCATGCTAGTACTCAGATCCTAGATTGCTCTAATCATTGTGCGGAGTGTTTTCCTCTTAATTCTTTCAATATTTCTTTCAAGGGTGCTGGTTAGTATCCAGGTCTTACAGCTATACATATCTTAAACCTGATTTTATTTGAGATTTCTATAGATTTTTTGGGATTTCAATACCATTGAAGCAGAGAAGAAATCTCTGTTTGTGCTTGTACTTTCTGTTATACACTGATCTATTTGTGACTATTGTCATTTATTGAGGTTGTGGAGCCAATGTATTTGAATCAGTCTACATTAGGTTTTACGATTCTCTTGTTTGTTGTAGTTTAAAGGCGTAAAGCTCCTATGTCATCAATGCCTAACGATTCTTTTTGTTTGCTAATTCTGTTGATAGTGAGATTTTTTGGGTCACTATCATGTATTTTGTTTTATCTTTATTTACTTGTAGGCTGATTTGTTCTAGTTCTATTTTCAGAGTGTGTATGTCCTCTTGATTGCTATATGTATCATCTCCATATACCAGGATTTTTTGATTCATTCCATCGTGCTCCTCTCCATTTTCACATGATGTTTTTCTTATCCTTATATCCTGTAACTAATTTTATCAGCATCACCAAAAGTCCATTTCCCTGTCTCAAACCAGTTGGAACTTTGACATCTTCATATACTTATAGTATCAGGATTCAACATTTAGAGTCATTTGCATGCCTTTCTCAGTCTTAAGATTTACTTGAAACTCCTAGCTCAGTTATGATTTTTTAAAGACAGTTTCTGTACACAGAATCATAGGCTGCTTTGAAATAAACTAATAAGATGTGCACATCCTGAGCTACTTCCCATCGTTTTTGTGCACCATTTTTAGGATGAAGATCTGGTCTAGCAAGCTCCTTCCTCTTCTGAATCCTGCTTTTCCCAAAAAATATAAATTAAATACCATGCTAAAGATTTTTTTATTTATTGTATTTACAACTGTATTAATAAATAAAATACATTTAGTAAATTTGATAACAGAAAATAATAACATGAAATCACTTGTTGAGAAACTACCCACTGGTACCGCTCTAAAAAAAATGTATTTACAATAGGAGATCTTGAGGCCATTTCTTTTCAGACACCTCGGAGAGTTATCAGGGATAAAAGAGGAAGCAAGGTTAGAGACAAGAGAATTCGGATGGTTCTGAAGTTTATTATGGAATGATTGGTATCTGGATTGGGTCAAATTAGAAACATAAGGAACATTAAAGTTGTTATGGATTATTTTATTGGTGACAAAGTAAGGAGCATTGAGGATTTTCTTAAGAATTTTGGATTGTAAGGATTTCATACTAAAGTTAAAAGTAAAACAACATATTTAAAGCATTAAATTATTCATTAGCAATAGTTACTTTAAATTTAATGATAATTTCTTCAAGCAGCTAAATAGGTTAGTAATGAGATTTTTTTTTATTCTCATTGGATTTTTTTTTTTTAACAATATTGTAATAGAACAAATAGAATAACAGGTGAGTATGTTTAGCTCAGATTGCTTTTAAACACTCAGGGGATCTTTCCGAATAATTTGAGCCATCAAACTTAAAAATTGATTCAGCCATTTGCCCAAAAAAAACATTATGCAGCTTCTTGCAAATTGACTAAACACATTTTATTGAATATTGAGTCAAAATTTTTTACTCGAATTGTTTCTAAACAATCAGGGGTCTCCCCGAATAATTTGAGCCATCAAACTTAAAAATCAATCGCAAGCATTCGCTCAAAGAAGCGTTACCTATCGTTTAGTGGACAACCCAAACAAATAACCATTGGTTGCTTCGCATAGTCCGGTGAAAATGGTAGAAAACCAATATGTATTAAATAAAGTTCATAAGAGAAATAATTTTACAACAAAATTCTCAATTAATAACGCAATAAGATACTTGATTATGAATATTGTTGTTGATAACAACGTAATAGAAATGTTTTGTACCAGGGAAAAAGAATGTATTGACCGAATTTTGAATTATTAGTCCATTCATCCTAGGTGTCAAATATTAAATACAACTTGAATTATTTTATGTTAACTGATAAAAGATTTCTAGAAGACATAAAAACCAATATATACCATATCCTGAATTGTTTATGTGTAATATTTTGTTGTAGAAATTGAACTTGAAAATGGACTGACTACCTCTGAAACATTGCCCAATATTATGAATAAAGAATATGAAGTTTGAAGAGAAATATCACTTCCTGAAATGAAAAAAAAAAAAATGTACAAGTTTTAATCGTTTGGTGTGTTTTCCTCTTATTTGTTTAACAACAAACATTTCTTTAAATATTTTTAAGTACTCATACCAGACTGAAACGACAAGAAACCGCTCGATGATTCCGATTACTTCAGCACTTACTAGACAAACGATCTAAACTTCCAATTAATTACAAAAGACTCATATACATGATTATAATAAGGTCTATTTGGACTTACGGAGTTGAGCTATGGGGCTCCACTAAACCATCAAATTCCTCTCGTATCCAATCCTTACAATCCAAAATCCTTCGTAAAATCCTCAATGCTCCCTACTTTGTTACAAATAAAACCATCCATAATGACCTTAATGTTTCTTTTGTTTCAGATCTGGCCCAATCCAGATACCTATCCTTCCATAATAAACTTCAGAATCATCCCAACCCTCTCGTTTCTAACCTTGCTTCCTCTTCAATTCCTGATAACCTTCTGAGGCGTCTGAAAAGAAGATGGCCCCGTGATCTCCTAATGCAGACATATCATTAGAGTGCTACCATTGGGTAGTTACTCAGCAAGTGTTTTCATGTCATTATATCCATATGTTCAAATTTACTAGATGTATTTACATAATACAGTTGTAAATATCATTAAGAAATAATAATAAAAAAAAAAATTAAGTTAATCTGTAATGCATATACTATTTACTAGAGAATATGGAAGGAAAGTGTGAATTTCACATTCTTTCATTTTAGTACACTATTTTATAAGAATAGAGGACTAGCCAAACACTCTTGAAATTTTCTAGTGACACTGTAAAAATATTTTGCGAAGATATGGTCTCTGGACATTGAAATGAGTGCTATTTGTGTAATAACCTATCATGAATTATTTAAAGCATTCCAATTGGGTTTAAAATATTGCAATGACTGTGGAAGAAAGAAATTATAATAAGATTTTAAGAAATAATAATAAAAAAAAAAATTAAGTTAATCTGTAATGCATATACTATTTACTAGAGAATATGGGAGGAAAGTGTGAATTTCACATTCTTTCATTTTAGTACACTATTTTATAAGAATAGAGGACTAGCCAAACACTCTTGAAATTTTCTAGTGACACTGTAAAAATATTTTGCGAAGATATGGTCTCTGGACATTGAAATGAGTGCTATTTGTGTAATAACCTATCATGAATTATTTAAAGCATTCCAATTGGGTTTAAAATATTGCAATGACTGTGGAAGCATAGAAAATAATTCTTCAGTATAGTTTCTCAGATTCAAACTGAAATAAAATTGGCTTTATGAATACTGCCTAGTCTTTGTGGGATGTTTTGCCTTTCCTTTATTTTTTATTGTAGCTGGTACCAAACGATTATCCTTGTCCTGATTGATTTATGATAGATTCCACTCTATGGAAGTGGTTTGGGCCAAACTGAAAAATGGTTTCCATCTCAACTAACTCACTTATATTTAATATTTTGCTCATTTAAAATAAGGCATAGTTCTGTGGCCTATGTTTCAAAAGCAATAAGTGTTTCCTTAAATTCCTGCTCAGATCTAGCCGCAGTATGAAATCAGTTAGCATACCCTAGCAACTCAAGATGCCTGGAAAAGATTGTGCTACTTGTCCTTAATGTTCTTGATTTTCTCATAGCTTTTTGTAGTGACATGTTGAATAAAAAGTATGCGAGTGAATTTCCTTGCCTTGCTCCTCTGAAATATTTCTGATAAGATTGATCTCTCATGGACTGCACATTTAAAATTTTTCATGGTCAATTTAATTGTCATATGAGTTTTCATTAAACTTTATTTTTTTTCCTGGTCTTTGTACTTGTCTTCTTTACCGATACTGTCATATATGCGAATTTAAAATTTACAAAGAGATGGTGTGTGATCAACATATATTCAATACTCTTTTCAAAGAACATCCGCAGAATCAACATCTAAATTGTGTTAAAATAGCCTCTTCTGAACCCTAACTGACATTTCCCATGTTCTTTCTCAGTGAATGAAACTAATTTTTTAAACATAACATTTGAGATGAACTTGATGAATTAGCAAATAGCATCCTCAACTTCATTTTGGACAAGTTGCTCAATATAGCCATTTTTCTCTGATCATCTTGTTATTTTGTGAGTGTCCTATCCTTATCTATGCATGTAGTGACTTTACTAACTTGAAGTGTTTTATTCATTCTTGCATGACTTTGTATTTCTGACAAGGAATGTCCCATCCTTATCCATGTATGCTGTGATTTTAGTAGCTTAAAGTGTTTTACTCGTCATTGCAGGACTTGGATCTTCCTTATTCATGCATGTGTTGACTTATGGTGTGAATGCTGCTTCGCCCGCTTTTGGAACTAGACTCAGGAAATTTTTTTTTTTTTTTTAAGTTTTGATATCCTTTGTCTTATGATGATTCTAAATACTTTACAATCTCTTCTCTTCTCGCCATAGACCTATGACGTACTACCTCATGTGACATTTCACCATTTGGAATAGACTTTTTTTTTTCAGGAAACAGTGGGGGGTCTCATCTCTCCTTGAAATATTAAGTTCCCTCAGCTATAGGACTTGTGTTTAAATAATCTCCATTTTTCATTTTTATTTTTGAGAAAAGATAAAAAATAAAACAATTTAAAAGTTATTTTATCTTTTTTCATTAATTAAAAAAAAGGAAGTTTTAAAAAAAAAACACCATTAACCACAAATTATTTTCCCTTTTTATTTATAAGATTGAAGACTAATATTTCAATCCACAAATTCAGCAGTATTGTGATTTCAATTTTTGAGGTTAGAAATTATAAAATGTTTATCTTAAATTTTTATGTGTACTTGCCTCCCAATAGAAAGTCCTCAGTTCATAAATAATATTTATGCAATTAAGACTAAACTAATCAATTTATTTTCTAAATTATTTGCCGCAATCACTATCACATCAACTGCTGAGTTCACTATATACTAAAATGCCTGTAGGTAGACCTTAACCATTTCCTAGTTTGCTCAATCTACTAAACAAACTACTAAAAGACCATGTTAATTATTTAATTAGAATTCATTTTTATAATTTTCTTTACGTGTGATTCTTCTATAGACTTTATTGTTTAAATTAATTTTTTAAAATATTATCACTAATGATTGTTGAGAATTAACATTAAATAATCTGCTCTTATAAGTAAATATTTTTAAATCTTGTTCTAATCTAAGTATGTTATTTTGATTTTAATAATAATTACTGTTAATTCTGTATAAATATTTAAAATATTTTCATATTTAGAACTTTCATAAATAGAAAATATATTTGTTTTTATTTATACATATTTTATATTATTTGTTATATTTTATCACTTATTGTAAATATTTGTTTTATCTTTATTTATTGTTTTTAATTAAAAATTATATTATTGCTATACATTCACATGTACACTTTTATTTTATTTTATTGAAACTTGGAATTTTTCTTGTAGGATTGTTTATATTACAAAAACTATTTTTCTTTATGTAACTGTGCTTTAACAGAATTATACCTCTTTTGTAAATGATAAGTTTTTTTTTATAAAAACTTATTTCTTTTTTTTTTATTCCTTCATATATATATTTTTTTTTCATTTCGATTTTATGTTCAGTTATTTTGAGTTCAAGCTGCCTCGTTTGGAAACTATCCTCCAAAGAAAAAGCAATTGAAAGTCTAAAATTATATTTTTTAAAAATATGAAAGATACTAATACGATTATAAAATAAATTGTATTGGATTAATGATTGGATAATAATTGAAGAGAAGTAGGTTGGGGTGTTCAGTAAAAAAAAAAAATTAAAAATAAATAAATTATATTTGCCGACGTTTGGCCCTAAGTTCAGGCCTTTATCAGGGCTAAAAAAGACTAGATAACAATATGAGAAACTATTAACTTAAAAAAATAAATAAATAAAAAATAATATTAATAATAATAATGTAACGAACATATGAAAAAATTTATAACAGTAACAGAGAGGATCTTATGAAGTAAATAATAACAGTAATTGGAGAGAAACCAATAACAGTAACAGAGAGGAACTTATGACATAAATAATAATGGCAACAAAGTTAGGGACTCATGTAAAAAAACTTGTTTACTTTTTTAAATAAACGTAAGATGGGGACAAATGAAATAAAAATAATGAAATATTATGAATGAGATAAAAACTGAGTAAAATGAGTGAAAAGTAAAATGAAAATAAAAACAAAAAATGGATAAAATCTAAGTATTAGACATAGAATGAACAGGATGACGTAGTTGCTATTGAGTTGTCCGTAAAATAATGCAGGATTTTGGTTTAAAGAGAAAAATGAAAGATTTACTACTATTTAATCAAAATTTTTTTTTATTTTTTTTATTTAGAAATATTACATTCTGTCACATCAAGGACATTTATAATAGTGTTCAGAGAAAGCACACTCACACTCTATTTACAATAAAAAAAAAAAAATAATACAGAAACTTAATAATAATAAATACAATAAATAAAATAAAAATAAATACAATAAAATAAAATAAATGTATATAAATAAAAGAACTAACCTAATCATACACACTCGGGCTTGAGTGGAGGATCTGGCCATTGCCAAAACTCCAATAGATGCTTATTTACAAAAGGTCTCTGGGCCACTGCCGCTTCAACCTTCGAGGAGGATTGTAAGGATGGGTGTGCTGGATAGAGATTGTGCAAGGGGATTTGGATGATAGGTAAGGTTCTGGTGAAATTTGGAGAATTTTTCTGGAATAAGGTCTAGGACAAATGGGATATTAAGGTCATGGTGTAGGATTTTGTTATTTACATAGAACGGAGCATCAACTATTGTTCGAAGGACTTTAGATTGAAAGGATTGAATACGTTTGATGTTAGAAACTTTTGCTGTACCCCACAGTTCAAGTCCGTATGTCCATATAGGTTTCAGTATTGTCTTGTAGATAAGTAATTTGTTTTCAATAGAAAGTTTGGATTTTCTGTTTAGTAGTCTGTATAGCTGGCCGTATCGTCGGTTGAGTTCTTGTCTTTTGAGTCTAGTATGTGGGTTCCACGTTAGTCTTCGGTCTAAATGAAAGCCAAGATACCGGACTGTGTCTGAGTAAGGAAGCTGGATGGAATTAAAGTGTACTGGTGGACAGGAACTGCGTCGGAGTGTATTTTAATCAAAATAGTCTCAACTACTATCAATACATTTCTGCCAACGTGTTGGCAACTTTTCCATTCCCTCGGAATTGAATTTCTCATCTTTAGAATTGATAAACTCCAAAAACGCATTTTCCAATTCCCTTTGTCCATTAAATTTTTTGTCACATAAGTAGTGGTCCATGTGTCTAAAAAAAAAATGATAATCCATAGGCAAGAGGTCCGGAGAGTAGGGCGGATGTGGCATAGTTTCATATCCAAGATCCAGCAGTTTTTGTGACTTCACACGTGAGACATGTAGCCAAGCATTGTCATGCAACAAAATTGGCCCCTTCTGATTGACCAAATATGGCTTCATTATTCCCGATTTCTGATGTATTTCATTAATTTGGTTACAATATGATTCAGCATTGATGGTTTCTCCAGGATTTCAGAAGCTGTAGTGTACCAAACAAAATGAAGCCCACCAAACAGTAACCATCACATTATTTTTGATGAGTTGGGGGCTTCGGAAAGTGTTCTACTGCTTCTCCTTTGACGGTCGTTTAATGTTTGTAGAACCCATCTTTCAAACTTTTTTACCTTTCCAATCGCCTTGAAGTGATCATCGACAGTCAATTTGCTAAGGTTAAGTTTTCCTGCAAGTTCTCGAGCAGTTGTTCTGGGGTTTTCTTCCACCAAAGTCCGCAGAAGATCGTCATCAAAAGAGGAAGTCCTTCCACGACCTTTGTCTTCAAGAGTGAAATCTCCCTCCTGATATTTTTTGAACCAACGTTGAACAGTACACTCATTAATGCTGCTCTTTCCCCAGACTTGATTGTGTTTCTGGCTGTCTGGGCCCAATTCCAGCCAAGTTTATACTCGTAAAACAAAATTACACAAAAATCACGCCTTGAAATCTTAGTAAAAACTGAATTATTTGTAAGTAGCAAAATGCTACTGTTAATGGTAAGCAAACATTATCATTTGGAAGAGGATTAATAAGTGTTGACATTCATACAAATGAATAATCCAATAAACGTAAACAGTTTGTTATATAGAGGGATATTTTAAAGAAAACTCAAAATCCTGCATTATTTTACGGACAAACCAATAAAATATTATGTCTTAGAATGTTAAAAAGAAGTGAGATAGACAAAGAATAAAATGTAAAACAGTGAAAAGAAAGATGAAGTTATACAAAGAAAATAACAGATTTAAACAGAAAAATTAAGATACTGTAAAATCTATTAAAACATACTGCTTACATAGAAGAGAAATACAAAGTTAAAATTATGTAAATTATGAAAATAAGATGTAACGTGTAAATGTATCAATATAAACAAAATAGACTCAGGTATATGGAAAAGAAAATAAAGAAAAGGAAGGTAAATGAGGAGAATACTGAGATAAAAGAATTAGACCAATCTGGACTTAAGAGAGGTTCCCGCAAGACAAGATTATTTGGACAGGAAACAGTAGAACTTAAGTAGCGCCCTCTGTAACGGTTAACAGAAATTCGTGAACTAAAGCACAGCAATGTTTAATTTTGATTGAGAGGTTAATCGTTGATAAATTATATGTGCTTACTAAATAAATGTGTAATTGAATGTATGTGTAATACTAAATAAAAGACTGCATCACCCAACATAAATATTCTGTTTCTTTCCATAACTTTACCGCCTCCGAACTATCCGGACACTCTCTTTCCCTAAACCATGCATTTGATTTCAAAGGCCAACTATAAGTTTTGTTTGTCCATTTTTAGATTTACTCTCTCTGGTTGAAGTTAGATGTGGAAGGTTTCAGAGATGACTATTTTTTCATGGTTAGGGACGGAGGCTAGGATAGAAATTTTATAAGGATAGAAATTAAATGTATGGTTTTGCGAGAGAGAATGTTCGGATAGTTTAGAGGCAGTAAAGTTACGGGAGGATATAGAACATTTATGTTGGGTGATGTGCTCTTTTATTTAGTATTACACATTTATTTAATCCTGTCTAAATAATCTTGTCTTATCCCCATCTTATTTGATTTAAACAAGTAAACAAGTTTTTATTTTCAATAGTTCCCAACTTTGTTGCTGTTATTATTTATTTCATAAATTCTTCTGTTACTGTAATTTGTTCCTCTCTAATTACTGTTATTATTCATTTCATAAGTTCCTCTCTGTTACTGTTATTAATTTTTTTCATATGTTTGTTACATTATTATTATTTTATTTTATTTTTTTTTCATAAGTTAGTATTTTCTTATATTGTTATCCAGTTTGTTCATAGCTCTGATGAATACCTGAACTCTGGGACGAAACGTCGGTAAATAAAAAATAAATATAATTTATTTATTTTTAAATTGCTTTTTTTTTACTGAACACCCCAACCAACTTCTCTTCAAAAAATAGATTGGTTGTATGTATTTTTTATGATAATAGAGGAACTGTATTTTGTTTAAACAATTATTGAAATCTGTAAAGTAGCATTCTTTAGAGCATTGAATTTATAAAATGTTTCAGTATTTTTTAAAATATTGTGTTTTATGGTTCACTTTTAATATTTGAAATAAAACAAATTTAGTTTTGTTTTAAGACTAAATCTAATCATTTAGCTGCTGTAGTTCCAAATATTGCGGAATAGGCACAATATTGATATTTATTAATTTACCATTAATAAATCTTTAATGGTGTTTATTTTATTACTGAGATCATTTTACTTCGATAACAGATAGTAAAAAATAGTGGATAAATAATTGATTGACTGTGATAGATATATTGAAGAAAAGTTGGTTGAGGTGTTCAGTCACAAGTAGCAAAGTAAAAATAAATAAATTATTTTTTACTACGTTTCAGTCCAAGGTTCAGGCCTTCATCAGGGCTAAGAAAAGACAAGATAGCATAGATAGGAGAAACTAGTAGAGGGTAAAAATAATATATAGGTAAAAGGTATAGTCTGATAACATGTAGGTAGAATAAACTTAACATTAATAAATATGTAGAAAGGAAAATATATAGTATATAAATAAAGAAAATATTAAATTCCCAACTTTGTTAGCGTTATTTTATATTTCCTTTATTTATATATCATATATTTGCCTTTCTACATAATTATTAATGTTAAGTTTATTCTACCTACATGTTATTAGACTATATCTTTTACCTACATATAATTATTTTTACTGTCTACTAATTTCTCATATCTATGTTATCTTGTCTTTTCTTAGCCTTGATCAGAGATGCTCTAATGCTATTCCGAGTACTGAGTACCAGGTGTTTTACTCAAATACTGATCTTTTTTGAGTACCAAAAAATTTAATTAGTACTTCAGTTAATGCCAAATGATTAACTGAAGTACTGATTGAATTCCCAATAGTGATTCAATTTGAGTAAAATACTGTGTGTTTGTTACTCAAAGTAGCATTTGCCCATCTCTGGCCCTGATGAAGGCCTCAACCTCAGGATGAAACGTAGGCAAAAATAAATATAATTTATTTATTTTTACTTTGTTACTTGTGACTGAACATCTCAAATAACTTTTCTTCAAATTAAGTTGAATGGAGTTGAATATTTTTTAAGCTATCGCTTCCTATTCAACAAAAAATTTGATTTACTTAAAAAAACACAAAACTTAAATTTCATATTTTCCTGCTGGAAATTGGGCCGTTGCTTATATGAATTTTTTTGTAGTTCTTGAGGTTTTCTATCACACCTACAAGTATTTCCCTCTACTTACAGAACACCCTGTATACAGATCAAGAGCTACTAAAAAGTTTATGTAAACATTTTGAACGGAGAAGTATGAAATTCAAGTTTTATGGTTTTTTTTTACGTATGTCACATTTTTTGTTGAATAGGAAGCGATAACTAAAAAAATATGTAACTTAAGTAATTAATCACAGTAATCTAGGCAAAATTAAATTCAAATAGAAATATAGTCTGTCATTGTTAAAACCATTTAAAGAGGACTTTTGAGTGGATAAACTAAGCTGAGTTTCGTTTAAAAAAAAATCATAAATTATTTGATTTTTTTCTATCACCCTAAAACTATATACTACAGATACCCCAACTTTAGAAAAAAATCCTCATTTAATAAGCCTCAAGTCCATATCAATTAAGTTGAGGTTTATTAGAAACGATTTTGAGATGTACCTCAAGTTTTGAAAAAAAAATTGTGTGATTTGATATCCATTCATCTAAAAGTACCTATGTTTTTAGCAATAAATTATCGCAAAGCTTTTAATTTTTTTTTTTTAAGGCCTGGGATGTATTATAATAAATATAAATGGATAAGTATTCATTTTCTTTATTAAAATAAATTAAAAAATAATGATGTTTCGAATATTTATCATCCCAAGTGATAAAAAAATTGAGTTTTTTTTTTTATTAAGACTTCTAGAATAGGAATTGATGCGTATTTATAAATGACCAACTAAATGTTTCTAATGTTAATAATTACATTTCCATGAAAATAATTGAAGCAATCAGCAGGTTTCTTTATTTTAAACATAAATTTTAGGACTAAAAGCTTTTATTTTCTCACTTATGAAGATGTATCAATTTCTATATTACAGATCTTAATAAAAAAAAACTCAATTTTATTATCACTTTAGATGATAAATATTCAAAAGATTATTTATGCATTTATATTTATTAATATACATCACACGTCATTTAAAAAAAAAATCAATTAAAGCTTTGCATCCATTTATTGTAGACCTTCTTGATAAAAATACAGGTACTTTTAGGTGACAGGATATAAAATCACTTAACGTAGCTATGTAAATTAAAATAAATATAAGAAATAAACACAGCCTTATTTTATAAAATCACTTAATTTTTTTACATAACTTAAGGTGAATCACAAGGTTTCCTCTGATAAACCTCAATCTAATTAATATGACTGAAAGCTTATTAACCATGGTAGTGTTTCTAAATGTAGGGTAACTGTAGTAAAGTTGAAGGGAGATAAGGAAATCACAAATATGATTTTTTTAACCATAATTTTCCTTAGTTTGGCCACTCAAGAGTCCTTTTTAATTGGTTTTAACAATGGCAAACACTATTTTTATTTATAAGTAAATTTTGTCTAGTTAACTGTTTTTTTTTTAGTTATCGTTTCCTATTCAACAAAAAAAATGACAATTAAAAAACACTAAACTTTAACTTCATACTTAATTGTTGGAAAATTGTTTAAATAAATTTTTTTGTAGCTCTTGAGTTCTACTATGACACCTTTAAATATATATATATATATATATATATGTATATATATATATATATATATATATATATATATATATATATATATATATATATATATATATATATATATATAGGGAAGTGGGATAGCTCAGTGGTAGGGCACTAAGGTTTCAATGCTCAAGGTTCCAGGTCCGAACCCAGCTCATGGCTGAAAAATTATTTATTCTGTTTCATTGGCCATGGGGAGACCCTTCTGGGGCACACCCAACCTCTACAAAGTTGGTACCCTTAATTAATTATTTAATTAAATACCCCTTAATTAATAAAATAAAATTACCCTTAATTAAGGGGGATAAATCTGGTAGTTGAGCGTGATCCTGGCCCGATACCCTCCCTGCACAACCGTTGACCTTGAAACAGTACTTTCCCTAAATAGTACTGAACCCAAGACCCTTCATGGGTTATAGTGGTACAAATTTTTTTTTTGTTAATATTATACATATTTTTTTTCCTATGCTGAAGTCGGTCATCGACTATCAAACATCTTGTTACCCAGTATAAATTGGATTTTTCATATGTTCATTTAAAAATGTCTTTTTTCATTCAGTCATGTTACTAACAGCAAGGATGGCTGCTTGAGAGTCACAGAAAAGAACAGCGCTCTGGTCTTGCCTTCCAGACAATGTTCTTAAGGTTATGAGAATTGCTGCTATCTCACCGTCAAAATTTGTACCTTCTTTACCAACCAGAGTGCTGAATTGGAACTCCCTTGAGTAAATTCCTGCTCCAGCATTTTTAACACTTGATTCAGCTGATCCAACGGTATAAATGTGAAGCCAATTCTGAGGAGGGTACTTTTGAGCTTTAGGTTCCAGTGCTATTGCTTTTAGCTTATAGTCAGGTGTTTCTTTTTTATCCACACTATGGAGGAGTTGTAGCTCTGCCTTGCTTGCGTGATTGTGGATTGGGAAATGTGCCTGTATAAATGTTTTCCTTTCTTCACCTATTTAAGTCTTTGCCTTTAGCATGAAGGTTTCTTGTGTCTTGCACTGTTGAGTTGGGATTTTGTAATTTTTCCAAAACTCTGGGTCTATTCTTCTCATTCGCTCGTGAAGGCACATTTGAGCTGGCTCATGCCATTTTGAAAGGGGTTCAAATCAAAGGTTCTGTGGTCTGCAGACCCATGGCTGAAACAGGAGTTGAGTGTGGTGCACCCAAAATTAAATGCAGGGCTTTGTTCTGCTGGTCCTTTTGTGCGGCTAAATTAAGCTAAAATGTGTTTTTAAAAAAAATCATATATTATTTGCATTTTTTTTTCATCATTATCCAAATATACTACAGATATCCTACTTTTAGGAAAAATTCCTCGTTCAATCAACTTTAAGTTCATATTAATTAAGTTGATGTTTATCAGGCAAAAACTTTAGATTCGCCTCAAGTTGAGTAAAGAAATGATGTGATTTCCTATCCAGTCACCCAAAAGTACTAATTTTTTCAACAAAAATGACTAAAATTAACTGTTGTAAAGCTTTTATTTGTTGTTCTTTCATGATATGAGTTGTATTTTATAAAAATAATTGCCTAGATACACTAATAAATAAATTTTCTACCTTTCTCCTGGAAATTGAGCCATTACTTATATGAACTTTTTTTGTAGTCTTTGATGTTTACCTTATACTTCTGGGACTGTATATATATCTCATTATATATATATATATTTAAAGAAACTTATTATTTTTGAAAATTATTTCAAAATTTCATTGTAATTATTATAACTTGATGTATTTTAAGTATATAAATTCATTTGTGGTAAACAATTAATATTAATGACTTATTAGTTTTTATTAAAGTATTATATATGGAGAAAGTTTTAAAGTTTTTTAAAAATAATTTAAGATGTAAGTTCCTTGTTTTATCTTAAATGATAAATAAGGAACCATGATAACTTTGCTTTTTTATCTAAAAAAGTTGATAATGGATAATCAAATTACTATCCATAAATATAGATATCTTAAACTATTTTAAAGGTATTAGATCAGACATTCTTTTTCAATTTAGAACTAAAAAATGTTTGTCTAAGATAATGAAAGCTATGTTATGCTAAAATTTATTTTTTACCTTTAAAAAAAAAGGCATTGTTTCCAAATTGTTGTCTTGATCTTACAAGAAAGTGTAGCATTTTAATTTGCCTGAGAAGATAGTACAACAGCAGATGAAAAATGAAACAAACATTCCTTATAGGATAACTGAAGTTTCTTGAGAAGTTTGGAACTTACCAACTATTTCCAAATATACTATCCTGATTTTGTTAGAATTTTGTACTAATTTTTCTTTTAAGATTTTTTTTTTTAAGTTATCGAATTATAACAACAAAACGGTGCTTTGTTTTTTCACGAATTATTTTTTCATCCCATTTCCAGCAGTGAAATAGGAAATTTAAGATTTGTGTTTTTTTAAGCGAGTGACGTTATTTTTTATGAATATAAAGCGATAACTAAAAAAATACTTAATTTAAGTAGTTAACAACTGCTCCATAGTAAACTGGACAAAATGTACATTAAACGAAAATAGATTTTGTCATCGTTAAAACTATTTAAAGAGGACTATTGGGCTGACAAACACAGCTAAGTTCCGTTTTAAAAAAGTCATCAATTATTTGTGATTTTTTTGTTATCACCCTTTAACTTTACTTAATTTACCCCACTTTCAGAAAAACTTTTTCGTTCAATATGCTTTAGGTTCATATCAATTAAGTTGAGCTTTATTAGGAAAAAAAATTAGATTCACCTTATCTTGTGTAAAGAAGTGATTTGATTTTCTATACAGGCACGTAAAAGTATCCGTGTTTTAAGCAAAAAGTACTACAAATAACTGTTGCAAAGCTTTTATTTTTTGTTTTTCCGTGATATGGGATGCATTGTAATAAACGTACTTGCCTAAAAACCCCTTTAAATAAATAATTTAAAAATAATGATTTTTCAAACATTTTTCATATAAGGTGGTTATGAAATGAAATGAAATGAATGAAATGAAAAAATGAAATGAAAAAAATGTTTTATTATTCTGGGACTGTTGTCCCTTAAGAACAAAATATGAATACAGATTATATGTCTGTGTGGCTACAATTAAATTGTATATTTACAATGAAAGTTGACTTACGATAAAAATACAGAAAAGAGAAAAAAAAGAACAAGTAAATTGTACATATGTATGAGAAACTAAAATAACCTTAATAAATTGAGGTAGTCTCTGGTGGTGCTCAGATATTTCTCTAAGATATATTTCTCAATCATTCGGATTGAGAAAGGAGTAGGTGCTTAAAGAGGAGTGGTTTAAACGAGGAAACTGATTGAGCGTGTCGAATATCAGCTGGGATGGAATTCCAGAGGGAGGCGGCTTGTATTGCAAAGGATTTGTCAAACGCAGCAGTTCGGTGAGGAGGAGGATAGAGGTCGGAAGTACGAGATCTGGTGGGACGGGATTGGATGGAATATTTGAATTGTAAGCTGTGAAAAATATAGGAGGGTCGATGGGTTCTAATAATTTGGTACAGAAAGGTGGCTAGGAAGTACTGACGGCGATAGGATGGGTAGAGCCACCTCAACTCAGTGTAATACTGGGTAATATGCGTATCCCTTGAGATTCCGAAAACAAATCGTAGTGCGCAATTCATTAGGCGTTTAAGTTTGGCCTCGGAATCTCCCGGGAGTCCACCGTACACCATACAGCCATAGTCGAAGTGGGGGAAAACAAGGGAGGAAACTAGGAGTTGACGGGACTTATATGGAAGGAGATATCGTAGACGATTGAACTGTTTTAGGGTGGAGATAGTGCGACGGGAAATTTGGGAGATGTGAGGTTTCCAGGATAGGGATTGATCGAAAGTAATACCTAGGTTTTTAACGGTGGTGTAGAATAAGATAGGTGAGTTGTTCAGGAAGAGATTGGGAGATACTGGGGAGGATTTGAGGAGTGAAGGAGATCCGATCAAGATGGCTTTTGTCTTCTCGGCGTTCAGAGTGAGCCTATTGAGGTTTGCCCAAGCACTTATTCTGTCAATATCTTCCTGAAGTTTTTGAGTGGCATCCGAGATATCTGTCGGATTAAAGGAGAGGTAAATTTGAATGTCGTCGGCATACAGGTGGTAATGACAGTGCAGGATAGAGGATGGGAGGTCATTTATATAGATGGAGAAAAGGGTGGGGGATAAGGAAGAGCCTTGTGGGACGCCTCTGGTCAGAGGTAGAGATTCTGATGGTGGGTTATTAGGAATTACAACGTACTGGGAGCGACCGGTTAGGAAGGATTGGAACCAATTAAGGGAACTAGAAGAAAAAGAGATATTTTTAAGTTTAGTTAGGAGGATGTTGTGGTCTACTGAATCAAAAGCTTTGGAGAAGTCTAGGAGAATAAGGATGGTTAGTTTCTGCTGATCTATGGCTGTGTGAAGGTCTTGGGAAATTTTGATTAGGGCAGACTGAGTAGAATAACCAGGCCTGAATCCAGACTGGTAGGGATTTAGGAGATTATTGTCCTCTAAAAAATGGGATAGCTGGGATTGGACTAACCGCTCTAATGGTTTTGAGAGGTTTGAAAGGAGGGAAATCGGTCGGAAATCATTAGGAACTGATGGGTTTGAAGTCTTCTTCAATGGGCGTACTAGGGCGGTTTTCCAGGATGTCGGGAAGGTAGCATTTTGAAGAGAATAATTGTATATATGATAAAGGATCGGAAGAATGGATGGCAATGCGGCTTTAATCAGTCTGACTGGGATGTTGTCGGGACCGTAATCATTGGTTTGGGACTTCTGAATGGATTTAAGGAGCTCATCTGGTGTAATATGGGAAAGAAAGAAGTGATCAGGATTAAAGGAAGAGAACATAGGAGCCAGACTGGACGTGGGAGATGTGGATGCAAGAGGACAGGAGACAAAGTGAGCGTTGAGGTTATCAGCAGAAACGGAATTGGACTGAGACTGGGGTGTATTACCAATGGTCAGTTTTCTAAGAATAGCCCACGTAGCCTTGGTATTGGGAGAGTTGGATAGGGAATGATGGTAGTAACGGGATTTAGCACGGCGTACTGCTGATTGAGTGCTATTTCGAAGCTGTTTGTAGGAGAGAAAATCATCAGGAAGTCGAGTTCGTTTAAACCGTCGCCTTGCAGCATCTCTTTCTCTCATACACTCCCTCAAAGCAGGGGTAAGCCAAGGAGCTGGAGGATATCGGATGGTTTTTGTGATAAGAGGAGCATGTCGGTCGAGGATAGAGTGAAGTTGAGTGGTAAGGATTTCTACCATGGTGTCTATGGATTTTGAGGAGTAGATGGGATCCCACTGGATATCGTCAAGACCTTCTGACAATGTTTCGTGAGTGAGATAATCTAGGTTTCGGAAGGATATTGTTCGGGGAGAAAAGGATGGAACAGGGACATTGTAAGAGATCTGGACAAGATCGTGGGAGGATAGAAACGGAACCGGGTGCTGAGATGCGGCAAGGAGTTTGTCTGAGGAATCCAGGATAATTAGATCGAGCCAGGACTCTGAATACTGAGTATGATGGGTTGGATTGTAGGGTACTATGTAAAGGCTGAGAGAATTAAAGAGGTTTGTTAGGTAGGAATAATCAGAGGATGGTGCCAGTAAATTGGTGTTAAAGTCACCGGAGAGGATGATGTTTGAGTAGGAAGGGATTAAGTTGTACAATAAAGTCTCAAGTGATTCATCGAAAGGAATTCTAGGAGGGCGATATATGACAGCAAACAGAATGGCAGATGAGGTGGTGAGGATTTCGGCGAAAAGGTATTCAACGTGCGGAGAATCGGTTATGGAAGAGCAGTGAAGGATTTTGGATTTGAGACTGTCATGGACAAAGAGACCTACTCCACCACCCGTGCGATCTACTCTGTCATGACGAAGGAGAGTATAGTTAGGTAGAAGGATCTGGGAGGACGGGATTGTGGGTTTCAACCAGGTTTCGGATACGGCAATTAAATGGTAGAAGTTATGGAGAAAAAAGTCGTAAAATTCATCAAAATGGGCTAAGAGTGACTGAGCGTTGACGTGGCAGGTTAGGAGGATATTAGTCATGGAAGAAGGAGGGGTGGCTTAGTAAACGGACAGAAGGAGTTAAGGATAGGAATATTTCTACAGCAGCTAGAGCCAATTGTGTGCAAGATCTCCTAGATATTAATAAGGATGGTAAACAAAAAATATAAAATTTAGTTAACGAAAAGCATATTCCTATTGTGCAAAAGAAAAAAAATACACAAATTAGAGTTTCTGAACAGATCAGACCTAAAATATTCTCATAAACAAAAATAAAATTATTATCATAGTCTATTATTAAAACAAACGCAACAAAAACATAAAACTGGGGATATAAAAAAGTAAAAACAAAATTGTTCAAAGTGATGTAACATGTATATGCATGTCAAGCAAACGTGTCTAAATCTGATGGTGAGTTGATGACGACGACCTGCTGTCCATCGTCTCGTCGACATTTCACCTTGCCTGCGCTAAACCAACTGTACCTGATTTTTCCTGCAGACCTCTTTTGCCGGGCCAGCCAGTACAGGTGTCTGTTGGTTACGGACATAGCTTCGCTCAGGTAGATCTTGTGGGCGTCATTTTCTTGCCATCCGAGGTGACGTGTTGAAAAATCCCTAATGACTTTTCGCCTCTGGATCAATTCATCCCTAAGCGACTGCCGGACGAACCTTACCACAAGCGGCCCAGGTGTATCGTCTTGCCTGGTTCTTATCCGTTCTGCATAGTCAATGTCCTCCACCTTTAGACTAAGGCCCAGGCCCGCCCCCACGCTCATAACCAGGCCCATCGGGGTCTCTCCAGATCTCACTGGGACTCCTCTTATTTCTATTGACCTGGAAAGGTGCAATTGCTCACTTTTATTGAGCCTGATTTCGAGCTCCGAGACCCGAGACTTGAGAGTCGTGTTTTCCAAGACCAGTCCGTCAATCTTGGAATTTTGAGCCTCCAGTAGTGACTCTATAGAGTCTAATTTCGCCGCATTCTCAAAAGTTATGGAGGCTTGCTTTTCGAGAGATATTTTTAATTCTTTCACCTCGTTAGCATTGGCATCGAGGGAGAATTTTAATCCCTTGACCTCTTCTGTTAGATTTTTAAAGGCAGCAAGTAACAGTTGTGACGTGCTGTCGACAGTTTGTTGTTGTGGCGCCGATCTTGGCGGGCTGAGACACTTGTCTGTCGGTTGGATATTTTTCCGAGCCTTTTCACATTTCGGGCACACCCAATTTTTTCGTAATGCCCTCAGTGCTTCAAACTCACTCTCGTCTGCGTTTAGACATTTTCCATGGAAAATGGCTTGACATGTTGTGACAGTGCATGCCATTGTTTTTTTTTCTTCTCTTGCTATGGTCTGTTTACACATTGGGCATAAAACCATCTTGATAAGCGAGAGAAAAGAAGAAAGAGAAAAAAAAAAAAAATTACGTAAGTAACGTGGTAAAAATTGTGTTTTTCTTCCAAATTTCTGTTATAGAAATTGATGCATATTTATAATTGACAAACTTAATGTTTCTAGCCCTAATATTTACATTCTCATCATAATAATTAAAACAATCAGTAGGTTTCTTTATTTTAAACGTAAATTTTAAAATCACTTTGTGTAAAATTTATAATTATTTAATTTATTACTCATAAGAGCGTTTATTAATATTTTTTATGTGAAACAGAGAAATTTGCGGAAAAATCTGAAAAAAAGGGGAGGGGAAACCGGAAAATGTAATGAAAATGTTTGGAGGAGAAGCGCTGGACATAGCGAATTCCTTATTTGTTTAGAGAAATCCAAGACGGATTATAATAGAAAGTCGTAGGGATCATTGTGGCTTAGTCTAAAACTTTTATATCAACGTCTTATCTGAATTAGTGAATTAATATGGAGTATATATATTTATTTTTTAACGCTAAAAGGATTGGCTCTGACAAACAAAAAAAAAAATGAATTATGAAAAACTTATTTTTTATAATATGAGATAGAAACAATGTTTTAATCTAGTTAAGAACTTCGATTTATCCTTAGGTCCTTAATCTTTTTAATTGTTGCGAAATCGGTTTATTATCCAATAAGTGCCTTGTGTCATCCGATTAAAATAAATGTAGTAGGAATAACATTTTTTTTGTTATTGGAGTTACTTTCTCTCGTAACAATGTAATTATGTTAAGTTAATTTTTTCAGACGTCATAATGTATGGATATAATGAAAAATTAATTTCAGTTTCTGAAGAGAATTAATGGAACTTTCAGAAGTAATAGCAGCTTCGACCACTTGGCAGGATAGACAAATTTTTACTTAACACACGGATAATTAAGACTGTTTCAATTATAAAATTTTACCCGATTCTCTTCCTTTACTTCACTCCAATATCTCCTCTTGTTCTTCCACAGCTTTTTTAAAACCTAAGGGTTTATCTTCGATTATCTCGACCAAAATCGGAATAACAATAACAGCTGGATATTAAACTCGGGAAATAAATGTATGTTTTATAACATTGATCTATAGGCCATCAACAACTGCCGTTTTTCTCCTTGTAATATGATATAGATATGAGATAGCTTTGCTCTGTGTTATACGGGATTACCAACCTGCTGTTTTTCCGTTCCAATCCGCAAGGAAAAAATATAACTTTGTATATTGCTGATATGCTCGCCCTTCGTCCTTCCACCCACTTCTTAAAAATCTTTTTTCATCCAGCTATTTATTATCCTCTATCGTCTGTGCTACCTCCTTTTTGTATTCCCTCTCCATTTGTATTTTCCATCATTAGAACCTTAGTACACGACTCGTTTCTTTACCTTATAAATTATAAAGCCTTTACATGTATGTATTGTCAAGAATAGTCCCGAGGCCATCCTCTTTTCAGAGATTTCGGGAATAGAATGGTAAATTTGGTTGGAATGTAATGATATCATCATGATCAGCCTTGTCGAATATCGAGGAAAAACAATGTAACATTCCAGTCACAGGCACCGTATTGGACATTGGAGATATTTCCACTATATTGGGAATTTAGTGGTCCTAAGTTGTTAAGCCTTGTAGATAGTTGTTACAAACACCAGAGCCTTTCTTGACATTTGCTGCAGCGCTACAGCGCTTATCAGATCGTAGCCAGGGGTATTATTTTCTGGCAAGTGTTTAATGTGTTCTGCCACTTTGAGGGAGTGAAAGTTATAGTGAAATTTTTTTAAGTTTTGAGTAAGTTTTCCTCATGTTCTGTGTTAGTGATTTCAGTATGCGGTGTGAAAACAGATGAAAGATGGCCAGTGAAGAGGTCAGATTTTTCTTTGACCGTCAAGACCCAAGAAACGTTAACGTATTCTCTCTAAGATTTCGACATATGTCGCGACACCGTGCAACCCTTTAAGACATTTTTAGTGAGCCTCTACAAGCTTCCATCGTCAGTTGTAATTTTAAGTTCATGATTAAGTTTGTTAAATATCCGTCAAGTTTGAGGAAAAGTTCGCTTTAACATCCCGGGTGTATATCTCTACCTTAAATTAGTAATTTCAGTTTCGTCCAACTTTTTATTTTTGAGCTAGCCTGATCAAATAACAAAGGCCAGCCTTTTTGCGCGCCTCCACTATTGTACCTATAAATATGTAATTTCATTAAAAAGTTGGATTAGAAATTTTTCACTATCGTAATACTTTGTCTTGTCGTATATTTTATAAGTTACTATTGATTTAAAAAGGATTATATTTGAGATTAATAAGATTATATATATATATTTGATAGCAAAATATTACAATAGATTTAGAAAAAATTACATTAGATTTGAAAATGATTATATATTTATGTATAAAATCTGGTGTGGTGCTTGCATGTGAAGCAACTTTCACTTACCACCCTGTTCTTAGCAGAAATAAATATTTTCTGAATATAAAGTGAAAGTAAAAATGATATATTGATTCATATTTCATTGTGGATATTTTTATTTTTTTAAGTACCCTTATATATACAAATTTTAATATTTATATCGCTGTAATCTATACAATTAAATATTAAATACTACCGACGAAAACATTTAGGAAAACCGCATATGTATATTTACATACTATTGTCGGAGTCCGTATTATATTGAGCTCGTGTTACTATACAAGCATGTTCTAATTTTCGGGCGCGCTCTCGTATCCCTTTGGTTCAAATTCTTTCATATTTTATATTCAACTATTTTTTATATTAGAGATTGTGAAATGTGAAATGGTTAATTGTTTCAAATTAAAAAAAAAAATGAAGGTACTTTAGAGGAAGATAATATTGAAATCTAGCCATTTAAGCCCTGTTAGAAAAGATGAAAGAGAATAATATTAAAAATTGCTTAATTTTACACTGATATACCGAGTTTGACCAAATCGTCGCAGTCGCTTTCGAGTAAATCGTAAAAATGTGTTTAATCGATGATATAAAGTGCCACTTCCGATTAGCCGATTTTGTTCCTGTAACATCTGAAGTATATCCATACCTCAAATGCGAAATTACACTTTCATACGACTTCGCTTTTGAGCTAGATTCGTCGCATACACACAGAAACGCACAGATACACACACACCATTTTGCGGGACTTGGTCATTTGGACTCAGAAGACCTCAAAACATGTATTTCTTTTGAAAACTCAGATTCGAAAATTTTCATGATCGCAATACTGTCCCTTACTATATATTTCATATATAGGTAAGTGAAAGTGATATATTGTACCCCTCTTATATTTTACATTCATTATTGTATTGTAAATAGGGACTAACTTGATATTGAAAATTTGTATGAATAGAAAAATATTAATAGTCTATATTTCTTGGGTTTCTGATTCTATTTTTTCTTGATCATACATGAGATAGCTATGAAATACGTTTATATTTTTACACTTGGCTATATTAATTTATTTAAAAATATATGTATTCACAAAGTGTTCATTGTTGAAGAATAATTTAAAAATAATTGCGTTTTCACCTGTAAAATTCTTCAGTACCTAAATTACTATAAATAAATAATTAAGAATTTGTTGATAAATATTGTAGTGTTTCTGCGTTTAAAAATTTGAAGAATTTTTGTTAGAGTAGATTAGAGTAGTAAGTAGATACTTTAATTAAGGTTTTTATTTTTAGCTAATGTAATTAAAACTTAAAATGTGACTTAATTACATAAGTCTAAATCTGCTCTCATTAATTGAAATACAATTCAAAATATTATTGTAATGATAATAGTTTTTTTACTTATGAGAATACATAAATGATTGAAGTAAAACATAAATGAAAGGTATATAGGTACTTATTCAAATCAAGTCCTTTTCAATGAGGTCTGCCTTGTGTACCGGCTTAGATGCTTCAAAGTTCAAGTTATTTCAAGTTTTCCACGTGCGTCCGTTTTTCAGCCATGTGCTGCTCGTTTCTTTTTGATCTTGACTGAAAATGTGAATTTTCTGTTGTGAAAAAATATTTAATATATTTATTCTAAGTATTAACAATTGAAATTAATATTTACACATATTGTATTCTATATCTTGATTACAATTAAATAATTTTCATTTAGCATCTAACCGTTTCTAGGTATTTAATGGCCTACGGGTCCCAATACATAACAATTTTTCACGAAAAGTCAGCAGATTTTATGACATTCATTTTAACTGAAAAATTAAATCGATTTAAAACATTTTCTTGTAGCTCTATTTGCTGATTGAGAAGATTTCCCATGGTAAATAGCATGCTAAGGGTGTCATTTTTTAAAATATAGGTTGTTCTCGGTAATCTAGGCAGCGACAACAGCTTACAATTAATTCAATTGAAGACTTGAAATTGAGAATGATTTAGTGAAAACGGAATGTAAACAACTCCTGTCATGGAAAGCTATCTACTATTTGAATGAACAACACAGAATCCAATATTGTTACATATTTCGCAATTTCATCATTTTTGCTATATTTATAATTTCATCTATTTTTTTTTTTTTTTTTTTTTTGTGTAAATTCAATTCTTTCTCACCAGTTTTACCATGAACTTTGGGAAAAAACATATTATTATCGTTTAAAAAAATAAAAATCAATCAATAATTAAAGATTTTTAAATTTTTTATAATTTTCGCCATTATCGCGGTTTCGGCATTTTCTAGGTTTTCGCTGTTATTAAAAATAGAAATAAATTCAGTACTTTAAAAGATTTTTAAATGTTTCATAATTTTCGCCACCATGGCAGATTTGGCATTTCTTTGGTCTTCCCCACTTTCACGGTTTCGTCATTATAAAAAATACGGTTAAGTTCAGTAGTTCAAAAGATTTTTAATTTTCGCCATTATCGCTGATTCAGTATTATCTCAGTTTCGGTATTTATGCGGTTTGCGACATTATAAAAAATAGGAATAACATAAGTAGTTTAAAAGATTTTTAAATTTTCATAATTTACGGATGTTGCGATCATATCAAAACTAACAAACTAATCTAATATTTTAAATATCAAAACTAACTAACAACGTCTTATTTGGGTATATTTATACACATATATTGAAATATAGAGTTTTCGTTATTTTTCCAACATCGCTGGTAAATTTCTGATTTTATCTTGAAGTTTGATGCGTTTATTATATGTTAGTAGTTTTAATAATCAAAATAGTACTTTGCATACTTATTGTAGTGTACTTTTTTTTTTTTTTTTTTTTGTACCGCTAGACGCTGATGATATAAGCACCAAACTTCAAACTTCATTTTGGATTAAAATAATGTAATTGGGAGATTCAGAAGTTAAGGTCGCGATATATAACTTCAGGTCAAATATTATTAAAAAATAACATAAATTTTAACCATTAGTAATCGCATAAAGTACATGTTTGATTTGATTTTAAAAACGTATATGTTTTTGTCGCATGTTAATTATGTTTATATTTATGTGAATAGAGTTTTTAAATATTAGTTGTGAAAGAAAATTCACAATGAAATTTAATTTAAAAATTAAATGTATACAATTAACTGAAATAAAATAATTTAAAAAAAAATAAAAACCAAAAAGTAATAGACATTTTTTTTTTTAATTCCCGTAATAGTTGCACATAAGTTATAGTATATTCATTTCTATATAGGTATTTTGTTCATTTGATTACCTATTAAAAATATAATAACAATAAAAATGGAATTAATATCGGCAGTTCGTAATAAATATATCTTTAAAATATATGATGGTTACACGCATGATTCAACGCTAAATTAATCTTTTTTTTTTTCTTTTTGCTAATATCAATTGAACATTGGAGTTGTACATTTCTAATGCGTAAAATCCTAGGTAATAATATCAGTTGGTTCGTTTTTTTCTATGGTTAATTAATATTTAGATATCTGTACATGGTCGATGTAATCGTCAATGATCACACGAGTTTCAATTGCTGTTTGAATAATCTTTAATTACTCGAATACTTCCGTAACTGTTTGGTTCTAGAACGCTCATTTAGTTTTTAACCATTATCAGATAGTTCATTAATTCATCTTTACATGGCGTTTCTTCAAAACACCTAGCAGTATTTTTAAAAACATTTATTTTTAAAAAAATTTATCAGTAACTAGAAACTAATCGGTAACCAATTTTTTTTTTCTAACGGTCAAGTTCAAATAAAAAAAATGAAAAAATAAAATAATAATATATATGTATAAAATATTGTATACTATGCTCATACATATTGTTAATCCTATATAATTGTATAATAATTTTAAATATTGTCTGTAGTGATTAATAAGTATGCTGTGTTGTTAGCAATCCAATGTAATTGGGCAGCACCACTTTATTTTATGATAATAAAATGATTCCCCCTGGATCAATTTACGGCCATGCACTTAAAAAAAAAAATCATTCAAAATTTTATCTCATTTCAAAGTTCGAACTGTCTATGCGGGAATAGAAATCTGGTTCATTGAAATTTTAGTCGTACAACTTAGTGAGGGTCTTTGGAATCTCCACTGAGGAGCTACTGACGTCTTCAGTTAATCTACTTGTCTAATACTCAGATTCTCATTTTTAAAAAATAACAATTAAATACAGTTATTAAGTATCTTTATATGATACCTATTTAATCCGCAGAATTTTAAAAATCTAGGGTAATCGCTTGTAGTGTATAGATTATGTAGATTTGGCTCTACCTGTTTGTTTTATTATATCATCGTTTCATTGGAGAACTTTAAAAACAATCAGTTTAAAATATCATGCCTTTCTTCTGAAGCTGCTGTTAAAATTGGAGCCTGCCGCATTTAGAGAAGGAATCTTGAAATCATACAACAATATCATACATAATATGTCGGGTAATGAAATTTAACGAATTACTATGTTTTCCTTTCGTTGGATCTTACGTTTGTTACACTTCCTAAAATCCTTTTAGCTCGCTCAAGTTTCTTAACTACTACTGAAGTAGTAGAAATAGAACTTTAGTACTACCAAGCAGTACTTTGGTTGTCAACCACCTTTGAAGATCACCACAGACTTCGTAGACTAGACTTAGATGAATAGAAACGCGTTTTCTGTACTTACAAAGTTATAAATCTTTTACCTTCCCTTAGTTATCATTATTTTAATCAATACTGACTAAGAAATGTATTATTTCTATACAGGATGTCCTAAGTAGAGCTAATTTTATTATTAGTATGTAAGTAGAGGGAAATTTTTATAGGAATGATAGGAAACCTCAAGAGCTTCAAAAAAGTACATGCAAACAATGGTCCGATTTTCAGCAGAATTGTAGGAAATCAAAGTTTCATGTTTTACTAAGTAAGTCGTGTTTTTTTTGTTGAATAGGAAGCGATAACTAAAGAAATATTTAGTTTAACTAATTAACAATTGCTTCACTTTAAACTAGATGAAATTTACTTTAAATATGTCATTGTTAAAACTATTTAAAGAGGACTCTTAAACGGCTAAACAAAGCTAGCACCTTAAAAAAAAAATCATAAATTATTGTAGATTTTCTTTATCATCATCCAACTACCTAGTTCTGCCATAAATAATGTTACAAAAGTTGAACTTTCTTTACATCCTCGGGTATTATTCAGATAATCCTTACCTCTGTCAGGTTATTTTATTTACATGTTGTCAGAATAATAATCCCAATTAGTTTGCATCGCTCAGTTAACATGGAGTGGGGTGATAAAGAAAACCGAATATCTGTGATCGCCTTACACAAAGTTGGAAAATGTGTGTCAGAGATTTTCAACAGTTTGAAACCTTTGAGTATCAGCCATAGTTTTTTAAGAATATCTAAAAAACTGTGAGATGTTTCTCAAAGATTGTTTAGTATAATATTTAAGTACTCTATAAAAATGACCCTATATATTTGTTAGATAAAATCAATGGTTACGGAGATATTTAAGAGATTATATTTATTGTATTTTCACATTATGCAAACAAAGCTTTAAACTATTGACATGCAGACAGACCTATGGCTAAAAATGTGTTTTTCGGACTCAGGTGGCTCTGAAACGTATAGATCCGCCGAAAACCGCATATCGGAAATTTGACCCGATACTTTTCTTACCTAGTACAGCTAGGAAAGTAATAAGTTAAAACATGTGTTGAAAATAGAATAACCTTTATCATCATTAACACTGGTTCGATTCCGATGATTTTTTTTTTTTTTTTTGTTGGAAATTTAATTACCTTTCAAAAGTTTTATTATAAATTTTACTATATAATATATACTTAGCGAGTTAGGCCCCAAAACATTTTTATTTTCTTTATAACTTTTTTTCCTGAATTTTCTCGGGAATTTAGTCCATATACGAAAATTTAAAGCACAATTATTAGAACATTATAGGAAAGTTTAACCAAAATCGTTAGAGCCGTTTTCGCTCTTCAGTCGATAGAAAAACATTTTTTTCATTAAAACATCAAATAGCATATACACAGCAGAACTTCATCCAATAGCCTCAGCCCTCCACTTCTGTATGTCAATAACTCCGGTCCCAATAGTCTTGATAACCGACTCCTTGAGTTCATTAAAAGGTTTAAACGACATGTATTCAAAACATCCAGTTATCCTAAAAATACACAAATATCTTCACATTCTTGAAAATTTGGGAAAATATGTTTGTTTTATATTGGTTTCCAGTCGCGCGGGTATAGTTGGTAATGGGCTTGCGGATACGGCAGCCAAACAAGCACTCACGTTCCCAGACCTAGGTACTCCTATCCTGACCCCTCCAGAAATGAGTTTTCCTATCAAAAAGGAAATATCAGATGGTCGGCAATCTATTTGGAACGAAAGTCCACCTAGCAAATTAAAAGTTGTTAAAAAATCAGTGAAACCCTGGACCACATCAAACCGCCCTAATCGTAGATTGGAAGTCGCCGTGACCAGGTAAAGAATAGGACACACAAATCTAACTCATTTACATCTCATCACTAAGCAGTCACCACCAATTCTGCAATAGCCCTCGATAAATAATCATATTTGCCAAGAATGCTCTTAATATAATAATATACTTCTAGCCTAAGTAGATTATCTCTAAAACCGGACATATCAGTAGTATTAAGCAATAACGAATCAAACATAAAACAGTAATAAATTTTCTTAAAATCCTTAGGCTATTAAATACAATATAGAACTTAATATAATTTTTATTTTATTCTGCTTTGTTTTTTTATTTTAATATATTTAATTTTTTTATATGTTTTTAAATATCTTTTTCATTTATTATTCTATCTATTATTAATTTTTGATTATTATTTTTTTTTCCCCTCTAAAGAATTTACAAATATAACCGACTCGCAGGGGTTGGTGACCCTAGGGTTTTACGCCTTAAAGCCTAAGTAAACAAACAAACTTAAATTTTGTAACTTTTAAGCCTACCACGTTTTATGTTTAATAAAAAGCAATAACTAAAAAAATGTTTAATTTAGGTTACAACCAATGACTTCATAAACTAAGTGTCTACATGAAGTAGATAAACTAGATTAAATCTACATTTGATATCTTTTAAATACATTAAATATTAAAGAAGTAAATCTTATCTATTTTAAAACCATTTAAAGGAGACTTTTAAGCAGTTAAACTATGGTAAGTTCGTATGACAGGTTTCATCTTTATTTTTTTTAATGTTGGGGTCAATCTCCAATTTGACTGGACTAATCCATTAAGTGATTTGATGTCCTCTCACCTAAAAGGAACCATATTTTCTTCAAAAATGGCTAAAATAAATTATTGGATAGTTTTATTTTTTCCCCATGATTTTGGGTGTATTATAAAAATGTAAATGAATGACGACTACAAATTTTATATGTTTAAAAATGATAGTTTTTTTTGTATGTATCATGTTATGTGATAATACACTGTATTTTTTAACCAGGACCTATATTACAGATAGTAATCCGTATTTTATTAATATAAATACATCAAGTAAATGTGCACACAGAAATATAATCACATGAAAACGCTTGTTGAGAAACTACCCACTCGTAGCACTCTAATAATATGTCTACAAAAGGAGCCATCTTCTTTTCAGACGCCTCGGAGGATTATCAGGAAGCAAGGTTAAAAACAAGAGGATCCGGATGTTTATGAAGTTTATTATGGAAGGATGGGTATCTGGATTTGGCCAAATCGGAAACATATGCAACATTAAGGTCTTTATGTACGATTTTATTTGTGACAAAGTAGAAGCATTGAGGATTTTGGATTGTAGGAATTGGATAAGAGCGGAATTCGTTTGTTTATTGGACCCCCATAGCTCAACTCCGTAAATCCGTGTAGGTCTTATTGTAGTCATGTATATGAGTCTTTTGTAATTAATTGGACGATTAGATCGTTTGTCTAGTAAGTGTTAAAGTTAGCGGAAACGTCGCGCGGTTTCTCGTTGTTTCAGTTTTGTATGAGGATTCAAAGTGAGGCGTTTGTTCAGGTGGAGTCCTAGAAACATAAATATTAAGATTGGAAACATTTAGCTGCTCACTTATAAATACGGAAAAATATTTGCAATATATATTTAGGTAAAAACACTGTTACATTATCACTTATCATTTTTTTTCTAATAAATAAAAAGTAAACTTATGTATTTATATTTATTATAATACATTTCAGATGATAGAAGAAAGAATAAATTAAAGCTTATCAATAATATATTTTCGTCATTTTGCTGAAAACACGGTTAATTTTAGGTGACAAGATATCAAATCACATAAATTTTTTACACACCTTGAGGTGAATTTCAAAAATTCCCTCAACTTAATTAATATAGACTTGAAGTTTATTAAACGAGGAAGTTTTTCTAAACGTGTGGTATCTGTTGTATAGTTTAAGGGTGGAACTCATCTGAGTTGACTCGCTCAATATCTCTCTTTAAATTGTTTCAGCAATTGCAACCTCTACCTCTCTAAAAATGTTTGTATTTTGTTTCCCCAAGGACGCATTTAAAGCAGACTTGCTGATATCTGTTGGAAAGAAAACATCGCTTCCTTGTTCGATTAGCCTTTATTTGACAAATGATTCATTTCTGTGTGGCGAGTATCAATGAGATTCTTCGACAGCCTTTTGCCAGCACGCCTCTGCACATATATCTCTGTCAACTTTAATTATTATATAAAAATTATCAATTGTCAAAGATAAACTAAGATGTTTGAATTTTCGATTTCAGATCTAATGAATTTAAAGTTAATTATCATTAATTTTAAATTAACACTCAGAGGCGTCTTATTTATTGCTTATTATCAAAAGGTGTATGTATTTAGGTTTCAGATATCCCAGCTTCAAAACAAATATACATTCACAGAAATACGGAAGCGAATAGTTATATCAGTTCTTTTTAAAATAAATACTGTCTGCATAAACATATCTTATGCTAAGACACCCTCCTGTATTTCTTTTTTCTCTCTAGAATTTGATGCGATGAATCGGAAGTATATTAAAAAAATAAAATGAAGTATTTTGAAAATTATAGATTAGGCGTCAATGAAATTTCTGATCTTTTAAATGAACACTAGGTTGTATATTTGTTTTGTAAATTCTTAATTTCAGGTTTTTAGATAATATAAAAAAAAAAAATCAATTGTATAAAGTTTCTTAAATTTAAATACCTTGAAATTTTAAAATCAGAACCTTGGAAGTGTTGAAATAGTTATTATTTCATAGTCGAAATTTAATAATACCTTTTGATATTGTAAATTAAATACAAACATGATTTTTTACTTTAAGAATTATTTATTTATATTTATTCTTAAAATTTAAATACATTTTTTGAATGTTTTATAACATATATATTGTGGAATGGTATAAAGAAGCTTACGGAAACTGGTTTATCCACAGCTAAGGATATGAAGGCTAGGAGGTCAAGTCCAATAAAGTTAAAGAAAATAACAGCTTTGCCCCAACATTAAAAAAATCACGCATCGGATTTTGATGGGGGGGGGGAGGGGAAGTGGAGGAGGACAGAAAACTGACATTTTTTTATTTTTTTTAGAATATCTCATAAACTATGAGTTTCTTCTCAATAATTATTCAGTCCAATATTACAGTACTTTAAAATCTCTATTAAAATGATCGTATACATTTGTTTGATAATATCAATGGTTACGGAGGTATTTATGAGATTAAATTTATTGTATTTCCACTTCAAAAGCAAAAATTTCTCCAAACCTTGAAATTGATCTTGTCCATAGTAGATATCATTTTGAATTTTAATTCGTTTTTTAACGTTTTCGATCGTTCAAATTATTATTAAAAGTTTTTTCTTGGATGGTTCTAAAAAAAATTATTGGATAAAAAGCAATTTAAAAAAAATTTAATTTAGATTACAACCAATTACTTCATACTAAACTAGATAGAATTTACGTTAAATGCAATTAAATTTTGTCTCTTTTAAAACCATTTAAAGGGGACTTTTAAACAGTTGAACTACGGTAAGTTCGGTTCTTCACTCAAGAATTCTTCTCGATTTTTTTATAACCCCCCAAATGGATTGAAGATACCACACTTTTAGAAAAAACTTGCTTGTTTGATGAGCTTTAAGTATATATTAATTGGATTGAGATTTGTTTCAGAGTATGTTAGGAATTATCACTAACTCAGTAAATAGATTATTAATATTTTTAAATTTGAGGAGCTTTCGGTTTCCTGAGCACCATATTTAGTTCTATAAAATTTTAGTACAACATTGAATAACAATTGAGATTGTCAAAACAAAATTATATTAAAAAAAACAAACAATTCTACTACGAAGAGGAATTATTTATCTGGACCAATACTCCAGGTATAGTACTTTAAATTTTCCCCCTTCAAGTTTTAAATCCTTCTCCCCCTCCCCCATCAAAATCCGATTTGTTACAAGTTTCAGCTTTTTTTAATACATTTTAATTAATTAATTAATTAGGTTCAATCCCTAATAATCTCAATTAGCGACGAATCTCAAGTTACTCTGAAACAAATAACAATTTAATTAATGTAGACTCAAAGCTGAGCAAAGAAGGAAGTTTTTCTGAAAGCGTGCCATCCTCAGTTCAGTTTGAGCTTTATACAAAAATTCGCATTTTATGTAAATAATATCTTGGTTACTATGAAGTAATTTTTTGGAATATAAATTAGATGTTATTTTAGTTATTGCTTTTATTCAACAAAAAACGTGGTTAACTTAAAAATACAAAAGTAAAGTTTCTTGGTTCTATCTATGATATCTAACCATGGTTCATAGTTACTTTCTTGTGGTTTTTAAGGTCTGATACCTCATAATATCAATTATATGAAATAAATGTCAATCTAAACTTCATATCAATATCACGAAGTTCAGCATTGATTGATATCCCCATCCCCATCCCCGTCCCCACATATATTATTACTGTAAGGCTCGAAATCGGGTTTGTACCAATTATAAGATCCTGTCATGCTTAAATACCATGAATGGGGTACCGTTGGATTCAGAATTTCACGGGGGGTTAGCGAATCGTATTCTCCACTTTTGTTTTTCTTTCTAAAATAAATAAAGTCGATACTAACATTTTGCTGGGCTTCAATACCGGAACGGTGGTAGGTCTGTAGATCGATATGGGACAAATTGGACCTTGAATATTTTGATGCGTACAGAAAGACCCGGATAGTTCCTCTGGAACTATCGGATCCTGCGTTTTTAAGCCCAAAAACGTACTATTTTCGAGATAACGCAAGGCATAGGGTTCTCATTCACACAACCTTACGTTAATTGTGGTACTTTCAGTGAATATATGTCTCATTCCGTCGACTTTGAGGTCTCTATGATCGAGAGAGGAGGAGTTTATATTATTTATCGATGGTGTTTTTGATCGGCAAGCGTTATCATCGTTAATTCTTCACCAAATCTCAAGATTGAGCCACAAATTTCGAAGGCTTCCTTCTCCTTCAGGCGGGCAAAATAGTCCAATCACCCCGAAAATTCAGGCAAAAAAGTTATGAAAGAAAACAAACTTTATTTGCGAATAACTAAAAAATTACTCACTTTTCCCTTGGTTATGCCTATTATTATGATTATGTAAAATATTACTAAATTCAGTATAAAAGGAAAAAAAATTATCAAAATCGGACAATTTTTAGCAAAGATACAGCTTAATGAAATTTGTAAACATGTTGGTTCCAAACAAAAATGAAAATTTAAATTAATTTGTATCACCTTTGTCGACTATATTTATCGATAAAGTAACAATTGATTTCTTTATCTTTTGATTCGTTGCATTATTTTCTTTTCTTATTAATTTGAAACAACATGCTGTGCGAATTTTTTGCCAGGGCCTACTAGTCGAATATAATTCTTTTATCAATGACTTTTTAGAATCATCAAAACAAAAAAACTTGAACGATTGAAAATGTTCAAAAACGAATTCAACCTCAAAATGATATTATCTACTGAACAAGGTAAATTTCATGGTTTGGAGCAATTTTTGCTTAAAGTGTAAATACAATGAATAATAAATTTTATAAATATCCGCGTAATGATCATTTAATAGAGATTTTAAAGTATTTTAATATCGTACCGAATAATTATTGCGAAAAAACTCATAATTTTGAAGATATTTTCAAAAAAACTAACAAAAAAAAAATATTATTATTATTATTATTCCTTTGTGTATCAATCAATATTTTAAGACGAAGGCTATTTAACAACTTTTATAATTAAAATGAGTTAAATGGAAAGTTGATATCTTCTATTGATTAAAATGTCATTATCTTTTTACCCACCCTTTCAGCTCAAGTTGAGAAAATAATCCCTAGCTGGCTTAGAAGACTTTTTCCTCATTTTAAGTAAATTGAGGAAGCCAGACATTTGTTCATTGTTCTTTTAAAATATCGGCTAATATTATTTAATATTTATTATTAAAAAAATGTATTATTAGGAAATGGATTTTCTTGAAAAATAAAAATCTATAGAAGTGTATCTATACACAACTTTCACTTACCACCCTATCTACATAACATAATTTTACTTTAAGTATAAATACAAACAGAAGACTATTCTGTGCCCTATGTATTTTTATTTGTTAAGCTAAAAAAAATTTTATATTTGTTTTTTACCATTTAGTTTCGACGGAATCAATTATTCCTCATTCAATAATAATAAAATTAGACATTATAAACCATAAAATTTAAATTTAAATTTATTAGCGTTTCATCACTCTACAATACTTTCTACGATTTTATGTCCTAGATATTATTTTTTCTGAAGCTTTTTGATTTTCAGCGATATGTTTTACTACTATATTACTAATTTTATTTCTGCAAATTCGTGATCAATCTGCGAAAATAAATGTTTAAAATATTGTTTTTATGATGGTATAATTTAAATATATATATATATATATATATATATATATATATATATATATATATATATATATATATTTATTTATTTAAAGGATGTATATTTATAACGAAGAGAGAAAAAAATAAAGTTTTACTGCTTTTGGTTAAACAATGAACAGTGATATCTTCTCCTGCCATTTTCCTTTGTTCTTTGTTCCTGATTCTTTCCAAATTTCTTACCTCGGAAAAATAGAAGTGAGGTTTAATTTTAATATTTTAAAATTTATATTTCACAATTAGATGATTATTTATTAATCAAGACATATGTTTTGATTAATTTTTCGTAACCGAATTGGACATAGACGTGATGCCGGTCAATGGAGGTCATTCTACGTCATGTGAATGATAAAAAGTCTAGTTTGCTGCCAGTGTTAGGAGCTGCTAGTGTAGAGGTATATATTATGTTAATTATTCTGTTTATTCATGTTATTTTAATGCTTTACTCAAGTAGTTTTAGTATTATTATTATTATTAAAAGATTTATCACTATCGTTTCTCTTTCTTAAGAAACATTGTTTGCGCTATTGACAAGTTTCTGGTCGCTGAGCACAATAACCTGGCCACGAAAGCGCCCTGTCATTGAGGATGATTTTAATTTAATTAGATTTATTTTTGAATTTTTTATTTTGTTATAAGAAACCGTTCTAACAGATGATAGTGTATTTGATTGAGAAATTTTTTAACGTATGTTGAGTAAAAAAATAAGTAACCGAATACCACGAATGTATCTATTATGTGTTATTGAAAGATAAATAGAGGCATTTATTATTCCCTCAGCCACACCAAAAAAAAAATTATATTAATCAATAAATATGATTAATTAAAAAGGTTGTAAGGTAGACGTCTATGTATATATATACATATATAGTTTTGAAGTTTATTATAATTGTAAACAGTAGCTCGTCGGTTAAAGTGTCCTATATTTTTCATATCTCATAAGATAAACGTTTATTGTATTCATTATCGTTGAAAGTAATATTTATCACATCCTTAATGAGGTGAGTAAATACGATGCTGAAAGAATATATTTTTTTAGAAAATAAAGTAAAAAAAAATTGCAAATGATTATTACTTTTTTTTAAATTTCAAATACTATCTTAGTTATTGAAACTGTTTAAAGTATTTGCTGTATCTAATTCCGGAGAAGTGCGGATTGCAGAATCTTTGCCTGTATACCTTCTTCAACTGAACAGCATTAGAACCCACATCCAAGAGGCCGATGACAATCATCCCACTTACGTCTTGTTCTACTCCTCAAATATTTACCCATTGTTTTAGCCCTGATTGACTTTTTTCACGTTCTTTAATGTTCCATAACAACAGCGTATTATTCTTTATTTTGAACCAGATTCTACGCATTTTGCATTTTCAAAATCTTTGAGGCATTGGTTTTCCCATTACCTAAGTTCCCGTAAAAAATAATAAGAAGTTTTACATAAGTTTTAATCTCTCAGAATAGCTATAAATTGTTTAAATAAAAATTATTCATTAAAAATATAAAAATGCTCGTACAAAACGTAAAGCTCCATGATTATCGTATGAGTCGTAGGTGTTTATGTTTCTCCTCAGACTGTATGTCACTTATAGATCTTCTCTTATAGAGTCTGCGTTTCAATACTTTCTTTTCGAAAGCTATCAATTTTTTTTCATCTAGTCCAGGTTTCACAAGCATATACTAAAATTGGGCGAATGGTGGATTTATATAAATTTATCTTTTTACAACGACCTACATCCATTATGCTTTGTTGGCTCTAATAATTCGGCTTTTTATCTCTTCCTATCCGTCTTGCTGATTATTGAAAATTCAACCAATACGTTTGGAACTGAAGATGAAATGTAAACTTGCCCACATTATTTCTTCGTCTATCCCCTACCTCGCCATTTCTAGGATATGGGGAAGAGACTCAAAAATGTTCACGGTAAAAAAAAAAAAACCTTATTGAAACTTCATATTTCAGAGAAAACTAAGACAACATGCGCATGATCCAGTAGTTGATATCTAAACAAATATAAAAAATACATAAATCTTTTAAGTTCGTAATCAGAAAAAAAAAATTTTTGTTATGGATTAAAATGCATATTTTATATTATAAAAAAGGAAAATATATTTTCTTATGCCTATTGTTTATAATAATTAGTTAAAGCTAATATCGTGATTATTCTAGTCTATATATTTTGCTTATATTACGCTTTTTAGAAAAATTTATAATTTTTTCTATCTCAAAGGAATACTTTCATTTTGTGGCCATGTTATTACACATCTGTTTAGATTAGATAGGATATTTCTCCTGAAGGATTCATCTCTTCAACAGCATTCAAAGGAACTCCACGTCACCGACGAGTTGGAAAGATTCATTTGGTATTTAATCAAGTGGGGGAGGGGGGGTCGGCGGTTGAATCTCAGCTAACAATTTAAAAATTTAATTTTAAAGATAATGTTTTTTTTTTTTGTGTAGAGTATATTACTGGAACCGGTATAGTCTGGTTCACCATCTACTATCAATTCAATGAGGATTTGTGTTTTATCTAAACTTTAATTGAAAATATATTGACAGGAGAAAAAAAAAAATGTGAACAATGCGAAGTACGGGTTTTTACAGGATTCATTATTATTATTTGAAAATAAATAAATCAAATAATTTCATGTTTCGTCAAACTTACATATTCCTGAAACTAATAAAGGAATCTGTAAATTACTGGTACGTTTCAACATCGTATTTGATTAAATATTTGGTTTCGATGGAATATTGAAAGCGTGGTATTATTGTCTATTTACTTTCTGAGACTATCTGTAATACTACCTAGCTATCAATGCCCAAGTTGCAGTCCAGTTCATGTTTTATCCTAATTTGAGAAGGCATAAGTTTTTTTGTTTCTTGTACGGGTATGGTGCTTTAGGAACCTTTAATAATTAGTAAGAGGAGCTAATTATATGCGAATAGCGTTTATTAATTGAATGGAAATTAATTTGGCAGTTGATCGGCTATGCTGTTATGCCTAGCAATATAAAATAAAATTCCGGCTTTAATCGCAATTTAGCACCCTTCTATGGATAGGCTTTTATTAATTTATTTTTTTTATTGAATCCTGTAAAAGCAGGTTCTTATTATTAGGCATAATAAATAAAATAGCCTAATGAACCCGAAGGTTCGTTGCCGATAACACGATCATTGGCAACATAAATCCCTTCTACTGAAACACAACTCAATTCTTCAAGGTCAGCCATGACACAATACTTCTGTCAATGTTTAGGTTGACAAATAGGACGTTCACACGCCGATGGAACTGATTATTTTTAAACACGTTTTCAACTAGTTGAAAATTTTGGAAATATTTCGGTATTATGAGTGATTGGAAAATATAGGAAATTGATTATTTTGATTTTTGGTTTGTCAAAATTTAATTATTTTAAAAGTCGGTTTTATAAAAAAAAAAAAAAAAAAATTCTCGTTTTTTTCTCCTAGACTGCTCGTCCAATTTTATTATTAAAATTTCAGTACCAAAGTTACAGGTAGCTCCAGGAAAACCTTGAACTCAATATTACCATCTGATATTTCGATTAGACGTTTCTCAGCCCATAGCTCGGTCATATGTGAAAATATTGTTTATAATATGAGGGATCGAAATGGCTTAACGGGTTTATAGTGCTTGTAATCGGTAATGTTGGCAAAGTTAAGCGACGTCAAAAGTGGTCAGTACTTATTTGGATGATCGTCCACTGGAAAATGCTGTGCTGCACGAGATCCGCCGCATGTGAGCTCTATCAGACTACTGGAATCAACTCACACCGACTAGGCTTACAAGTTATGACTCTATTCTATGTACGTAAGTCGGAAATCGATGTGGTTTTTCAGAATGTCCAGATGCTTGGTGCAGGGGCTATGATCAGCCGCAGGATTTATACCAATTAGTCACTGTTCTTAAACTCTAAAGAGTCTATCGGTGGCCGCTGCAACATAAAATCACTCCACCATGGTCCTTAACAATTTGTGGTTGGATAATCCCCTCCGCACTATCTGTGTTGCCGCCAGCAGAGTACGTCTGTAAAAAGATGACATTGCGCTGGTAAAGATCTCCAGGACCTAAAGTGTTATATAATATGGTTTTATATTATAAAAATGGTTTTAGTTGGGGATTAAAACAAAAAAAAAAAATAAAAATAAAACCTTTGAAACAGTCTAGAATCAGCGAGGAATTTCAACTGGCGAAATTGGCAGAATCCATGCTTATAATTATTCGTTCATTATCTATTTTGGAAAATTATTAGTAGAGAAATTTATATGTAAAATAAAAATTATTTACTCTGTTCGGTGCCGACGATTTCTCAGTTGTAAAACTGCTGTAGTAAAATTCAAGATAGATTGATAAATGATAAATCTGATGAGTGCGTCAATAAAATTTTAAAAATTGATATAAACTAATAATTAGCGTTGAGGAACACTGCGGAGGCGGTTCTCAATTTCACAGCTCCACATTTTCCTCCATTACGATCTACTTCCGGCCACAGTTTTCAATTGGTGTTGTGATAGAATACCCTTGGAATATTACAAAATGTCACTCCTTGCCGTAATCAGGAATGATTTTTCCAATTTCTTTCCCCGTTACCACATTATAGTTGTTTTTTTTTTTTTTTTTTGTATAATAATAGTTCTATTCAAAATTATTTTAGATGTCTAACGCAAAATTTGTATAAACCATATTCGAATTTAATAACGGATATTTTTAATCCTTTAACTATAACTCGTTTAAAATGCTGTTAGATGTGATCTGTTTCCTGTTGGAAGTTTTTGAGGGAAATCGAAGCGACGACCTATCCATATCATGAAAAACATCACCGCCAAAACAATCTATAAAATAGCGCGTCACTTTTTTACAATGTATGAGCAACATTTAATTTAAATTAACAAATCTATAAATTTCTATCTAAATTATATACTGTAAATTTAAAAAATGCGTATTTAGAACAAATCTATTTTGTCCATAAGATAATTAAGCTTCGTAATTGGTCGATCCTTACACCGATCTCCCTCTTTCACTCTCTCTCTCTCTCTCTCTCTCTCTCTATATATATATATATATATATATATATATATATATATATATACACACACACCATGATGTTAGCTGAAAATTTTTGATAATTAAATAGAATAAGATTAAAACAGTTGTATGACAGTTTAATAATTTATTGTAAAACACATAAAAAAATCTTACATTTTTTTACTGTGAAACATATAAATGGTTTTACAAGTTTTGATTGTAAAACCCATATGAATTTGTAAAAACTACATCATAAAATAGAAAGGAACATATTACAACCTAAGTTTTCCATGTTATCGTCTTTTAACCTAGGAAATGAACTTGAGCCTTTCGTTTTTAGTTCGAGTTGGGGTAGGAACCTCCAGGCAGCCTCCAGCAGTTGCTAAAAAAACCAAGCCCACTTCGGGGAAAACCGCCAGGACCATTGTTGTTGAAGGGAAATTAATTAATTATTTCGAAAAATGTGTGCTTGTTTACAAAAAAGTTTGTTCTCTCAGTATTCATTTTATAATGACTGAATTGCTTTTTATCATTGCTCAGTGTAGAGAGTATACGATTGGATTTCAAGGAGTTGGCGAAACGTTGACCGTTTTTTTCTTTCATTTTGGAAACATATGGCCGTGTGGTTTGGAATCTTTCCAATAATAAACTAGTTTTTAAGATCTAAGTTCCAAGGAACATTTCTGTAATAAAAATCAAAAAGTGTAACTTTTATTTAAACAACAATAAAACTCGGCTATTGGTTTATAAACAGAGGTAAACAGTTTCAGTCCATTGTCTAGGCCCCTTTTTATCAAATTAATGACATCCAACCCAAAACTTTGTGGAAAGCTCCATCTCAACGCAACTTGTAACATTTGTATTTACAAAAGTTCTCGGAATTGGGGCGTTTTCAATCTGGAGATTGGTAAAATTTGTCTATTTAATTAGGTACTAAAAACTCATGAACATCCATTTGCTTTCCACGTGAATCGCAGGACAATCTGATCACAAAATCGATGAAAAGGCGGCCTACAAAAATATTGGGCCTGTTGGTGTGACCAAAATGTCAAAATAACGAGGTTATACCCCTATATAGGGCAAATGATACAATATTTTTGTAGGCCACCTTTTTATTTTCGATTTCGGAATCAAATTATCTTACGATTCGAGTGGAAAACAAATGGGTAATTATGAGTTTTTGGTTCCATTATTAAAATTAATTAATTTAATGAAAAACGCCCCATTTCTCAACATTTTCGTAGAAAAAAAACTTATAGGTTGAGATAAGATGAAGCCATTCATTCACAAAGTTTCAGGCGGGTATTAATAATTTGATAAAAAGGGATCTGTAATTTCTAATAAGTACTATTTCTCTGAAACTGTTAAAAAAAAGTTCTAAGTAATATTTTTCTAATAAAGGTATAGGTTTATAGTTGAAGTTTAACTTTTATTTATTTATGTCCTTGAAAAAAGTAAGTTAAATGAGAGATAAAAAATAATTGGGCTTTGAATGGTGTTATGATCTATGTTAATTAAATTACTTAACTTTAAGGTGTCGTTTGTTAAAACTTAACATGTAGGGTAACTGAGAAGAAATGTTAATTTTTAGATCGACTTTTTGGCGAGCCCAACTGCACTGGACTCTTAGATAACGTTTTTGTTTTTAAGTAAGAGTTCTGTTAAAACTTTACTTGAAAAATGGATGGGAAAAAAATCTAGTTTTAAAAGAACAGAAAAAAAAAATGAAAATAAAGATTTCAGTCATGCAGAGACTGATTAAAAATAAAAGTTAAAATTTCATTTTTAAGCCTTGATTTTTATTGTTTAAGGTCTAATATATATATATTTAATTTTTGACATATTACAAGTGACGTATGCGTGTCTATTATCCCCGTACGCGACGTTATTCCGAGCAAACGGTGGGAAGCAACGCTTTTTCTTGCAGTCTTTCCTTCAGTCACGGAATCCACCAAGGATTGCTAATATCTTAAATATTTGAAATTAGTTCGAAATTTGGTTGGTGCGCGGCGTTGGCGAAGAGAGTGGTGGGAAAACTATGTTGCCTGAGGGTATTTAATTCGATAGCCCAACAGTGCTAGTTCAAGGTGTCCGTCAAAATGGAGACAACTAGGATTGAAACTATGGTTCTTCCCGAATCTGGTAGGTAGTAAATCTTCAACTCAATACCATTTCTCATTCATATATATTTTTATTCATTATTTTTCTATGAAATTTCACCTAGGCTGCTTCTGTTAGCACAAGCCTTATGTTCAACTTTTACTCCTTCATGTTTTTTAATTTTCTTATGAATTTCTTCTCAATATAAATTTAATTGCTTGTATGCATTTCAAACCTTTTGTATCCATTTTTATTAAAGTATGGATTTTTTTTTTTTTCTCTGATTGGGATCTCCAACGAAAGCACTTTACGCCATTTCCTTCCCAGCCTTCTCTCGCTCCTTTTTTTTTCTTCTTCGAAGTTGAGAATCTGATTTGTGAATCACAGTCCTTGATTAAATGAGTAGTGCCATGGCGATTGAAGAGCTTTGTTGAAAAATATGTTATGTCATTAAATTATGAATCTGAAAACAATTGATAAATATTTCTTTCCTGTTTTAAATTGCAACACTCATTTTCAATTTCTGAAAACTGTCTCAATTTAATGTTTCGAAAAATGAAACAAAATGATAAGTAGAGAGGAATATTTAATATATACCTCCAAGTAAAATTTTCTATTTTTCCTAAAATGCCACTTAACGCATTCTTCCACTTGATCGATCAGCTTTTCAATTGTAATGGTCATTTATTTATTTATTCTAGATTGGTAATAATCTGTTTCACTTTTATATAATATTTTTCATACTGGTAATCAATTGACAAAATTTTAGGTTCACATAAAAAAAAAATAGTTATTGCTGTCTGCCAGATTTGCACAATGATTGATTTATGATTATTTCTTTGTTTGCGACACCCCGGTGTCCCTATCAGCGTAGGGGAGATTTATGATTATTATACTTGTAAATCTTCCATTTAAAAACAAAAAATGCCAACGAAATTGTGTCGTGAATTTTTGAGGGATCTAAGAATACCTTCTACTTTGCTTGTTTCCGAATTTTCTGATTTTATAACATTTTTACTTTCACTTACGTTTATATGAAATATATAGTAAGGATAAGTATTGCATACGTTAAAAGTTTTGGAATCTGAGTTTTCAAGGTTAATACATTTTTTGACGTCCCCTGAGGCTAAATAACAAAGTCCCGCTAAATGATCTGTGTGTGTGTGTGTGTGTGTGTGTGTTAACAGACTTGCTCAAAAACGGAAAGTCGTACAAAAGTGAAATTGTATATTTAAGGTTTTTATATGCTAGGGATTTTACAGCGACTTTTTCGTCAAAATCGGTTAATCGGAAATGACAATTTATGTCATCGATTTTACACATTCTTACAATATTCTCGTAAACTTTTCTAACGATTTTGATTATATTCATTATATCAGTATAATGAAGAAAACCTCTTGAAATGTAATGTAGGTCGTATTTTCATTTATGTTTTCTAACAGGATTTAAATGCCTAATTTTCAAAATTTCTTTAATGTACATTTAATTTTGTTTTATTTGAAATGATTAACCATATGAGGTATATAAATAGAATTTAATAACAGCATTTACTCTCCTAATAATTTTTCTTTATTTTTATGACGTTTCGGGACCACTTTCTTATCCCATCTTCAGATAGTATCTCATCCTTCTATCGTCTTGTTTTTTTAAAGATTTGTAATATTTTTTATATTTTCATTAATTAAGGGATGAATTATGAAAATAAAAAAAATATGACAAATCTTTAAAAAAATAAGATGATAGAAGGATGAGATACTGTCTGAAGATGGAATAAGAAACTGATCCCGAAACGTCATAAAAATTAACAAAAATTGTTGGGAGAGTAAATGCTGTCATTGAATTTTATTTAAATACCTCAGATAAAAAGCATCTCCTTTAGGACTTATGAAGAAATAATTGACCATTTCACGTTGTAAAATGGTATAAAAAAATGGTTAAATATAATGAATGGAGAAAATTTATCGGTAACTAAAGATGAAATAAGGGTTGGAAGCTATACGGAAACAGCCGAGAGCGCCCGACGTTCCCCAGCCCTCTCCCTTTACAGATGGCGGTACCCCTCCCTACAGGGCTTTCATATCCTTAGTTTATCTTTTATAAATCACTTTGCCTAACTTTCTAAAAAGGTTTCCACGCCAAATTTTGAGAATTTACTAAATAAACCTAATAATATCCATTATTTACTAACGTTAAGTTATTTTTTCGACGACTTTCGTGATAAATGTTTCGATGAAACTCACAGGCGGGAGGTAAAAAAACAAAACAATTTCATCTCTCCTGGCAAACATCCTATTTGCAAGCCTCCTATATAGAGCAAATATTTTTAATTCGACCCTCGACATACATTTCAATATAGGTTTATTTCCTTAATTGTGGAACTTATCCAAACAGTTGTGGAATAGGTGGAGAGTGGAAGTAATTTGGTGTAACGCAGCCACCACCAGCATATCATATCCTATCCACGGGGGATCCCGTTAGTAAAGAGGAATACGTAAAGAGATGATTTTAGACCTCAACAACTTAAAAAAAAAGTTCATAAACTCTGCTCATACAAATGTATACGGGTAATTTATACATCTTGGACTATCTCACAACTAAACTTTTTATTTAATTCTTACTATCCTTAACTGTGACAGAATATGATATAACTAAATTTAAAAAAAAAAAAATACTTGTGAGCAATACCTTGTTACAAATGATAATAAATTGTTAAGTATTTGCGCCGCTATTATTTATATGTCACTACTTTTCAATTGGTCGATCCATATCAATTTTTTACTTTTTCTTAAACATTTCTTGTTTGAATAATATAATTATTTCACTAGTAAATTGTGTTCATTCACACCGTATGTCGTATGTACAATAAATAAAAATAAATTGAATAGAACTACATCGAAATAATAATACTAAAATAAATATGTATAAACAAAATGAAACATAAACTAATCAAAACAACAACTTAAATACAGGCATACTTTTGTTCAATATTTACAAAATTCATTCACTCAGAAGAAATCCGAGCAAAGGCACATATGAAGCGTGAGTAGTGAATTTGGCCATTACCGGCAATATATAATATATATATATATATATAATTAAAAAATTATTTATTTTATTAAAAGGCCCTTCTAAACTTACATATCATCATATATTTTTAAAGACTGGCTGTAAGATAGCGGCCTTGTACTTCCTAGCTCCAAATATCGAACTTGGCAATTGAAGGAAGCTACTCCCTTCCACTTTTTTCTGTCAGAAAAGTTTGTTGAATAGAAAGCGACATAATTCAACAACACCTTTTAACACAAACTGCCACATATTTTAGAGAAACAATGGTCTTTGAGAATTCATTGATAAAAGAAAAGGACAATTACTACAAATGTTCTGTTAAATCTTATACTTACAAAAGAACTGAATATGTGTTGATAATAGACTATTCCTCATTCATTTATATTTAAATTTTCAACAATTTATCTATCTCTCTGTATGTATATGTATCTACATTATAAAATTCATACGAACTATTTACGTTTAATTTACACTGTGTAAATTTATAAAAATACAAATCCACGTATACTTTTGAAAAAAAAAATCGGTAATGCGTTGATCTTTTACTGTAGCTTGGACCAGTGGCGGCCTCAGTCCTGCGCAACCCATTGGGGGCGCCGCCCGATCTTCAGGGGCGCTCACTACTTGTTATAAATTTAAAAAATATATAAAACGCCTTAAAACGATTAATTTTAGCATATCAATAAAGCAGCTGTATTAGAGCAATGTTGAATGATATAAAATTCAAATATTACATAGTATAAAACTGCATAAGAAATAAATTAAATGTTTTGAGGGGGGGAGGTGACGTCATTGCCCGGGGGCGCCGAATGTCTAAGGTTGCCAATGGCTTGGACATGCACATTTCCTTCAAATCATATAACGACGTGCTTGTGAATGAACTGGCTGGTGAGGCGGTTAAGGCTGCAATAACAAACAATACGGCCTTTTCCGGTTTGCAAGGTAAAACAAGAAAAAGATTCCTTTAAAACGATAAAATATATCTCCAACTAATCGTAAGCAATAGAAACAAAGGCATACTTAGCTATTTATGAAATCAACCGAGTGTTTATCAAAACATAAAACCCATTAATAAAATTAAATCAGTTTTATGGGGTAAAAGCAGCTAAAAGCTATTTGTACAAGAATTTAATTTTGTTTTTTTAAGTTTTGTTGGAATTTGTTAATTTTTGTAAAATCTTTATATTAAAACTTTCATTTGTGCTTCTATATTTGTGAAAACATTGAGTTCCGTTTTACACAGTTAATGATTTGGAGCTACAGTTCCACTTTTTCGGAGCAATATGTTTTCCTGTTAATTAATATTTACCTAGTCCTGTCATAAATATTGTTACAAGGAAATATATACAGATTTCAACAGAAAAAAATATTTCTTTCAAAAACTTTATTAGAAAATAAAATGTATATCTATAGAGAGTACAAAAACAAAATAAATTACTCAAAATGTCTCGCATTTACCTTGACACAGGCATCAATCTCCGTGGTCAGTCATCAATAGCAGCACGCAGCACTTCTTGATGAAAGCGCTCAACTGCTCGGACCAGTGAGTGTTTGAGGGTTTCCAAGTCAGGGTGTACTCTGTGACATGCCATCCTCTCCAGTTCGGACAAAATCCGATAATCTAGTGGGTTGAGAACAGGTCTTCCTGAGTGTTAATCCGAGGCAGAGATGAACTCTGGAATGTTTTTTTGCAGCCACTGCTGATTTGACCTAGCCTTGTGAGCTGGAGCGGAACCCTCCTAGAAAACCCAATAAGTACCAGCAAACAGAGTATTATTCAGAGGCTCGACAACAGGTTCCAAAATGTCGTCCTGATAGTTTTTAGCGGCTGTTTTAACTCCTTTTTCACAAAAAATAGAGCTTTGTGGTGCCATCAAAGCGTACTCTCCACCAAACCACCACTGAGGAAGGGTGATGACCTCTTTCCACTCTTCCAATGACTTGCTGGGCTTCTTTAGAGCTGTGTGCTTACACATGATCATTTTGGCGATTAAATTTTGCTTCAATTGTAAACATTTTCTCATCACTAAACAAAATCTTTCGATGAAGACCATTGGTGTTACGGCCAAGGAAATTTTTCGAACATTTTCACGATCTCAATGCTTACCCTTACTATATATCGCACAAATAGGTAGGCGAAATTAAAAATTAAGAGCACTTGATGTGTCTGTGGATAAGGTTGGGCATTTTGAATTTTATAGCTAATTTAAAATTAATATATTTTTTCATTATTTCTCTTTCATACAATTATTGTATTCCAAATCGCAGATTTTCTCTCGCCAGACTCTCATACCTCTCTACATCCCTCAAACACCCCCCTCCCACCCCTGGCTAGCAGCCAATTCTCTGGCAGGAGGCTTCTTTTTTGGTTTGCCAACCTAATGAGATTTGATAATGAGAAAAGGAATTAATATACAATAATAAAATCAAGGTTTTATGAATAAGCCCTGTATAAATATATAATATTATTTATTATATATAAGCGAAATCAATTTCTAATACTTGACTGATTAGCAGAAACTAATATTTATAATTTTGAAAACTAATTAGCTTTCTATATCTTTTTTATCGGTTACTAAATGTTGTTATATATTTTATTTCATTTCAATTTTAATGTTTATTTTGTTTTTATTTATAAATTTGCATATTGTAAAATGACGTTTAATCCTTATAATGAATCAAATTAAGATTTGATAAATAGATTTAATGTACTACATAGCGAGCCCTTAAACATAACTTGGGGGGGGGGAGGAAGAAAAGGGAAGAATTTGCCTCGGTTGCCAGATTTTAGGGGGTGCCAAATTTAGAAAAACATTTTTAATAGGTTAAGTTAAAAATATATTTTTCTACTTTTTAGTTGTTTAGACCTTCATTAATATTACAAGTTATTATTATTTAATGGTGATATTTATATCGTAATATATTATCTAAAACATTTGTTTGACTTTTAGTGGTGGCGAGGGGGCGTAAAAGAGAAGAGAAAATTAAATTTGCTTCTCCTGGTAAATATGCTAGTTCGGCTCAAATAATACAAAACAGTTAATGGTAGATAAAATTACTGAAAATATAAAATACGTCAACGTTTTATAATTGATTTTTTAAATGTTTTAATGTCCTTTGAATGTGAGAGATTTGTCGATAGTTAAATCTATTTACTTTTCGAATTTAGGCCACTGAATGTAGTTATGAAAATTTGATGATTTATGTCTGGCGAAACTTATGATTAGATTTACTCGGATTGGTTTTCTAATTAGTTAGTAAATTATTGACACTTTTAACTAGTATTTCTGTGAAAATGTCTTTGTTTCTTTTCTATGCTCCTTTCAAAGTTTTACCCAATGCTTTCATTCATTAGCGTATCTAGGATTTAATTTTGGGGGAGGCTTCAGCCCGAAGCCCCTCCCCCGTAGGTCCGCCGGTCCTTTCATTGATTGAGAGACCAATGGATTCCAGTAATCATAATTTGGCCCTCCAGTGTGTGTACCTTTTTCCGCCTCCCTTTTCAAAATAATGGCACAAGTTTTGCATCAGTTTATTCCATTCCATTCACAGCGTAAATTTGCTGAACACAATCGTGATTCATCATGGAACTCTTTCGCCTCAGTTCACATGGTCCTCTCGTAATTTCGACGACATCCGTTATATAATTGCGAATCTCAATGTCGAAAAATCGCAAGCATTCGTCAAAGAAAATTAAAAAATAAACACAGAATTAAACAATTGGCAATTTTTAAAATTGTTACGAACCTCGTTTGAAATTCCTCCATGCAATAGTAATGTCGAATTTGATTGAAATCTAGCAAAGCATTTGGTGTTGAATGCGGATAGATTTTTCGATTTAGGGCCTAAATCAAAATAGCCAGAGGGTACAACGCTTTTCCTTACTTGAAGAATAGGCCATTGGAGACTCTGGGCGTATTTATTTTTGAAACTCTCTGAAACAAAAAAAAAAAAAAATAATAATAATGAAAACCAACAATTATTGTTTAAAAATAATATTGTTCTAGTTTCATTGAAACAAAAAAGTTAAAATGTTTAATGATAAAGTTGTAATTAAATTTAAAATAATGTATTTCTTTTTAAAACAATAATGTTCTGGTTTGAGTATTTTTTTTTTTGTCTCTTTGTCCCCAGAGACTATCCCCTCTTCCTCAAAACGCCCCTAAATGTGTGCCAAATTTGAATAAATTCGTGTTCGACCATAATCACATAAGAAAGAGACGTATGGACGAAATCCATAACTGTTGAGTTGGAGTAGGACCTTATGCTCCTAAACTGAAAACGTTTGTAAAAAACGTTTCTTTTATTTTATTACAATCAACGTTTATTTAGGTGATTAATTTATGGCAGGTTGATGTAGGTATTACTTTGCAGCATAAATTACTTAAATAATATGGGAAGTAATTTTGTTCTCAAACAGATTAGAAATTCGTATAGGAAGATTGGATAATGAATTAATAGCCAAATCAATAAAAATTGGTGTATACTAAATACCAGTTTTAAGAAACGACTTTACTTCATACAAGTTACAATACAAAACAATCGATCTTATTTCTCCTCCATATGAATTATTATTGTATGTAGAAATATAGCATTTATTTACTTAATGAAATGAAATAGCCTTTATTATGCAAAATAAGTAGTTACATATGTACAAATGATTTTTTTTTTTTTTTTTATAACTACTAATATGAAATAGCATGCATATCTACATGGATACGCACACACACATACACACATACAATATTATACACTTCTTCTTCTGTCTTATTTATTTAATAAATGTGGTTATTTTAGATATGATTTAAACTGTCTGGATGTGCTTTTGTAATGAATTGCTCCTATCCTTAATTTACGATACTCGAATTTAATTTTCTGTTTTAATTTTTTTAAATTTAATTTATTATTTATTTTCATTAATTTAACCAGATATTAAATATTTGACTGGTCTTTCCCCATTATATATTGATGGCCAAATGACCTTGTCCACTTCCTAAAAATATTTAGGAGGAATGAGTAACTACTGTGTTGAGCCTTGTTCTCGTAGCTGGAGCACTCCGCTGGCAGATGGAGAGCAGGCCAGGCCAAAACATTTCAGGTTTGCCAGAAATGACAACTCGGATTTTTTTTTATATTTGTCTTTCCTCTATTTTCGAAATATTTTCTTTCAACTTTTTTTAAATTGACGGAGCTTTATTAAAAATCACAGGCTCCATTTAAAATTTAAGTGGTTGATATAATATTTTTCATGGGCTGATGTTCATTTTGTAAAACCCAACACGTTTTATGTTGCTCCCATCTAATAAACCTCAGTGGGTACTTTGGATACTTGTGGATGTCATGTTGTTGTTATGCAATGATCGATCGGTTGTAGTTTTTAAAATTGTGTTTAAATTATCTGAATGTTCTTTGATGGGTATTGATTTATTGACTACTACGTCAATTTTTTTTTCTATCTGAAAAAAAATCATAATGGTATTGAACATTCATTTAAGATAAAATAAACTTTGTACTTTCATGGAGTTGGAATCTCATTCCTTTTCCGTGTGATCGCTACTCAAACCCAAGCATTGTGCCATTGAAACAATGTTTTTTGGCCTGTTATTTTTTACGATTTTATGTACTGTAGGCTGGATGAGAAACATTATGTTATCCGGCAATTTGTACGCGTTTTAATTTAACTTACTTAACTTAATACTTAATCATCATTTACCGCTAAGCAGTGTAAGGCTTCCGCCTATAGAGCTTAGTCCATAAGTTTTTATTGTGTTCTTCTCGCCCACTCCCTTCCTCTCCGGTAAACGGTTCCTTTATTCCGCTTTCTCAGGTCTTCTTAAGGTACTATGTGGCTGGTAGTGGCCACTACTGCCAACCGCTAATGCTTGCCCATTTCGCTGGAACTGCTCACCGTCGCGGCCGAATCTTCTCAATTTATCGTCCTAGTTTGATATAATTTTAAACAAAAATTTTAGCCTCAAATTTAATGGTTTTTATTTGTATCGGAAGAATAACAATAGATTTGGTATTTAATTAATATCTGACATTTTGTCTGGTAGTTAAGTTAAATAACAAGGTTAGGTTATTCCTGTACTATGAAATGTTAGCAATTATCCACATATTAATATGGTGATAAAAAAAAAATAATGAATTATTCGTGATTTTTATTTATCACCGTCGAACTAGATGAATATAAATATATTTATAAGTGACCAATTTAAGGTTTCCAAACCTAATAAGAAAGAAAGAAGCTTCCTCATTGCTTCAATTATTTTCATGAAATCGCAAATATTAGGATCGGAAACATTTAATTGATCATAAAATAATCAAAATAAGATAAAAGAGGAATCAATTTCTATAATACAGAGCTTAATAAAAAACACAGTTTCATTATCATTTTAAATAATAAATATTTGAAAAATCATTATTTTTGTAATAAATAAAAAGTGTATTTACAAATTTATGTTTAAATAATAAATCTCAGGTGAAGTGAAAATAAATTAAATCTTTGCAATAATTTATTGTGGTTATTTTTGCTTAAAACTCGGCTACTTAAAGATGACAGGATCATTTTTTTACTCAACTTGCGGTGGATTCCAACTTATTTCGACTTAATTAATATGGACTTAAAGCTTACTGAGCAAGAAATTTTTTCTAAAATTTGGGTGTTTATAGTATAGTTGGAGGGTGAAAAATAAGAATCGCAAGTAATTCATGATTTTTTTAAAAAAACAGAAGTTAGCTTACGTGTATCCCCTCAAAAGTCCTCTTCAAATGGTTTTAACAATGACAGCACTCCGCTTTCGTTTGAAGTAAATTTTGTCCAGTTTACAGTGAATCAGTTTTTAATTAATTATATTAAATTATGTTTTAAGTTTTGCTTCCTATTAATCAGAAACCATAACTTACTTTAAAGGAAACGCTAAACTTAAATTTCTTACTATTCTGCCGAAAATCGGAGCATTGCTTATATGAACTTTTTTTTATAGCTCTTGAGCTCTGTTATTACTTGTTTAAATTTTTCCCTGTACTTAGGGACACCCGGCATATCAACATATCTTAGCATTTTATGATTTAATCACTCCTCAATTTTCACGTGATAATATTCACATTATCCGCGGCGGACTAGTCGGACTTTTTATTCATTTATTTTTATCTGTAAAAGTTCTAGAAATGTACCAATGTTTTAGAGGCTGTTTCTCTACCTCCGTGTTTAATCTAAACAAATACGTTATGTATTCAATTGTATTTTTTTTTTTTAGATATTTTCAAGTATATATAATAAGTAAAACAAAAATCCATATTTATAATCCATAAATAAATTAAACAAATAAATTTTAAATATTCAATATTATATATGGTTGTTTCACAATAATTATGTGTTTTTTTTAATTTTATAGATCTTTTCAAGTATATATAATAAGTAAAACAAAACAAAAATGAATGAAAATCCATATTTATAATCCATGAATAAACTAAACAAACACATTTTAAATATTTTATTTGTTTGTTTCACAATAATTATGTTGAATTTTTATACATAATAAGAACTCTAACCATTTTTTTTTTTAATCCCCCCTCCCAATCAAAATAAAAAATCTGCGCTTATGACCTGACGTTAAAATTTGTTGGATTATTTAGTTTATTTGATGTCGTTTAGATTTAGGCATATTAGAATTTCTCTGTAAAATTCTATTGGTGTTAAAATAAGAAGGCTCCCAGATATTTGAAATCGTTAACCTTGGCACACGTTTTAAAATTATGTAATCGGTCAAGTTTAATTGGATTTTACATTATTGATTTTTAAAAATGTAAAAGATACAAATTACTTTTATACAACTTTCCTTATACAAAGATCCCATTGTTCAGATGGAACTGTATTGGCTACTAATGGCTTCTGGCTTCGAACTGGGATCTATACTTTCATTTTTTTTATGATATGGTACAGAAGATGATTGGGTCTTTGAAAGAATTTAGTGGACTGTATTGATAGCAACTATAATTATATTAAACATTACATAGAGATGGGGGTTTGACGTATAAGGGTTTACAGTCTGTTACTTGCTGTGGCTGCATGAGGCATGGTGGTCAGTATCGATGGTCGGCCGGCTGCAACACTCCTCACCTCCATGGGTTCGGTAAGTCTCGAAGTGTTCTACTCCATGCCTCCTCCCATGGTAGAACAAAAAAAGAATTCCAAAGTCTTGAAGAGGGAAGAGAAGTCGTCTTCTCTTGGCTTCGGTCACCCATTTTTCTCCTAGTTTTCGTGCAGACGGGGCCACCGTCGCTGCAGTGTTACCTACTTGGCGATGTTTTACATGTACCCTATGAAGGGGGGGGGGAGTAACATCAATTTAGGGTGATCAACCCTAAACAGGCTTGTTATTAAAAAAAAAGTGGAAATTACGGCTTACTATCATATATTTAGTTTTATACTAATCATATATTTGTATGTTTAAGTTTTATATAAAATAAACTGTTTACGTTGTCCTGAAATATGTTACAGAGAAAATTGTTAGTAAATAAAATATATTTTATAGGTAGCGTCGTCAATGTATAAAATATCAACAGAAATGATTATAAAGAAGTATTCCAAAATACAATAAAAAAACAAAACAATGGTAGTGAAAATAAATTAAATCATTGCCATAATTTATTGTGGTAATTTTTGCTGAAAACTCGGCTACTTAAAGATGAGAGGGTCATTTTTTTACTCAACTTGCGGTGGATTCCAACTTATTTCGACTTAGTTAATATGGACTTAAAGCTTACTAAATAAGAAAGTTTTTCTAAAATTTGGGTGTTTATAGTATAGTTGGAGGGTGAAAAATAAGAATCGCAATTAATTCGTGATTTTTTTTTAAAAACAGAACTTAGCTTAGTTTATATGTTGAAAAAGGAAACAAACTTGATTTTGTAAATGCTTATATTATTTACAAATAATAAAAATTCTGAAGAAAATTATTCGAAGCAACAAGAATTACAGAAAATTTAGAATATCACAATAGCTAGCAAGAGATGACATGGAAGGCCAAAAACCAAATAGATTGATGGTTATTATCAAAAATCCTCCAGAGGTGCAAGGAGCGAACCGGAAGGAGTAGCCCTAAATTGGCAAAGGCTGAGGTGCCCAAAAATCTACTAGGTCTGGAAAGAAGAAAATAAAAATGTTTGTAAATTGGACGATATTTTAGTAAAAACACTAATTCAATACAGCCGAAGCAATTGGCCCCAACTGGTTTGATGCCATTGTGAGACTGAACGACCGTCTTGCATCAACTACGTATGCCCTTACGAGAACAAATCTCTGCAATAAATGGATAAAATCTTTTTCGTGGTTATATATATGATATGATATTATTTCATTTTTAATTTTTTTTAATATTAATTTAGTTAAATTTTGTCACAAATAAAGACACTCGTAATAGTGATACAGGAGTTCATTCACACCATAGGTATAATGAATTAAATCGAATAAACTAAGATAATAATAATAAAAATAAATACATACTTATATAAATAAAAAAAACTTAAACTAATCAGAATTACAAATTAAATACAGACATACTTATGAACAATATTTACTAACAGTGAGTCAGAGGAACTCAGAGCCCAGCCTTTCCTCCAACGTGAGGAGGAAAAAGCTGGACTCAAGGAGATCCCAGCGCCTCTCTTTTAACTGCGTCACTGATATTAATGACCAGAGCAGGATGAGCAAATACGCTATTACCACAGACGTACAAAGCGTGAGTAGAATCTGGCCATTAACGATGCTCCAATATATGCATATTTACGAAAGGTCTCTGGGCTACAACCGCTTCAACTTTAGAGATAGCTGGAGCTAGGGGTTGTGCAAGCTGATTTGGGTGATACGTATTCTGTATGATTCTGATCACATTTGGAGAACTGTTCTGGGATAAGATCTAGGACTAGTGTTGCCTACCTGTTGCCTCCTAACTGTTGCAAGACCAAGACCAGGACTGGTAAAAAAAATCGATGTTTTTAATAAAAAAATTAAGGCAAAATAGTTACTAATACTCGACAATCTTAGTTACTATATGTAAATAATTGGTATAACCAATATAGTTTTGCATTTAATTCCTCTAATTTCTCATTCAGGCTTAGTTAGGTTTCTTCTATCTACAAAATACAGTGCTGTAAGACTGTTGCGAGACTCTTGTGCAAGACCAAGACCATGACCAAACTGAGTTTGCAAGACCAAGACTCGTCTGGGTCTCGCATTTGGGCAACACTATCTAGGACCAACGGGATATTAAGGTCATGGTGTAAAGTTTTGTTGGTCACATAGAACGGATCATCAGCTATTATTGGAAAAACTTAGGACTGAAAGGGTTGGATGCGTTTGTTTTTGGAAATTTCGCTGTCCCATCATCACCATACTAAAAAAAAAGAAATAAAGAAAATGCTGGAAAGATTCAACTATTTCACTTTATTAAAGAAGGAGATGGTCCGGGGTGGCGGTCATAAATAGACTAAATAGTAGCAAAACTATTTTATTAAAAGCCAACGTTTCGACAGCCAACGACCGACTTTGCAGGTCTTCTTCAGGGAGGTGTGTTCAGCAAGGAGTTTCACTTAGGACTGAGTGAAACTCCTTTCTGAACACACCTCACTGAAGAAGACTTACAAAGTCGTGTCGAAACATTGACTTTTAATAAAATAGTTTTGCTACTATTTAGTCTGTTTACGACCGCCACCCCGGACCATCTTCCTTAATAATACTACGGTCCACTATTAAGTATTCTATATTTCACTTTATATTTGTACTGTTCATGATTTTTATTTTTTTAAATTTCTTTTATTGAATAATATTACGATGTGCCAATATTTTTGATAATTAATCATCTCGGAATAAATAATGATATCTCTCTAGTACAATCATTCTTTTTTTGTCTTGTCTTTTTTTTTTTTTTTTTTTATATTTATTCTAAAGTTTCTTCATTTATTTTTTATATGGAAGAATGTAGCCGACCTTTGCTGCCTTAATTTGTTGGGCGATATGTTATCTAATCCAATTCTTTTTTCTAGTAATGCATTGATTAAATTGCTATTTAATTCGACAAATGATAGCTTCATAGGAAAACATGATTTATCATCGTTAGCATTGTTCCTGGGCTAGGAATCTCATGCCACTGGCTAATAAATCAATTAAAGTACTCATACTGTTAATTTTAGGAAAATACTTAACCTAATATAGAACATGATAATACTATATTTCAGGAAGTTAATCAGTATTAACATATAATGATTGATTATCTGTAAATCATGTCTTTTCAGATAGGAAATTAATTGTTTTAAAATTTCGAGCTGAGTCCAAAATAAATAACATCTATGAATAATTTTAATATTCTCTTATCTTTTTTTTTTAGATATCTTGAAGTTCTATAAATAAATACATATTACTATAATAAATCATATTTTGTTAACAGTTCGAGATTTTATTGTTCTCATATTCATAGATTAAAGTAAAAAAAAAAGATTTATAGACACTGTTTCCGAGATTAATTTTAAACACTAAAATGACTAATAATTATAATACACTTAAACTATTGAAATATTATAACTAAATTAAACACGAGGACAGTAGAGACAAAATTTTACAAACAATTGTTGAAAATGACAAATAAATGGTAAATTACACCTTTCGACTTTCTATTCCTAATAATATGCTGATTAAGTAGGATAGAAACGAAGAGATATTATGTAACAGTAATGTGGTAGTAGGTTTTTCCAGACGATCTTGGTTTTCCCAGATCAGTAGGTGTCGGTTTTTTGTTTTATTTGAATTGTGTATTATTGATATATTAGTCTATAGCGCGATATTTCTTTTCTATGGTAATCACTGGATCATGGGTTGGTAATCACATGGTAACCACTGCATTTTTTTGTTTGGGGTCAGATGAAACTATGTAAGTCCGGCCAATGACTTTAATTCCTTACGAAGAAGGATAATTGAATCTTGTGAAACAATAACACTTATCCAGTGCCGTTCTGCCACTGCTGCTGTTGAAGAAAGATGCCGAGCCTTTCTTGATGCTCAAGGAAATCACTTTGAACAACATTTAATATCAATATTAATGTTTATATTTAATAAATAAAGTAGATGGAACGAATAAAGAGGTTTTATTTATTTCATATAACGGAAATAATTCATAACAACAAAAATCTTTAGGTGTGAATATCTCCTAAACAAAGCGTTTGCGGACATAACTTCAGAGGAAATTTTTTTCTTGTTTTGAGGTCCTTAGTTCATTTTTTTCAGTATGGCCACTAAACCCTGAAACACCCTGTATAGTTAACTTTATGGGGTCATTTACATTTTTAAAAGGTACTTGCAATGCCAAAAGAAAAAAAATCATGATTCGCAGTCTTTTGAGAATTACTGGAATAAAGGTCTAAGCGCTAATTTGTGCCGTAGAAGGAGAGGGAGTCAGTTATCCATCCAAATACTGCCGCGCTTTGTTTCAGGAGTTTCAACTCCTGGTTTGGTTCAGGAATTTTAGTCTTGTAGATGAACCCCAGATCAGGTCGCCCATCGGTCGCTGATGGAAGAAAATGATATAAAAAATGTAATAATGTTTTTACTTATATTTGTCAAAATATGGTATTTGATAGTTTACTTATATTTTTAATTAAAATCTGTTTTCGTCATAATTATATTTTCTTTTACAGTATTGAATAAAAAATTGTTGATTGTTAAGCTCTGTTGTTCAGAAACTCAATATAGTTGAACATCATCCCCCCCCCCCTATCGTACTTCATACTTTATTAAGAGTTTTATTGTTCACAGTGCTAAATAGGTTGTAAGTCCTTGTTTTACCATAGATTTTTTTTTATTAATGTTAGTATGAATTTTATCATCACTATAAACTTATAGATGAATACGATCGGTGTTTTATTAATCTTTAATAATTTTTTTTAAATTTTGATGAATAATGTACCAAAATTTATAAGTATAAAGTTTTCGGTTTGTTACTTATAAAAATATGAAATCTAAAAGTTACTGACCTGGGTTGAACGATCCGTAATTCTGGTTTGAAACGGTTATGGTAACGTTGGATTTGGAGAAACCCCTAAAGGAATTATAAATGCTTTGGTGAACGGCCAGGAAACAAAAATTCCTTCTATACAATTGTCTGAAAATTTATGTTTGTTTTTTTTTCAATAAAAATTCATGTTTAAGGATTTTAAAGGTGGCTGGCAACGAATCTGACTTGCTTCTTCATGAAATAAATTTACTTCGCCTACTATACCTTAAGCATTTTTGTTTTTTGTCATTTTTTATACCTTTGAATTCAGTTAATACAGTTATTAAATTTTTTTTAATTTTACACAAATTAAAAAATCTATTTATAAAAAAATAAAATAACATTTAAATCCAAGATATTATATATTTTTTTTCAATTCCGAAACAAAGCCTTGATTCTCTAAAATGATCAAGACAGGAGCATCTTAAACCAGATACTAGCAAAAGACAACACGTATCTTACTAAGAGTCCAACTTAAAATAAACACATTAACATAATTTAGAGGCTGTACTCTTATGTAGCTTGATGATCCCGAGCACACACCGATGGAAATGTATGATGAGATGTGTAGCCTTTGTCGTGTTGTTTCTGCCCTCATGGTGCCTAAATTGTTGAAACGTTGGCGGGTTAGGCTTAGAAACATTAGGAATCAATTCCTCGACACATTGGAAGTTGAAGTCCCCAATTTTTACTCTCTCTCCTCTTTTAGGATTGCAGAGCTTCTATTTATTTCGTTCAACTTCAATCCAAATTTAACACCTGCTTTTTATATATTTAGAAAAGCACTCTCCATACTCAGTAAACTGCGTCCTACGACATCCAAATCTTCGGCATAGGCTGGAATTGTCAGAATTTTTTGAAAATCGTCCCTCCTATTTGGATTCCCGATTCCCTTATGACACATTCCCCCGCAACATTAAACAGCAGGCATGCTAAACAATTATCTTGTCCAAGTCTCTTGTGGCTATGGAAAAACTCAGATGTATCTCAGGGCACTCTCACTGATCACTGAGTATCTTTCATGGTCAATCTGACAAGAAGGACTAACTTCGGATGACTAATCATGATGTCATAGCCAGCTCGAAAATCCACAAAGAGGTAGCGGGTCTGTATATTATACTCAGCCGCTCTCTCCATCATCGTTCTAACTGAGAATATTTGGCCCGTCTTATCTTTTCCTTTCATAAAGCCTGCTTGATAGTGACCTATTTTCTTTTCAACAAAAGGTAATAGACGTTGAAAAAGGATATTGGAAAACATCTTATAAGCAGAGGGAGGGAGAAATATTCCTCTATAGTCCTCACAGTAAACAGAATCTCCATTCTTGTGAATGGAGCATGTAATGGTTTTGTACCATTTTTCAGGAGTGCACTCCTCTACCCAAATGTCCAAGATCAGGTTCTCCATACACTTAGAGATAGCTTCTTCTCCAGAAGTCATGATCTTAGCTGCCGCAAAACTAACCAGTCTCTCTCCATTATCATTCGTGACTTCGTGGATACTGTTTTTTCCAATAGTGTTTTTTCCTGTAGGACGAAAAACCTATTCACTAACTATTTATGAATTCATTTCTCCAATTATAATGTATACGTCATGGTTGGGGATCGCATCGGTAGCTTCCTCAAGGATATCGTAGAAGTGATTCTTATCCTTATCGTCTGATGTTTCTGCAGGCGCATGCACGCTTATCAGTGAGAAATTGCTGTATTTGCCTTTCAGACTAAGGAGGCATATTCTTGGGCTGACTGTTTTGAAGTATAACTGGAAATAAAATAACAATGAGTGCCTCAATAGAAGACAAAATACCACGTGGAAGGCCAAAAAGCAGTTGGATAGATAGATTGAACAAAATTGCAATAGATCTCCGTGCAGATAAATGGAAAGAAATAGCCCAAAACAGGCAGAGATGGAGCAGGCTTGTTAAGGTGGCAAAAGATCTACATGGTCTGTAATGCCAACAGAAAAGAAAACAAATAATAATAAAGTTCATTAGAATGTTTTGCATAAGTCTAGGTTTCACTCTGCGGGATAAAATTAGAGTTGCTATGTTGAAAGCTTCTGCACCTTTAACTGCTGGCAACTGGGAATGATATTTGGTAAAGCGTTTTTTAATGAAATTGTATGTTGTTTCTATTTAAAGTTCATGATGGAATTGGCATTGGCAATTCTCAAGATCTTATTTTGAAAGACTTGTAATTTCCGTTTCGTAGAGGATGCTGCACCTCTTCACAACCGTACATCATTAGTGGCCTTAGTATTGCCTTGTAGATTAGGGCTGTTGTTTCTTGCTTTAGGCTTGATTTCCTGTTGATGATGGGATATAGCACAGCCAGCGTACCCTAGGTTTGAGTTGATTTAGTGTCTATGTGGTGATTCCATGTAAGGTGACGATCTAGGCAGGGGTGTTTTGTAACATTTAATTTAATAAAACTTAAGAACACTTCGATAACGGAACGGAGAGTTTCGACCATGATCACGAGTAGTTTAATGCTGTAAAGTTACCCGACTAATAAACACCTATTAAATTAAGTTTTCCTGTTGACCAAATCCGATACCTAGGACTCCACCTTGACAAACGACTCACTTGGAACACCCATATCAGACTGAAACGACTAGAAACCGCCCGACGTTTCCGATTACTCCAGCACTTACTAGATAAACGTTCTAAACTGCCAACTAGTTACAAAAGACTCATATATATTAATATAATAAGGCCTATTTGGACTTAGGGATCGAGCTTTGGGGCTCTACTAAAGCATCAAATTCCTCTCGTATCCAATCCCTACAAACCAAAACCCTTCGTAAAATCCTTAATGTTCCATACTTTGTCACAAATAAAATCATCCATAATGACCTTTATGTACCATTAGTTTCCGATTTAGCTCAATCCAGATACCTTTTTGGTCCTTCCCTTCCTCGCCGTTAAGGCTATACGGGATTTTCCCGGGCCAGGGAGTGTGGGCGGGGATTTAAAAGACTCCCCCGGCACCGGGACGCGAACTCGTGACTATTTTTATATCTTTAATTCATATGTCAGGTTGCCAGGCAACGGCGGTGCAGTGCACACGCTTTAGCCCATTCGGCTACCCCGCCCACCCCAATCCAGATACCTGTCCTTTCATAATAAACTTCTGAATCAACCATCCGAACCCTCTCGTTTCCAATCTTGCTTCCTCTTCTATTCCTGACAACCCTCCGAGGCGTCTGAAAAGACTGGCCTTGGGACCTTCTAATATAGAAATATAATTGGAGTGATACCAATGGGTAGTTTCTCTTCATGTTGTGCATGCCATATTACTTGTTCATATTTACTTGTTGTATTTATTATTAATTACAGTTGTAAATTTCGGTAATAAAAAAAAAATTAAGTTTTGTTATAAACTATTTCCCGAAAGAGCAAAAAATATAGTTCACGATGAGGAAAAGAAATGTAAATGGTGATTAAATCATGGTGGGTAACATGATTCCTGAGGATAAGAAGCTTATTGAATAGAATAAATGGTTTTTATCAAATCAAAATCAATTTTACAAACATAATATCTCAATTTTAAATAATTTCATTTTTCTCTCCCTGGTATTTAATTTACTATTTTTCAACTGTATTGTAATTAATGATTATATTAAATGTTGGCAACGTAGTTAACTGAGAAATAGGAAATATGCTATTTTTATTTTATTTGTTTAATTTTTTTCCCGCTCTCAGTATATCAAAAACTTTTCAAGGTCTTTGCTTTGAAGTTCCGTTTTAAGTTGTATGTTGTGCTCTCTTGCACGAGAAATTTTTTAAATGTGGAAAATATAAATGAGGAATACATGAGAAGGAAATTCAAAACCAAACTGGATCCAATTGTGGAGGATGGGGCGTAGGTAGGTCTAACAATGACGAGCCAACCATAGTTCGCTTTCCCAGAAATATCAGAATCAATCAATACAACGTTATTCTAAAATTTCCCTGTTATTCATATTTTACAGATTTCATCCGATTTTAGAAGAAAAATTCAATGTGTTATACAAGTGCTGAGCTCATCGATGGAAACCTTTTCTTTATTCTTTGATTAAATCACTTATATGCTCGTAGATTTCATTGGCTGTAGGGAAGAATGGAGCCGATGAATGTTGGCTCATTATTTATTTTGTTTTCATTTATTTCTGATTCTTAGTTATAAAGAATTTAAACTATAGAATATTTACTTCCTCCATGCTCCACCATTATTTCCTTATTCACAATCCTTACTTACCTATTATAATTATTTCTTGGAGAAGGTTTTACTTTCCGATTGAATTTACCAGAATCGTCTCAAATCTCGGAGAAAATCGCTATCAATTGGTGCAACTAGATAAATTCATTCAATAGATCCCATCAATGGAATTAGCGTTAAGTTTAGAAACTGTCTTAGACAACTGTTATTATTTCCAATTTTTATCTAATGTTCTACTTATGTAATTATTCGTTAGCATTGGTTACCCAATGTCCAATAAAATCATCACAATACGTACTATTCGTTTTAAGATTCAAGACTAATACTACAAATAATAGATGATCGTCGCTGTTTTTAGGGTTTTCCTTTAATTGAGTTTAAGAACAATGGTGAATCTACGGTTTAGTCAAGATATACGGATTATTGCTATTCAGGGTCGCATGAAAACCTAAGCAAAAAACTTTACATCATTTAAACTTTACATTAGCGGTACATTCAATTTATTTTAAGCTCCTCAAACTCTACTTGAGGTACTGTATGGTTAGGATGCATTTTATGACGGATTCTGAGAATGCAGTCATAAGGCAAATTGATATTTCCAAGAACTGCAAAAAAATCACACTTCCTCAATTCGACGGTTCTTCCGGATAATTCCTTTGAATCTTGATGAGGTTGGAGAATTACTAGTGAGTAATTGTTATCGAACACAGTCCATTAAGATAAAGATGTTGAAGAGCCTGCCTATATGCGTAATTTAGAAAAAATGTCTTTCCTTATATCAAATTGTTTAGTATTTATATTCCAACAGCCGACAAAAGGATTTGATTACATTGCCGATAATTTGAAGAGGAATGCAAACATTCTGTTTCGGATTTTCAACGAGTCGTATCTGGGGGGAAAAAATTTAATAATTTCTATTTCCATTGTCTAATTAAATTTATCTCATAATTTCTATATCAGCTGCGTGTACAGATAATTAGAAACAAAATTTAATATCAACATAATTGTCCAAAACACTGGCATGTTTGTTTATCAACAAAGATATAGTATTTTTTTTATTCCTCTACAACAGACAGGAATATCATATATATTCATATTTTTCTTTTCAAATTGTTCATAAAAGTCATTTAAAAAAAAAAAATCATTATTCAATGATTTGAATGTTTCAACAGAAAAATTCTTAATTCATCTTTTTGGTTGAGCTATTCATATTAGTAAGGCCTAATAGAAAAAAAAAAAAAAAAAAATGCTGTATATACGCATATATAAGCCTAACAAGCAGAGAAGAACGTTTGTAATGTTTAAAAAGATAAAATATTGCTGCCCCTAATTGTGAGGACCGACCCTATGCAAAGTTTGACCATTAGCTCCTTAATAAGGGGGCGCCTGTGTGTTGGAAACCTACTCTGCAATATTGTCTTAAACTTATGGCGTTGTTGCTGCATCATATTTATTTTATTTTGTCCTAAAATATATATATATATATATGACGAAATTAAAGGCTTTCTCGCTTAAGATGACAGACAGATTACTGTTTGGTATAACTGGTATATTACAGATTTTTAAGGACATCAGGAAACTTTTGCAAATAATAAAAAAATATTGAAGGAAGTTAGTCGACTGATCTACATATCATGGGTGATAAATATTCAGGACGTAGTCTTTTTTTTTATTTTTAATTATTTATGACAACGTTTCAACCCTAACATGTGGGTCATCTTCAGGGCTGAATTTTTTTAAAAATACAATCAGAGATATATTATACGACCGATAATGATAAATAATAAACTATAGTGATTGATGGTGCATGAATCCATATCCAAATAGTTTATTATTTACCATTTTCGGTCGTATAATATTATATCTCTGATTGTATTTTAAAAAATTTTCAGCCCTGAAGATGGCATAAATAAAAAAAAAAAAAAAAAATACTCCTGAATATTAATCACCCATAATAAAAAAAATAAATATTTTCTTCTATCAAGCTGATGCACGTCGGTATTTGTTCATGAAAACCTTTTACTTTCCTATACATAAAATATATACTACGGGAAGGCGTTGCTATCATGAAAAATTTCGATTCCGAGTATTCAAGATAAAATTATGTTTCGATTTCCACTGGCATGACTACAAGTTTTGCAGAATGTTTTGAACCTGTATATGTGAACAGCCTACCTCAAAAACGAGAAGTAGTATGAAACTAAAGTAACGTATTCATGTTAGGAATATTCCTCCACTTTGACTGAGCGGAAGTCTCATTTTATGTAACGAGTTTGATGAAATTACGTCAATGTAAAATGAAATGACGTTTGATATTATGTTAGTATTAAGGTCATTGAAATAGTATTACACGTTATAAATTTTCTCCCTCTAAATTACCTTTAATTTTATTTAATAGAAATAATTAAAAGTAATACAAAATGAATAGATAACAACCATGAAAGAATTTGATAATTAACTAAAGGAGAAAATGAGAGATTTAGTTTCTCAGGTTAAAAAAAAGTTGCAGAAAGAAGCTCAGTAATTAATATAGATGTATAATATACCATCGGAAAGTTGAAAAATAATGTCTAATTATACATTAGATTGTTTGAGGGTTAAGTGGCCAAACTGAAAAAATGAACTAATGACCTCAAAACAAGAAAAAATTTTCTCTGAAGGTATTTCCGCAAACGCTTTGTTTAGGAGATATTCACACCTAAAGATTTTCGTTGTTATGAATTATTTACGTTATATGAAATAAATAAAACTTTATAAATTTATTTTTTCTAACTACTTTATTAATTAAATGTAAACATTAATATTCATATTGAATGTTGTCCAAAGTAATTTACTTGAGCATTAAGACAGACTCCGCATCTTTCTTCAACAGCAGCAGTGGCAGAACGGCATTGGATATGTGTTATTATTTCATAAGATTCAATTATTAGTCTTCGTAAGGAATTAAGGTCTTTGACCGGACTTACATAGACTTTTTGTTTAATTTCACCCCAAACAAAAAAATGCAGTGGTGTCAGCTCTGGAGAGCGTGCAGGCCAAGCCACTGGTGCTTCACGGCCAATCCGTTGATTGGGATATGAGATATGATTGAGCAGTGGTAGAACGACACTGAATTTATGTATCCATTGATTCAGAACTACGAAAATCTTTAGGTGTGAATATCTCCTAAACAAAGCGTTTGTGGTAATACCCTCAGAGGAAATATTTTTCTTGTTTTTAGGTCCATAGTTCATTTGTACAGTTTGGCCACCTAACCCTGAAACATCCTGTATATTAATACATAACTGTAATATCTAACTATAAAGACGTAAAAAGTAATGGAGAGTGACGAAAGAATAATCTGTTTTATTTGTTATAGACCATAATGTCTACTTTTTTATTAATATATGAGAAATCATTTTATTCTAAAACAATTAAAAATAAATTAATAGATTTATTAATGAAAATAGTTCTATTCAAAAAAGGACGTAGTGACATGCCCCGCTCTAGATTTTAAAAAAATAAAGAAAGTATATTTACTGGTTTATTTCCATAAATCAATTATTGTCTGTAAAAATCTAGTGCAGTAACGCAAAGGCTTCTCTGCGATTTAGAAATAAGCTATTTATTAAATTTTTAAATACATAATAATATATATACTAATTAATCGTGATGTTTTACAGATAGTTTAATGTATTCTTTATATTCATATCCCTTCACTTCTTTGAACATGGAACCATTTCGTCACACTGTACCTTGACTTCACTTTAGTCTCAGATTTATATCAATAATAATTTGAGTACGTAATTAAATTCTTGACAACTTCAATAGAATAAAGATGTCAAAGTATTACAACACATTTGTGATATATTAGTAGTAATATTATGATCAAAACGTCTATCGAATTTCTTAGAACCAAAAACTCTTATTCTCAAGTTTAAACAAAATACTACCGCGAGATTTGGAGATAACTTTTGTAATTCAGTAGAAATTGGTTTCCATTGACATAATTGGGAAAACAATTAAATAAATAAATAGTGCCCTGATGTAAACTGTCGCTCAAAAAAACCGGCGCACCTAGAATTTTACGTAAAAAACCTGCAGATTGAAGAAACATTTTTGATCCTCAAGTATTAACAGGCAGACGACGCATCAAAGGGGATTAGCAGGCATCAATCCTCAAACTTCATAGTTCTCTCTAGGATTACCGATATTAAGTAAAACGTGGACTTCATATAAGTTCGTCTCCACTTGCCTGATCAGTCGCATTGGTTTTGAATTTGTGTATTTTTTTATCTTAAAAAACAATATTTAATTTTTATCGAAAATTTTTAAAAGTGAGTCAACGGGCTGCCTGAAACAACGGTTCGGCGGCCACTCCAGAGATAACGGAAGCTGCACTAGGAGGCCAGGACGAGGCCGTCAAAGAGCGGGAGGTCCACCGGATGACCGCTTCTTTGCTTTCCAGATCCTCTGCAACCACTTGCAGGCTTCAGTGGAGCCATCTCATCGACTTCGCATTGCTCAGGGTGCGGATGACAGCGCGCCCAAAGCCCTTTCGGCTATCAACTCCCAGCAGCACTCCAAACAGCTCACATCTACTTTTGTTTTGAACACTCTGCCAGAAGGGAAGATGAATTTTCCTCTGTTCTGTTTCCTGACGAATACAGGTACAGCCTTTATGGTGCAGAGGGATGAGTTTGAGTGTGTAGTAGACAAGGTAAACAATAAGCTCAGTGCAATATAGCAGGAAGAGTGCAGTTCAGAGGAGGGTCGCTATTGGTTTGGAGTGGAGAATGCTTAGAGTGAAGGTGAGGCCTCCATGTGTTCCCAAGGCCGATGCTCAATGCACTCGCGTAAATCATGATATCCTCGAGAATATGTGGTGCCTTTTGGCCCGTTTATCGCTTTTCGTTTCTTTTATAGGCAGGAGAATTCTCGGCCGCACGTCACAAATGTTGTACATGAATACGTAGTGAGGTTGTTCTCTCCTTTTTTTTGTGATCTCGTACAAACAAAATATGTTGCACTATATTGAGGTAAAAACAAATACAATTTCTCTTCTCTTGGGAAAGAAATATCGACAAAATTTAAGGTGCGTCGGTTTTTATTACTGCCAATGTATAGAGCTTTCGAACAGTTCTAGGGTTACTTTTCTTAATTTAGAATTAAATAATTAAGGGTATATATTTGTTTTTTTAAGTGAAGTAAAAAAAAAATGATAATTGTTAACAGTAGTATAGTAATATTTAGTGTTTGTGATTTTGATTTGAAAGTTTATCCATAACGTACTGGAAAAAATCTGTATGGCTCATATTCCGAGAGCATCAATCCTATTTATTGTAGCTTAGTTAAATTATATCTTGTGAGGATAGGGGTTTTAAAATAGGGGTTACAGTTTTAAACTTTTTAATTGTTAATTCGCCTGCATATTTGACTTTCAACATATCGACTCGCACTAGTTAGAGTGACTAGACGCTTCCATTTATATGATTAACAAAATACAATTTAATCCGCTAATTTTTATTTATAATGTTTTACTTTCAGTTTCTCTAAAATAGACATTTCTCAATTGCGGACAAAATTTGGTTTCCCATCGGTATAACCTACTGAAATGTTTAACTGTGTTTGGAAATCATGTTTTTTTATCTATTGTTCAAGTATGAAACATAAGCTTACTATTAGATCATGACGCAGAACAATTTGAAAACAAATCGACTATAAGCAAAATTATATTGTTACATTTTTTGGCTGTCATGTTAAATTTTTCTTCTTTTATCATGTTTTTGAATGATGTTATTTGTTGTATACTTTAAACATGAAAATGCTATCTGTTTTTCAAGAGGGTTTGATAAAAAGTGGTTTTCATTGGCGCGTCATTAGAAATCGATGATATTCTTTGTATGAACTAATGAAAAATACATATATATTGTGTAATATTTTTTCTGCGAATAAGTTTTAATAAAATGATACTGTCCTCCTCAAGTTTCAGTGTTACCACCTGATTATAAAATAATTCAAGGACATGAAGCAAATTTTTGTAACCACTTGTCTGTAAGTAGTAGGTAGGTGTTGCAGCCATACTGCCAAAAATATTTTACAATTTTGTGAAAATTTGAGGTTGTTTATTCAAAATTATTGATAATTTGTTGGTTATAATTTTGTTTAATTATTTACACTTTAATTACACCTTAAACTATCCCCTACTACTCTTTAAGTTGAGTAATTTATTTACCTTATGAGGTAAATAATCTCCTAACCCATTGAAGGATCAGGTATTTATACGTGGGACTTATTTGTCAATATAGTTGAAATGTTAATGGACAAACTATATAATTTAGTTCAATAGAGAAAAATATATCCTGACAAGATTTAGGCTGATTAAATACACTTTCTTCTACTTTTTACTGCTTTGAACCATTCCTGAAAAAATCAAATTTATACGGTTACATAACATGAAACGCATGACATGTATCCGATGTATAAATTTGATGTTATAGCGTCATGCCGATTAATTTTTTTAATATATAATGTTGTGGATAAAGTCTAATACATTTTATTAATAAAAAGTAAATATTGCTATTCGTATTCGTTACTTCAATTTGTTCGTGAAGTATGTCTCATGATTTGTAATCATTACATTAACATTATAGTTTAATCTGAAATTGTACCAGTTTGTGCTATTTTAGTTATAATATATTCATATTATGTATTTTATGTTTCCACTTATGTGCACATCTACACACCAATCCTGATGAACATTACTTGTACACAATCCTTCCATGAGTATTGACATTTGTTTGCTTTAATTTGCTTGGTTGCATATGGCGTCACCAAAACGGCTTATAATTACGACAGGAATAAGTTGGAGAGGATTAAGTTAATTTTAGGAAGACGAATGCTATAGTCGTAGCTTACGTAGAAGAATTTGTTTATTATGGATCAATTGGATTCTCTAATAGAATGTTTTCATGTTGATCGATCCTCTCGCTGTTTTCAGGAGTAATAATTAGTCCCAATGAGGTGGTGCCCTACCTCGCTCTAAGGTTTAAGGTTTGGAAGGAAGTTTGACAATATACACTTGGGCTACTTTTCAAGGATGACCACTATCGCTGTTAGTGGATTCAATCATATTGGTCATTCCATCTGGGGCGAATACCCAGCGATCAGCGACACGGCCACCTACCAAGGAGTGCTTCTGGGTATGTCAAAGTGTCATCCCTATCATGGAACCTGAAGCTTACTATCCAACAGAAGAATAAGTTGGCATCTAACCAGAGGACCGCTATGTTGGGGCTTACCAGAATATGTAAGACGGTTTCCTCCCTAGGCAATAGAGATCTCAACAGAAAGTACTAACAGATCCATAATTTCATTTGTGGGGGGAGGGGCTTCAGCCCAAAAGCTTTATTTTTTCATATATATAGCGATAATTACTTCAGAAAAAAAAAAAAGTTTTTCTACCTATATGAAATGGTGTTTAAGCCTTTCTTGACGTCCTATTAAATGTAGTTACACGATAATACTTTAAAAGATAATTTTTCATTTTTTTTTCCATAAACATGGTTATATTTTATCATTTTGGGGGAGCAGGGCTTCAGCCCGAAGGCCCTCCCCCTCCCCTTAGATCCATCTGTGACTGGGAGATGCGTCTCGATCTCCTATACAAGAATATTTAGTCTAACATGTTTTCAAAAGAAGAAATTCGACAAAGAATTGAGGAATGATCGAATAGATGGAAAGGAATAGGGCGACAGATGGAGGTCATTATAAAGGACCGAAGCAGGCAGGAAGCTATCCTACCTTGAAGCCAATACTTATCTTCCTATTCCTCAACGTTCAAGGTAGCTTTTGTGCCAAGTTGCTTAACTTTAGAAACAGTATAGTCCTCCTATACACCAGTTTCGGTGCTTCGGAAACTGTCGAGCATGTGTTCGCCAGCTCCAGTGTGGGGTTTGAGGAACTGAGGGCCAAGCTAAAGAGCGGTGAAGAGATAACCCTTGATGAAAACGAATTTTGTCTACTCGTCACTGAAGAGAACTATCCTTACTACTGGGCCTTCGTGTGCTTGTGGAAAGAAACGGGCGTAGCCAGTTTCAACTTAAAAGTAAGGCGATGGCAGCATTTACTATTCAGTGAGACCGCTGAATAGAAATTAAGTTGATGTTGGAATTTCTAAAATGAGAAGGTGGTGATGGAGTTAATAATGAATATAATTGAAATTCCGTATCGTTAAAAGACAAGGTAAGGAGGGGAAATAAAAAAGAGTAAAATGTGTATAGTTACACTATAGTAGTTACAAGGCAGCTGAAGTAAAATGGGCTCTTGTGCTAAATTTTTTGTAAGGCCTCTCAAGTGAAATGCACACTCGTTTAATGTCCGAGGCAGAATCCCGAGAGATTATGGAAGGTATAATAGGAGAGAATAGGTATTGTTCTCTGTGATTACATCGATCCGCCGTTTTGTCATTTCAGTTCGGGTAGAGTCCGTCAATACTAATTACTACTTTCGATGATGTCTGCCTCGATTTAATATGCATTGTCTAAAGCCAAGATTTCATACTATTTTATGGCTCGCACAATGTTCAGACGCGCCAATGCCCATGTACTTGGTACCTGCTGATAGAAGTCGAGAAGATCATCGTAGTCGGATTTAAAGAAAACACCAGCAGAACGTTGGCAGAGTACGTTAAAGGAATTTTTTTAACCCTATGTCATAGTAACATTGGGTTCACTTCGACCATTTATGTCCGTGGAATCCTATATATATTTCTCATTTTTAGCATAAACTGTGAAGAGGACATAATCGTTGAAATTTTATTGAGCATCACCTAATGCAGGTCAAGTAAAAAGATGTTCGGCTTCATTTTTGTCATCTGCGCACTCGCACTCGTCAGGCACAACTCTAAGGCTACCCTGGAACGTAACGTTATTGTTACTATGTAAATTGCTGTAGTACGGTATCTTGGTTCCCTTCCTGACAAAAGACTGACACTCAGAAAAGATAAGACATGAACTTATTAGATGATTCAGTTGGCTAATTATATAGCTTATGAAAGGATACCTATACAAGGAGCACTGTGTGACTTCCCTTCCTGTCCATCTTTTATATTATAAATAATTTTAAAAAAAACAAAAAAAAAACAACTTGTAACTCTACAATCCATGAAGGGTCTGGGGCTCAGTACTATTTAGGGAAGGCACTGTTTCTAGGTCAACGGTTGTGCAAGGAGGTCATTTGACCGATATCACACTCAACCGCCAGGTTTTCTCCCTTAATTAATTTTTTAATTAAGGGTACCCACTTTATAAGAGGGTAAGTGTGTCCACCTTTTTTTTTTTTTTTTTTTATGTGCTTCTTGCGAAATCCGAGATTTGAAGATAACTTGCTCAGATCGTTGAAATAATGAAAAACAATATAATTGCGCAAGCTTTTCAAAGTATTGAAAAGCTTACATCATGAAGTTTTATGAAAAAAAAGTAATTAAAAGCTGATACGGAATGTGTATGAGAGCCAAGGGAATTGGCTAATAACTAATTTTTTTTTTGTTTGTTGAAAGGTTTACATTCGTTTGGAGTGGTAATTGTTAGTTTGTGCTTAGGGGTATTTTGATTTGCTTGGTAAATCTAAGGCTAAATGGGACTTACTTAATTTACATTAATTGGAATTACTTAAGAAAAGTTTCCTTTAAGATGTTTCATTTTTGGTGAACATGTTTTATATTGTTACCAGCTGGCCCGTCCGAATAATTCGCAAAGAATATTGCTCAGTGAACAAATGACAAAATAATAAATAAATAATTAAATGTATTATAAGATGAAGAAATCATTTCCTATTTTTTCGATCATTTCAATCGACCAAAGGAAAAAAATATTATAAAGCTTCCTTCACGTTTTAAACCAAAATGTTTAGGAATTGTAATAGCCTATACCTCAGCCAATATTGGTCCGAATACGATGATTTATTTTTTTTCTAAATTTCGTAATCTTTGAAATAATCATGGTATTTATAATCTTAAAACGAACTTATAATTTTTGAGTTATTCACAAATAAAGTTTCTGTTTCTTCGTAAATTTTTAACTAAAATTTCAGAAGGATGTGACTACTTTTCCCACCTGAAGGAGAAGATCTTCAAAATGAGGAGTAGCGGCAAAAGAACACCTTTATTAAAATAAAAAATATATAAAGATGCTATTGATGTGTTGGGCTTCATTACGATAGTGATCATTGTACTCCTCCTTAGAAAATTTTCCCTGCCATTCACTATAATATTCATGATATCAGGATTTTCTTCTAATTCAATGTTACTATGACCGTTTGGAAAGCTGAATTACTGCTCTTCAAAACCATTGATATATAACTTTTTTATTTAATACCTCCATAAGGAATAAATAAATAATAATTTCTAACACGTTTTTGTTTTATATCTCCACTTTTAATGTTTGCTGGGGTCTGGTTTGTGTCATTTCGCATAGTTCATGAGGCCCTAAATCCCTATGAGGCCCTATCGCTAATTGTCGCGCTGATAGGTGGAACCCTTGACTCGGATTGGCCGCATAAAATGCTTATTTTTGGAATGATAGGAAAATACATATTTAAGGGTTTTTCTATGTGTGAAATACAGATCTCAACTCTGTTTCTTCTTTAAAAAATATTTGAAGCCACTTTGCTACTTTGGTCGATAGAATTTAAAATTTACAAATTTCTAATCGATTTCGATGATATTTTTTTTTCTATTGGGGCTTTAGTAATGTTTCAAATAATAATATTTTTGTTTTTACTTTTCTGGTTATTTGACAAATAAAGTTTCTTTTCTTTCATATTTTTTTCCCGAAAATTTCGGGAGGATGTGACTGTTTTCCTCAATGAGGGGTCAATCATTGGATTTGATAAAGAATTTACGAAGATATGGCGAAGCGATAAAAAATACCTTTTAAAAATAATATATAAAGATCCAACAATTATTGATGGGGTTACATAAAATGATTACATAACTACAGCGCATAACAATTTCGGTACTCTATGAATCCAAAGTACATGAAAATAAAGGAAGTGTCTAAAAATATGAAAATAGATAATTTATACTCTCACAGAGACTTATAGTTCTGAGGTTCCTTCCATGATTTCAGCGATAGACTCCTTAGAATTACGTTACCTTGAGGTAACACTGTGCTTTCAAATATAACAATACGTTTGTTTCTGAAATTGGCAAGTGAGGACTTGGAACCAAAAAATGTTGGGAATGCGTTGAGAAGTTATTTACACTTCAGAAACAAACGTAACGCTAACGAGAAAATTACACGCACTCCGAAAACGCTATTAGCCTAGCCACATCGTTTACACCAATGGCCTTATGGTCCGTGAAGATCCCTAAGCCTTAACCATCCTTCTCCGACACCAACCCTTCTCAGATCAGTTTTCACATCTTGTCAGAGCAATGTTTGTCTGGTCTTCCTCTCTTTCTCTTTCTCTGATGGATCCTACGGTCATGACCCTACCTAATCTCTTCCTTCCAGTCTTCTTTTCTTAATGGTGGACACCAGGCATATCATGCAAGTACATCAAATCCTGATTTGTTCTCATTCTCCACTTCTCTTATTTTCGCGGTGGGTCATATATTCTGCTCAGAATCATTTTGTCACTTGTGTTTAACAATCGTTTGTTTTTTAAGGTTAGGTTCTTGTTCTGTAAAATAATGTTTATTGGCCAGTATCACCCGTTGCCTGCCACTACTCTCTGTCTAATTTTCTCTTCCATTCCATTAGTTTTTGAAATATTTATTTCAACGTTGCTACTTTGTAAATACGGTTTCTTATTCCATACAGATTGTTTTTTTTCCGTTTCTACACTTCGAGGAAGTATAGATATATTTACTCTAAGACACATTAATCTTCTGGCATACGTCTGCTTCTTCACTCTCCTGTAATACTCTAAGAATAACGTTTATTGTTTTGTCCATAATCACTACATCGCCAACAAACGAGAGGTTCTGAGTGAGCCTTTTGTGTATATATCCACCCGGGTTTGTGAACGCATTAAAAGTACTGGAGTACCTTGTTTCAGTTATTTTGCTATGGCAAAGATCTCAAAAATATTTCCCTTAATTCTATAATACTCTTTTAAAATATTTCCTTTGTATTGTACGAAGTAATTTTTATCAATCTAATTAATTTCAAAGAAAAACATTGAGTTCGTAGGCTTTCAGAGTGTCTGTCTTATGCTTATTTATAGTCCATGATGAGGTGATGTATTGTAGTTGATATCGAAACTCACACGATACTCTTCAAGTACCTATTCTTCTGTAGATAATATTCTTTTTGCTCAAAGGGTTAAAAATAGTTTATAAACTGCGCTCAAGAGTGCTATGTCTTTATAGGTTTGAGCAGTAGGTAATCCAGGTTTAATTTGAGGAGGGTTCAGGATTTTTTTAAAATAATGGTTATCACTTTGGAAGAAAATGAGAGAAACTGTATAAAGTAGTGTTCAAGTAATACTTTCAGGGATAAGTTTTTTTATTGACGCAGGCTTAGATTTAGTCTGTGAAATACATGCGTTATAATTTAAAAGGAAAACAAATTTTGATGAAAAGTTTATGTATTTAGCTCAGATGAGTCACAGAAACAAGTATGGACCAATAAAAAAGTATATATTTTTCCATTTTGAGGAGGGGTTGTAGCCCGAATGCTCCCCATCTTCCCATACGCTGGCGTTTCCTCTTTAGTTGAAATATTGAGCATTAACTCATAGATTTCTCGTTGGTGGGCTCGTTGCGATGTTCCATCTCATCTATTCCTCAGGGTCCACGGTGGTGGTGCCAATCTGACCTCCCGAAGCCCATACTATTGTGTTTTGTTCTGGCGGATCGAACAAGTTCTTAAAATAATGCTTCCACTTATTTTTAGTTTTTTTTTTTTTTTTTTTTTTTTTTGTTCTTCCCTACCTCGCCTTTTAGGCTATACGGGATTTTCCCGGGCCGAGGGGTGAGGGCGGTGAAATTTAAAATCCCCTCCGGCACCGGGACGCGAACTCGTACTTTTTATATCATCTCAAATCTCTGTTATCCGGTTGCCAGGCAACTAGCGGTGCTGTTACACACGCTTTAGCCTATTCGGCCACCCCGCCCCCAACACTTATTTTTAGTTATAAAACTTTTACCTGCATAGCTCTACTCGATTCACCAATATAAAGATTATTTCAAATCAGGTTAAAAATTACACCTAAAACTCCTGAAGAAAATGGTTTCAAATCCATTAAATATCGGCGTTATTATAGATAGGTGGAGATTTATGTTTTTAGAAAATCTCTATAGAAAAAGTGATTTGAGACGCGTGTTGGCTATTAAACGTATACTCGTGCGAAAGAAAATAAAAAACAAAACCGAACAATAGATTTGTCCTATCGCCGTTACTGATCTCAGTTCGATAAAATTAGGATTGTCGATTTCGACATCCTTCGCTGGCCTCAGAACTCTTTGTTATCAGCTTCCAATCTTGACAGCTATTTTAGATTTATATTAAAGGATTCCATTGAAATGATAGCGAAAATATCTATTCTGCCTGTGTCAAACTCGATCAGCTTCCAATGTTTGCTTTTTTGACAAAATTTTTTGTGACGAAAGCTTATCTTTCGGTGACTAGGACGTGGTCACATGTTCACATGGCAGAGTTCCCTGAAGAGGAGCGATAGGCCCTGCCTAGCCAACCCTACGATAAGAGGGCAAGATAAACTAATTGCCAGTTCTGTTTCAGTGTCCTTCCTAGGCCCTCCTCATTTTTTTTTCATCAAACATCTCGCAATTTATGGTAAATATTACAAGTCTTGTTGTTGATAGATAACATTTTTTTCCTGATCCAAGGTAATCTCAATGACGAAATGAATGGGATAAATGACGTAGATAGATTATTTATCTAATTTATGCACTTTCTTTTGAAGATTATAATAATTTGTTTTTACTTTGTTACAAAAAATCGTCAGAAATTTAAAAAATGTTTATTCACAATTTATAAATTAGATAAATGATTATAAAAATAATTTAATGATTATTGATGTAAATTATTATCAATATTAATACTGATTTAAATCAGCTATTTTATATATATATTTATTTATTTTTTACTTATACCGCGTGATTCGTACCACATTTTCTTACCCTGGAATTTCAACTTAATTCATTGCTCAGGGTTTGATTGAATGTGGAAAAACCTTTAAATCCGTATGAACTTTGGTACTATTCATCCGTATACTTTTTTGTATTTCAGGAAAAAATCATATTATTAAGATAGCAGAAAAATCTTGTCTTTATTTTTCTTCGTTTTTCAGAAAATATATTTGAGAACATTTAAAATTGAACAGGAATACTGAATTAATTGTAAGTTTTTCAAATAAAAATATACGAATTGGAAAGCATTTGTTTGGGGTATGCCGTTACAAGTAAAAACAAATAAATTATATTTGGCCAAAACTTTAGGCTTTTCTCACGAAAGGTTCCTTTTCGTTAGGTTATGGGAACCTTTCGTGACTTTCGGCCGAAACGTCTAAATAATATTATTTATTTATTTTTACTTGTTACTGTACACCCCAACTAACTCCTCTTCAACATATCCGCAACAGTCAATTATTAATCAACTATCAAAAATATAAGAAGTTTGAAATTTAATTGTTTTATTTTAAAGTACTCGGAAATAAAACGTATGTATTATAGAAAATATTAGTATTGACTTTTTTCATTAATATTTTTAAAATTTCACTTCATTCTGTTAAAAAGTATATCTTTAATTTATACCATGATTGGGTAACTTTTTATCATTATAAAAGAAAGCCGCTATGTCTTTCAGTATTTCAATGTCTGTATTTTTATTTGTTTAAGCATAGTTATAAATTTTGATGTTCATATATATTGCTGATCTATGAATGAATGAGAGAAAAATAATTTTATTCTGGAACTGAAGTCCCCTTAGAATAATAGTAGAGTTTAAAAAATATGTATATTATTATCAATCTATAATCTATATGTACATATAATCTATATGTTCATTATTAATACCTATATGATTAAATATTAATTAAACGAGAGATGGCATTAATAAAGGGCGCGCAAAAACTCACGGAAGCTGTCTGTATACTATCCGAGGCTACAGATATCAGTGATCACAAAAATTTCTGAAAAAATTAGTTTCAAATTAACTGTTTTGGTGTTGATGATACAAGTACTTAACGCGGAGTTTTAAAAAAGTGTAATCGGTTACTTTAAGCAAATCTTTAGTGGATAGTCAAATTTTAGTTATTTTTTATTCCATATAGTGTTTTATTTCTTATAAATTAGTCTAAAAATATTTTAATATCTTTGTTGTTTTTTGGAGCTGAAGGAAGGGAAGTTATCTGTTCAAACAAGCGGGGATTCCAAGTCCCTCGCCCATCGATCCACTGTTTACAGGTTCCAGCGGAAGGCAGCAGCCCCAGTGTCGACCGCTTTCCATTTCGGAAATAACTGGCAATCGGCTTTGGGATTTTCCAAGTTTTCAATTTATTTTTCATCAGTAGAAAAGATATTTCCCCGGACTTAATTTTTATCAACACAATTGTATTTTTGCATCCTCGCTACCGAAGGTAGGGAAACTTTCATTCGTGCGGGAGATTAAAAAAATATTTTGCTCAGAATCGAAAATGTTCATTCACGTTTTACGTTTCAGACATCAAGGATCAAATTTGGTTCAGTGTCGGTCTGTCTGTAGTGAAATTGATGTGACGGGCATGTCACCTACTACCGTTTATCCGAGTACTCAGATGGTCCTAAATCAATTTTATTAAGTTTCATATAGTACTTTCGGTTGCGCACGCGCAAATGTATTTTCTTTGATATGCCAATATTTCAGAAACGGCTCGATCGATATAGCTCAAAGTTTAAAAAAAAAAGGTGGAAATCGGTGAAATAATGATGCTGCATCCGTTTTATTAAATTCGGTACAGTATTTCCGTTTGCGCCGGCGAAAATGTAATTTCTTAGGTTTACCAATATTTCGGAAACAACACCTTTGATTTGGCTTAACGTTGAAAGAAAGATAGGCATTGGGAAAAAAATGAAGCTGTGTCCATTTTATTAAATTCTATATAGTACTTCCGGTTGCGCTGAACATGTATTTTCTTAGATATGTCGATATTTCAGGTACGACTCGTTCGATTTGGCTCTAAGCTAGAAGAAATGTGAGAATTAGTAAAAGTAGTATTATTTATAGTAGACCTGGAGATATAGCCGTCTTGGCAGACGTTTTTCTTCTTTTTTAAATACTAATTTTTAATGAAATACTTCGGAATTAATTTTAATTATATAGAACAATTCATCTATTATTGTTTCTAATTTTTATTATAGAACTATATAGTAGTACATTAATTACAGATCTTTTAATTATAAGTCCACAAAGTTATTAAAAATTGAATGAAGAACTCAAACACCATTTACTACAAAATGAAAATTCTGTGTCGGGAATCCTTTAATAATCTAGGTGGCTAACAAGTGTTTGACCAGGTCCGTTACTCAGGAATTAATCTTAACAAGTGACCCACGTGGGATCCTCCGACAAGAAACTCCTCCAAAATTCAGATTAGTTGAGCAGTTGCCCGACAAACGATCCTAACTCCAGTTTACAAGGAAACCATCACATGACTTGGGATTTATCACAAATGCCACGAAGTGTTTTTTCTGTGACCAATATTTTTAATCTTTTACTCAAAACGCTGAAAATTGTTGACAAAAAAATGTTTTCCATTAATACCTCGGAAATTAATGTTATACTAATGTATAACCATTCTACTAAAACTGACATTATACATGTTCCTTTTTTGTATTTAATTAATGGATTCAAAATAATAGGCGTATTCCAAAAGTAAGGTGCAGTCGCCACTATTCAACTGATGATAGTTGAATTTAAAAAATAATGCTTGAATATAAATATAAAATATGACTCCTCCCGGTGGTTCCATGCGGCCACCCCAGCGGTCAGCTCTATATATATATATATAGCTAACACCTACCAATCTGCACCGATTATCAAAATGGCAATCAAAAACCGAAGTGAAGATAATTCACAATACACCTTCATTGATGAAAATAGAATGCAGCAGCATTATGTTATACTATGAACTGCAGAAGATGAACGTCTTGACGAGGATGAAACGACAGATGCAATATCCACGATTAAAAGAAAAAAGGTATCTGGTGATATGATGATTTGGCTCTTCAAGTTCGGTAATAAGGAGCTTAAGAAAAATATACCTGACCTCATCTGTCTTATACATAAGGAAGGAAACCAACTATAACTTGCGATAACTATAGAGCTATTTCTCTACTGTCTTATGCTTACAAAATTCTGTTAAATATTTCTTTTCCTTATGAAGAATGTGAGATTGGTCCTTATCAGTGCGGATTTTGGAAAGAGGAATCCGCCGCCGATCAAATATTCTGATCGAAGTAAAATCTTGAGAGTATTAGGCACAGATATATCACCTGTTCGTGGATTTCCACCTCAAGACCGGACGAACCAAACAGTTCTCGCATTTGAGAGGAAAATTTTCGATTCCATCTCTCTGATTTTATTTTTAAAGATGTTCATTTTTTAAAAAGGAATTAAGACTTCTAGAACGGGAGAATCCCAGGACAGCTATTTCCGAAAATATCAAGAGCATCTCAAGTTAATTAATTAGGTTTTCTTTTTTCAGCAATTAAAATTCCCCTCAACTAAGCTCTTGTTTGTCTTATTTCGCTTATTATTTAGAACAGCATTACCGATCTTTTTAATATTAATCATGATAATTGATCACAATTTGTTTATGTTCCTACTTTCTTCCACAATGTAGTATACTTCGCTCCAAACCATCGATAAAACAAATAGATAAGACAACAATCCCAATACTCTTGTGGATGCAAGGCTACAAATTTTTTTTTTGAGTTATAATACGCACAATATTATTACTAAAAAAAAAAAAAAATTAGCCTTTCATCCACAAGAGTATTGGGATTGCAGTTCCGAAGATGGAAATAAATATCCCGAAACGTCAACTAACTTGTTAACATGTAACGTTGATAATAGAAATATACTCAATTGTTACCAATTGGAAGTTATTATTGCCAAATATTAAAAATAAATAGACAACTTCCCAGAAAACAGAAAAAAGAGATAAGGCTTTAGCATTGATTACGACAGATTTCATCCCATCCACTGTATTAAGGCATCTAATAGTCCACACCCATGTAATGAAATCTCTAATCTTCAAGTGGCACTATGAATCTCTAGAACAAGACTCCGATCGAAGATTAATTAAGACCGAACGGGGATTAATTCGGTATGAAATTTACTCATGAAAAATCCATGACTATTAACGTTACGTGTTTCCGAGTCTTAGTTACCCTCTTCCAACTTGGCCCCTTCCAAAGCTACTTCCACCTTATCCCTCCTCGACACCATAATCCTCAAGAAGATTAAAGCTTGTGTCGGCCAACATGCCAATCCCTCGAAGGGGATGTACACACTGAGAGGCTCCTCCAAAACATTAATCCGCTGTCCAACAGCTATCCGATGTAGGGGATACATTATTCTTATCTGCATTAGATAACTGAATGTGGTGAGAGATTGAACAGATAGATATTTACAATTCGCTCAAGAAATGTATAATAAAGTAAAAAAAAGAATGTTGACCAATTATCAAGCCAGGGATCCGCTATGTTCGCTCAAGTGCTCTGTAATGTTCCGTGCTCGCTGGAGGAACAAAAGTTGCCAGATTTTTATTTTTATAAGCTTAAGAAATGACAATAAATTAAATTAATTAATGGGTATTATTATAATTAATGTAATATTTGTATAATTGATTTATACTAATTAATTTATATTATTAATTTATGAACAATTAATTTATGGCGACAAATGTATCTTAACATTTACAAACATTTCGAATTAGGTGTTATACAAAACCTAGAAATGAATATTTTTGTTATTACTAATAGTAATTAGTTACTACCAGTAATTACCCTTCCCAGTTCTTTTACTTTTCCTGGTTTTTATTTTTTATATTCGATATCCTCATAGAAGAGTTTTACAAACCTCAGTAGGTAATGGCATAGTACTTCCTATGTCCTTCCATGCATCTCTGAATTTTTTTAAATTGTATTTATTTATTTATATATTTTTATATAATTTGAATCTCTAGGATTCCACAATATAGCATATTTTTGATGTAGTTCAATAAGCAGAAGACATTTTTCGTCCGTCCACTGAATTGCGCAATGTCAGGCTTAAAATCAGAATGTTCACATCAATTTTACAGACAAGTGTTTACAAATGACTGTAGCTCGTCCAAGAATTTCCTTCGTTCCCCTTTGAGTTCGGACGAAAACCGACAGCCATCGGAGCGCTCCATTTGTTAGCCAACATGCTACACGCTCGGATCGCAGAACGTATCCACTTGACATGAGCGTGGAGCACTGTAGGTTCGCGAATAGTGGATATCCGGCTTCATATTTTATTTATACTTTTCTGTCGAGTTCACTTGAATGAAGTACTATTGGAAGAATTGGAGGATTTGAAATACCTCGGTGCCAACATTAATGATCATGGATGTATCGACGGAGAAATAAAAGAAAGAGTGAAATCTGCAGGACGATGCTTCAACGCCAATGCGAGAAGTGAGTAGGTGAGACAAAAACTACAGTCTAAAACAACACTCTCCTGTTTTTTATAATGCTTTAATCCAGGGATCGTGGACCACCAAAAACAAAAGTAATAATCAGGCCAATGTGCTGCGGTTCCTGCGCAGATTCGAAGGAAAAACGAAGAGGGGTCGGATTAGGCGCTCCTCAATCAGAAAAAACCTAAACGTGAAATCAGTTGAGAGAGTGATTAACGAAAATAGTTTGAGAAGGTTCGGTCATGTCTCTCGAATGGTAGATAACCGAGAGGTCAGAATCGCCTTGGAAAGTAACGTTGACGAAAGAAGGCCTCGGGGAAGATCCAGGAAGACATGGGGTTAAGGTCTAAGAGAGGCTTCTGGTAGAAGAGATATGGAATGAAGGGAAAAGCAGCAGTTGGCACAGGATCGGGCGTTTTGTTCAGCTCTATAAGAAGGCTCTTCATATCGCTCAGCGGTAAAAGAAGGGTTAGATGCTCAGTATTTTGTAAGAAAGTAAGGTTTATTGGTCAAGAGTTGTGCAAGGAGATGATTTGACCGTTCAATGTACTCCCTACTTAGTTAAACAGAAAGGAGACCCGCTTAAAGAGACCGGGTGCGTCTCAGAAGGGTCGATCAGGGTTGATCCACGGCTGATGTTACAAAACAAATAATAATCTGCTACTGCCGATCTCAAATCAGGTGCAGAGTCGAAACCTTACCAGATGAAATTACTAAATTTCATAACCACCATCTAGAATTTGTTTACACATAATAGCCATAACATTTTGACTCAGCCCGCCAAAAAACTACGATTTTTGAAATATCGAAAACAAAAACATTTTTAACTCAGTTTTGAAAATTGAAAACATGAAACAGAATCTCGTCTTCTGTTTATCTAATTTCAACTTTCATGAACTCGAGTAAAATAGGGGAGTTTCTTCTTTCTATACGTTTATATAGTTATTACATCATCTCAGAATGCTCATGCATGAAAATTTTACTATAAAATTAATGTTTTTTGTGGTTAACATCAATTCTTAATCACTTAGGAACACCCCAGTTTAAACAGAGAATAACCCCAAAAAAATATTGGCACTCCCTTCCATTTTATTAGTATTGAACTCAACAACTTTGATGGATTCTAATGGTGCTATAATTTTTATTTATATATTGTGGACAGCAGGCCCCTCAGGTAGCACTCCTCCCATTCATTAAAGGCATCACCTTCTACCTGGATAAACTATCTAAATGTTTTTTTACAGAAACATCTTGATTTGTGAAAAATGTGTAGAGATTACACGTAAGTGCTTTCGTTATTAAGTGCAAGTGTGCCTGAACATGTCCTGTAATAAAATTGAAAGCTGATATTTCGAGAGTTCGTATAAGTTCAGAGATAAATATATATATTGCACATTATCCAGATCGAAAGATTGGTGCGGATATTAAATGCGAAAAAAAAAACCTAGCTCTTAGCCGTCAATTGAATCAGTTTTTTAATTTAGATATTTAGTAAGATTTATAAATATTGATTACTACATAATTTAATTACTGGTGCTCAATTCTTATACAAAGGTTCGCAATGTTGTTATTGATTCATCCTAAAATAGAAATGATCAACCGTTGGCAAATTACTCTTGAAAGGTGTTGCATATGTCATTTCCCTGAGGGTACTTGGAATCCTCAGAAATCTTGTCTCTTGTCTTTTATCAATCAATTCAAGTGTCGCTAAATATTAATTTTTACTCTTCGGAAATGATTATATCATCAAATTTACAATTGTTATGATGGGCCTATGGAAAATTAATTAATTGTTTTAAATTATGTGTTTTACCGTCTGTGTTTTTTTTTTTTTTTTGTTCTTTCAATTCCTTATGTCTGAAAATCGTGGAAACTATAAAACTAAATACTACAACGTTAATGAAAGCCGGTAAAGAACTAGGGCTCGAAATAAACGTGGATAAAACAAAATATATGATTAGCTGCAAAAATGCAGTACTACTGGTGATATCGATATAGATGGTAATATGTTTGAACAGGTAGAGAATATAGGTATATAGGTTCTAAGATAACTAGAAAAAACGAAATTGAAGAAGAGATTAAGGTTAGACTGAAGGCGGGAAATGCTTGTTATTTTTCTGTAACGAGACTACTTAGCTCACGCCTCTTGTCCCGGAACGTAAAAATTAGAATCTATATAACCATTATCTTACCTAAAGTTCTTAATGGTTGCGAAACTTGGCCGCTTACATTAATGGATGAGCTGCGTCTTAAGGTTTTTGAAAATAAAGTATCGCTTAGAATATTCGGACTGAATAAGGATGAGTTAACCGGAGAGTTCAGACGGTTACACAACGCCGAATTGCGTGATCTGTATCCGTGTAATATAATCCAGGTAATTTCTTGCGGCGAATCAAATGGGCTTGTAAAATTCTTGGACTTAGTAACGAGAGAATTCCTAAAAGGTTAATATTTTCTGTACCGAATGGTAAACGTTAGAGGGATAGACCGAAGGGAAGGTGGGAAGATTGCATTAAAGCCGATCTGAAGGGACTGGGTTTGGACGGGGAATGGTGGAGGGAGGTGTGTAATGAGCGATTGGTTGTGTCGCTACCTTCGGTTTCGCTAAGCTTTTTATTATTATTATTATTTATGTCTGAAAATGCCTATTCGTACTAAAACTAGGGTGGTAAGTGAAAGTTGTGTGATGCACGCACCGTACCAGTTTGTTTTTTTTATATATCAAAGCTTTGAAATTTCCCTACAGGCAGCATGTTTTTTTTTTTTAGAGGTAGAAATATTTATATGTATACAAAATATAATCTACAATGAATGAAAACCTCTAATTCATTATTTCGTAGCCCTTAACCCGGTGAAGGTCTGAGGGTTCTCCCTTTGCCAAATTCGAACTCTGGCTGATCCAAGCGAAAATAAATTTTCTGCCAGAGCCGACCTCTTGAGCCGAAAGCAAGTATTTCTTGCTAGCTCCTCTCCCTTTATATAGCTATATCTATATTCACCATAAATGCTAATTCATCTTATATTCCGATAACATATCAATTATTCCAAGTTGTTGCTTTTGCGTTTATAATTTAATGCAAACAACTTGCACTATTTTTACGGTTGTTATAGTCTATCAATTCCACTCCAATCTAATCTATATCATGCGATTGCTACAAGCGCTTCGTCATACAATTGTCTAGTATCCCGTAACTTTGAGCCATATTGGAAAATCAATTAAGCTAGATCGCTTCGAAAATCTTTCCTCTTATTATGCAACACTTGAGGATGACAAACATTTCATGCCACAACAAAGTGTATTATCAAGTAAACAAAATGTCAATTTGATATTTTTTCATGCTCTCGCTTATAATTTATTGTTGTTACTTGAAAATAAAGTAAGATTTTACTGGAAACTAATATTGAAGCAAACATATAATCTGTATAAACCTACGATTAATCTATTGTGATTAAAGAAAACAAACTTATTTTTTTATAAAAGGTGTAGATAAATTAATATTTGTCAAATGCGACCTTGTGCCCTTTTGCCGTGTAATCAAATATGTATTTTTTTATTCATGATAGTTACAATTGTATTAAAATAAAAATATATTAAGTAAATGTGAAGATAAAAAAGATGAACAGATTTGGTGAGAAACTAACCAGTGCTTATTTCGAATCTATCCGGACAAAAGTCCAAAAATGAAGATTGAAATTTTGACATGAAATGTTTTAATACCATTACCTAAGATGTTAATTAGTAAGAAAACACATAAATAATCCGAATGTTATGTTAATGAAGTACTTTAATAAATAACTAACTAGTACCTTTTCAACTCGGTCTATACAATATACTCCTTCAGTCTCTTAGCTGTAAATAATATTAGAACGTTCTAGTTATTTTTCTTACTGATCCATGAAAGAATATTATAAGGAAGGTGATATTTGTTTCTTCTAATTATAGGCTATTTTAGGCACTCAGAATCTATATCAAATAATAAGTTTACAAATTCAGAAACCCGTTCCACGTCTTGGTCTGCAACTTTTTTTTTACACCATTGTGCGAACTAAATTTTGATTCTTTATGTCAAGCAACATGTTACCTTAGGAAATGTATATGGAACTTAATCACCCGTTGTCGCCTGATTGATTGCAATAATAAGAATTATATCCCAGTTGGAAAAATCGTGCTTTCGGAACCGAAATTAATACAGGCATTAAAAAGGGCAGGACATCGTTTTAGCAATTCCTCTGAAGGAAACATGTGAACAATCTTGTGGAGGCACTACCCAATGGTATCACTCTCTAAATAGTTCTAAGTAAGAAGATGACGAGGTAATATTCTTCTCAGACGCCTAGGAGGATTTTCAGGAAGTGAGGAAGAAGCAAGGCTAGAAACAAATAGATTCGGCTGGGACTGGAGTTTGTCATGAAAGGATATCTGTCTCAGGCTAAATCAGCGACATATGGAACATTAAGGTCTTTTTGAATGGTTTTATTTGTGACAAAATATGGGAGTATTAAGGATTATACGAAGGACTTTGGATTGTAAGGATTGAATACGATAGGAATTCGATGGTTCGGTGGAGCCCCAAAGCCCAACTCCGTATGTCCATATAGGTCTTATTACAGTAATGTAAATGAGATTTTACAGTTTATAGAGTTTGTCTATAAGGTTTTGGAGCAGCCGGAAACGTCGAGTAGTTTCTTATCGTTTCATTTTTGTAAGCGAATTCCAAGTAAGAAGTCTGTCCAATTAGAATCCTAGGTAGCGGATTTGTTCGACAGGGACAAGTGGAATATTATTGAAGGATGCTGTATGGTAAGAAGTCGTAGGGTTACGACGGAGGGTAAAGTTGATCTTGGCAGTCATAAAATTTCAAACCCTTGTCGTTTGACTGTAAAACGTTTATTCCTATGCCGATATAATATAAAAAAATAATAATTTCGTCTTATTATTTAATAGATTTTTATTATGATCTGAAAAAAATCTTATGTTCGTTTCTGCAGGCCACTACTCGAAAAAAATAACGCGTTAAGTGACCGTTTTGAATTTGCTTGTAATGCCATGATAAATATTAAAATGTAAGAATTAAATATTTAAAAAAAAACAAGTTTTATATAAGAAATGGTTTACAAAACATTCAATGACGTTTCACAATAACATATTGGACTGGATGAGAAGAAAATATTTTATTATCAATAATATGGCTTCTACACTTTTGTCCTGCTAGATCTGCAATCTGCCCCAATGTGCACAAGTTATTATTTCGAGCTACAACATTTGTGACGAACTGTTCTTATAATGACAGTTTATGGCATAAAATATTGCACAATTCGATAGTAGCATTATTACGTGGGTTCTCCTAGTATAGATTTCCATTTATATATATATATATATATATATATATATATATATATATATATATATATATATTATCTTCCAACATATCTCCAGAAAGAATAAATTAGTGAGGTTATACAATGAACATAAAGCATGATACAACTTATTCTGATTAAAAAGAAGCCAGGTGGGGGAACTAACTATGTGGCACTACTGATAAGAGGCAGAGGCCATTAAAGTCAACAAAATAAATTATTATAATAACGTAAATGTGGATGTGGTAAATATTTATACATTACACTCTGTGATCCCATACACATAAAAAACAGGTATTGTATTTTGGAATATTAAAAATTTGCAAGTTGCTAACTTTTGTGTTAGCCCAAAGTTCACCATAATTTTTATTTCATCATTTATCATTGTATTAATAAACAACATATTTTTTTTTTCAATCTCCGATAAAGAAATATCTCCTTAGACGCTTGGTCGGGGAAATTGGAGTGTCTGTTTGTTTTTTTTTTTAGGCTGTAGAGTAGGCTTGCAAATTCATCTCTCTTGTTGTTCTGTCACTCTAATTTTTATTTCCTGGCGCCCAATAGTGATCTATTGATTTAAAGTAAATAAACCACATCTTTTTTCACCAAATATCACATTGTCGTCCTATGATGAATGTTCTTTTTAAAACAAAAATATCATCTTTTAAAGAATAATAGCGTGATGGCTTGATAACATCTTGTCATTTTATATAAATTATATTTATTTATTTATTATAAAAAGGTATTAATCCTTTAGAAGGAAGGGCTCAACGTACTCAGTTACTTCTTGAGATGATGAGTGGACTTTATGTTATTATTCTTGTGGTTCCGTTCCGGCCCGGAGGACCATGAAATGAAATGACTAACATTGTTTATGTTCATAAAAGAAATTATATGATATCGTCGGCACCATGTTAAAGTAACGAATGTGGAGCGTTGGGCATGTTCGTTACTCTAACGTCGTCCCCACGATATAGTAGATATTATATTAACCCACACTGCGTTAACCACCACAAAACGGACATTTTATTTGAGTTAATTTTGTTTGTATTATTTAAAGATTATTACATATCAGGTAGTAAATAATATTTAAACGGTTTGTTAATTCAGATAAATAATAGAATTTAATATTGTATCATTGCATTCCTCAATGTCCTAATTAATATCAATTATTAATATTTATAAATAAAATTTCCAACTCAGTTAACTTAAACCGTGATTTTAATCCACTGTTCTACTAAGCATTAGGAACTTTGGAACAGGTTGATTCCTTGTTCACTTCCGAGACATTTTCCTATATAATAGTTATATATAAACTTATATAATAGCTTCCTAAAACGTGTTTTGGATTCTCAGAAATATTTCTAGAAAATAAAAAAGACCATGTTGTTTTTCCAAACTCGATTCATGTTTTGATTCGTGTGGGGACAATACAACTATACTAAATCGTATTAGAATCTCATTTTCCCTAAAGAATAATCCTTCTATCTCCCTCCCCCCCTGGCCAATTATATTTTATAATTAAAAATTCTAATTAATTTTTTTTATTTCTATACTTTTATTGCTGTTTTTAATAAACTGTGTTGGAATGGCTGTTAAAGATGATGTAAGCTAGTTGATCTATTTTGGCCAAAGTTAGATATTAGTCCGTTAAAAATGTATCCGATTAAAAAAAATTGCTAAATTTTTAATCTGAATTTTTAATTATGGACAAAAGTTAATTCAAAATTAGTAAAATTGTATCCAATTAAAAAAAAAAGACCGGAAACCCCGACAATATTTTTAGTCAGTGATTTTTAATTAAAACTTCAATCGGATAAACATATATAAAAAAATATTGGAATAAAAAAATAAATAACCGAAAGCCTGGAAGAATTGGCTCTTTCAGAGGAATCGGATTCGTGCGAGGTATACAGTTCTTAGTGCGGTGCGCGCATCACACAACTTTCACTTACCACCGTCTTCTTGGCAGAAATAAATATTTTCAGACAAAGGGAAAGTGAAAGTAAAAATTATAGACGCTATATTTATTTTTATTTCATTGTGGGTATTTTTATTTGTTTAAGTACCCTTATATATATATATATATATATATTAAATAATACCAACAATATCATTTATGAAAACTATTCTCCGTTACCGATCTCATAGATCTCCTTTAGTTAATTATAAAATTCTTTCATATCTTATTTTTAACTATATTTTATACTAGAGATCAATGTGAAATGATTAATTGTTTCAAATAAAAAAAAATTGAAGTTACTTTAGAGGAAGCTAATATTGAAAAATAGCCATTTAAGCCCTGTGAGATAACATCGATCAGGATAAAACATATATTTTATTTAAAACTGCTTAATTTTACACTGATACATCGAGTTTAATCAAAATCGTTAGAGCTGATTTTGGGAAAATTGTAAAAATGTGTTTCAGCGTTGATATAAAGTGGCACTTCCGGTTAGACGATTTTAAGGAAAAAATTGTTGTCACATCTAAGGCATATACTTATCTTAAATACGTAATATCAGTTTCTTACGACTTTTCGTTTTTGAGCTAGACTGCTAATAGACACACAGACCATTTTTCGGGACTTGGTTATTTAGACTCTGAGCAGTCCAAAACGTGTATTTCCGTTGAAAACTCAGATTCAAAAATTTTCACGATCGCAATACTTACCCTTACTATATATCACATATATGTGTAAGTGAAAGTAATATAGAAATGAATAGTAATATAGAAATTTCAAGAGAGGAAACGGTTAGTCGATTTTTACGAAAAAGTTGTAACATTTCAGGCATACAAAAACCTTAAATATGAAATTTCACTTTCGTACGACTTTTCGTTTTTGAGCTAGACTGTTAACACACTCAGGCATACACACAGACCATTTTGCGGGACTTGCTTATATGGACTCAGGAGAACTCAAAAGGTGTATTTCCGTTGAAAACTGAGATTCGAAAATTTTCACGATCGCAATACTTTCGTTTACTATATATTTTATATATAGGTAAGGTAAAGTAAAAATTGAAAAAAAAAATGTAAAAATTGATATATATAAATTAGGTTTAGAAATATTAATGTTCTTTTTTAGACATTGAAAGGCACACTTAGGAAATAGTTGTTAATTATGTTCAACTAATTTATTTATTTACCATTATTAATATTTATTATTTTATTTTATTATTTATTTATTATATTATTATTATTATTTATTATATTTATTTATTATTTATTTATTTATTTACCATTATTATAACAATTGTATTGCAACGAGAATGACTTACCTCTGTTTAATTTACAATTACAATAAGACATTTAACGATGCTTCAGTTTAATTTTTACTTATTTATATAAGTTTTATCTTAATTTTTAGACGTTTATAAAAATACAACTAAAATATTAACCATGTATAACAACTAAATTCTTAGTCATTTAATATTAGTCGCCACTGATGACAATAAATAAGTCATTATTAATGAATTGTTCAGTTCCCTACATGGCGCTAAGTTTATTTAATTTTACATTTAATTCTTTAGTTGGGGCCAAACAACGTTGGGCTACAGTCCTTCAAAAAATATTGATGACGTAATTGAACGGAATACCAGTACTCACATTATCTTGTTTTTAAAACCATGAGATTGACTGATTTTATTTTTATTTACATAGTAATAAATTTCAATTGGCGATCGAAAATTTGACAGTAAATGAAATAAATAAATCGAGCTAAGGTATGAATCAATTTATCCTTTCAGCGTCGAACTTTTCTGGAAGTTTCCGCAAACACACAATGCTTCATGAGTGTTTGCTTATTTTGGCAATGCTTATTAATTGCTACGATGGGTTATGCTAATCATATTTTTTAATATACGCTAGAGTGTTATCGCCATCAATAAACTTGCTGTTTCAGAACATGTATTGAAATGTCATCTCGGGCCTATCGCCTCATACTGACTAGCGTTATGTTCTTTCAAGATATCATAGTCATAAATAAAAAATCGAATTAAACGTAAAATAAATTAATTTTTTTCCCAAACTTCTTATAGTCAGCCATTATATTTAAATTATTTATTGGATATTGCAATTAATTTGATAATGCTAACATTAAAAAGAAACTATTGACCTAGGGTAGATGACAATTGCCAAATTACTGCGTCAGTTACAATAACTAGAGATTTTTTCGTTTATGCAATAATATTATTATTAAGGAAGGGGATGGTGCGGGGTGACGGTCATAAATAGACTAAATAGTGGCAAAACTATTTTATTGGAAGCCGTTTTCAGCAAGGAGTTTCACTTTTAATAAAATGAAAAACGTTGTCTTTTAATAAAATAATTTTGCCACTATTTAGCCTGTTTATGATCACCACCCCGCACCATCTCCTTCCTTAATAATACAACGGTCGACTATTAAGTATTCAATAATATTATTAGTTTATCCATTTCAATTGATTACGGTTCATTCTTCACGAACTTGCAAAATGCATACTTTTGCAATGTCTCTGATTTCCTTGCAAGGTATAACGTTAGAATTATTTACTAATAAAACAATAATTATGTAATATCAGATAAAACATGCAGAAAAACTAATAAGACACAGCCTTTTTGTATTTGAAAATGCAACCACCTATCAATAAAACTATTTTTATTTTTTACTCTTGTCTTTGCAGATTTTTTTTATTTTTCGACGCGTGAAACAGCCTTATGGCAGATTTCGGTCTCCTATCTTCACGACGTGGTCCTTGCAAACTATTGTGGTATTGATAATTTTGTAGAGGCTTCCTCATGGGTTGTTGAGCTATAAAGCTTAAAGCTAACAGTTTTCATGAATAGCTCTTTGTTAGTTCTCTGATCCCAGACCGCTCTAGTTTTAGTGCAAAGGAATTCCATTTCTAATCTTTCAATTATTCTTCTAGGGTGGACTGCCTCAATCGCAGATTTCTAGAGTTTTTTTTTTTAATTTCAACACCTTAGAAAGAGATAAGAAAGGATCTTGATCTATCTCTGATAGTTAATCATTTTTTGAGGTTATTTTGGAGCCCAGGATTTGAATATATCTATTAATGTAGATATATATCAATTCCTCGAAGGTTGAAGTGGATGTGGCCCAGAGATCTGTTGTAAGCATATATTGGAGTTCTGCTAATGGCCAGATTCTCCACTCAAGCCGTGTATGGCTATAGCGCCTCTGATGGTCCTTATTATCAGTAATGCGGCTGAGTGAGAGGTGCTGGGATCTAGATTCCTGTCTTTCCTTCTACGAGTGGGGGGAAGGCTTGGCTCGTAGATCTTGAGTGAATGAATTTTTAAAACATTTTATGAAAGCATGTGTGTATTTAAGTATTTATTTTGATTAGGTTAGTTTATTTTAGTTTATATACATTTACTTTTAGTATTATTATTTTGCCATTTATTTATTGTGCGTAGTGTGAATGAGCTACTCAGAAGAGTAGTGTGAATGAGCTACTCAGAAGAGTAGTGTTATGAGCTAATCAATTGTTATAGATATCACAATTACCGTTGTCTTTGGATGTGAAAGATTGTAATATTTCTCAAAATAAAAAAATCTTTTCCGGGAGTAGTTCGATCGGTTTTGGCTGAGGAGAGGAATTTCATTTTTCTTGTTTTCTCCACCACTTTCTGTGAAACCATTTCTTGTATTTTTATTTCTCCTGGATACCTATTATTTCCTTTAGCCATTTAATTTATCCCTGTCTTTAAAGCTTCCCAGTGTTGGTACTCCGAAAGGCCCTCAGAATCCAAGGGTATCGAATTTATTCTTCAGTTCAAGTTAGAATTTGGCTGTCACTTTAGGAGTTGTCAATTTTTATTTATCATAGCAACCAAGAATATTTGATTTAATGAATTGTAATAAATTAAGCGATTTTCCCTCTAGTTACTAGCTAAACACAAAAATATTTGACCACAGATGATGAGAATGGTGTTTGTAAAAGCATACATTGTTCTGTAGCCGCAACTCCTCAACTGTAAAAAGACACCACATTTGGAACTGAGCGTGCTTTGCCAAGGCGGGGGGGGGGGGGGGAGGTGGAGGGCTTCCTCGTTCTCACATTGGACTCTTCCCAGAGCGGTCCTACATTGTTAAATGTCTTGTTTCGCATTTGTTTTTATGTTCTGAGATTATATAATTGTTACAGTGTAATACATTTTTGAGTCCGAAATAAATTCGTTGCTCAACGTAACCTCGAAAAGGCCCCTAAATATTTTATTATATGCCTTCCAATAATATGTGCGTGTTACTGTTTAAATTACGTTTCATAAATTCACCTTACCTTGAAATTCAAAACTCCTTCGGTTCGAATCATCGATTGTTTAATTATTTTAACTTATTTCACAAGTTTACGAATATCTTTTTTTTTTTTACATTAAATTTGACACTGCGTTGTAACGGATCAAGCAATGTCTTGCCATTTATTATATCTTCTTGTATTTTTGATCCTTGCTTAACTTGTCAGCAGAAGATCTCTATGCCACTGTCTTTTTAGTCCTCGTTGAGGCTCATCAGGTAACACAGGGTGTCCAGCGATCTGGATAACCGGGAATTGTACGGGAATTTAAAAAAAAAACCGGGAATTTTTTATTTTTATTTATTTATTTATGCTCCTTTATCCTATAAAATACAAAAGGTCAACTGTTAATAGTATTTTATGTTCCTGACGATGGGAAGAACATTTCTCGAAACATCTAACAGAAATAGTAATAAACATAGAATAAAATTCAATAAAAAGATGTACTCCTGTATATAATTCTTTATTTTATCTTACTACCAGTTTAACTCCTTCACCAGGCTAAATATAATAATCATGTAAAAATTAAGGATATACAAATTAATAACAATAAAAAGCAAAATTTACAAATCAATCTATTAAATAAATGAAAACATAGCAATTAAATAAAAACTGATTATCACGTAATTTATTACAGTCGTCATCTCTTACGTCTTGTTTTCATTAGCCGCTACTAATTTAATTAACACAGAATCTTCAAATTGATTATTATTAACATTGGAACATAGCACGTTGTTTTTCGTTGTATGTTTCTTAATTTCTGTTTTTTTCAAGAAAATCCATTCTTTTCCGTTTAGATACAGGTTGTATGAGTTTTACGGTACTATTTTTAGGGGAAAATTTTCAGATAATCATATGAACGAATGTTTTTATTTTATTTGCTTATTTCTTCAACAAATATAATTTTTTACTAAACATTTTTATTTTAAACTCATATTTCTAACCGTATTTACTCCTATACATAGGTATGTATGTGTTCTTTTTATTCATTTATTTTTAGGTTATTTTATTCTTATTTATTGTATATATATTATTTTTCTGTATAATTTATTTTATTTACTGTACATAGAGTGTGAATGTGATCTGTGAACACTATTATAAATGTCCTTGAGACAGATTGTAATATTTTTCAATAAATAAGAATAAAAAAAAATAAAAAAATTTACTCCTATAAAAGATAATACTGTTTTATGTACAAATACAATGTTAATAACAGTACTGTCAAATTCATCAGCAGTGAATTTAGGAATTACATATAAGGGAGATTTTTTCAAAAATATTTTAATAATGGTAATTACACCAGAGGAAAATGTTGGGCAGAGAAACGAAATACAGAAACAATGGATCTTTCAGAGATAAGTTATTTATTTATTTTTTGTTAACACGTGCTTACATTTTGTAACTTTATATATGTTAAAATTTAAAAATAATACATATTGTTATATTTTTAGTAATTAGAACAGATTACACACCGAAATACATATGTTTATTAATTAAACAGTCACATTGTGGGGGTATTTTCCCTTTCAAGTTTTAAATGTCATTTGGTTTTTCTATGATGAAAATACCATCTATATTCATGGGAGTCCGGTCAGAATAACACGTATAAGATAGACATGGGCATGGATTTCAGAAGCTATTAATTTTTGCATATTTACTATATATTATTAATTTGTGTAAAAATAAATTTATAATAAATGAAGAAGAATATCTCATTATAATTTTATGGGAATATAGTGTTCATTATCACTCCTGTAAATACGAGTATATGCATCTTTAAAGACACGTATTTGATGCAAATATTTGTATTCAGACCAATAAATACACTACACTGTCCTCTGGAGTGGCCCAGGGTTCGAGCATTTCCCCTCTCCTTTTCAACTCCTACATAAATGATCTTTCCAAATCCATCTACCACTGTTCACATCATTTATACGCTGATGACACCCAAATATATTTTTCCTTTCATCCTTCTGAGCTACTAGTCGCGTTCGCCAATATTCAGGCTGACCTAGATAGGATCAGTGTCTGGGCAAGTCTGAATAATTTAAATCTAAATGCGATGAAAACTCAGGCCATTATTATAGGTTCCAGTCCTATTCTTAAATCCATCTCCTTCCTTCCTCCTTTAGTCATCAACGATCATCCTGTCACATTCAGTTCATCCGTTAAAAACCTAGGAATCACCATAGACGAAAACCTCTCCTGGAAACCCCATATTGCCCTCATCTCCCGTAAGTCAATAGGTACCCTTAAGCTATTTCATCGCTCCCGCCACCTACTCCCACAACCCATCCGCAAGCTCCTTGTATCCTCTCTCATTTTCCCCCACTTTGACTACGGCTGTGTGGTGTACGGAGGCATCCCGATGGTACTCGAGGATAGATTGAAGCGACTCATGAATACGTGCTTAAGATTTGTCTTCGGTACATCAAAGCGATCTCATGTGTCCCACCTTTACGACGAGTTAAAGTGGCTCTTCCCTTCTTTCCGCAGACAATATTTCCTCGGATCTTTCCTATTCCAAACAATCAACACTAGACACCCTTCTTACATCTACAGTCTCCTACAGTTTAAACCCGTGGTCCACTCCCAGAAAACAAGATCCCGTGTTTCCGACCTTTATATCCCTTCCCATAGAACTAAGACGTTTGAATATTCCTTTATTTCCCGATCCACAGCCTTCTGGAATTCCTTGCCATCTGAAATCCGTCATGCCTCTTCCTTGTCCTCATTTAAATATCATCTTTACCAATTCCTTCTCACATCCCAAAATGACGTTATACAATAAAATAAATATTGTGAAACAGATTTTGACTGAGGTGAATGATTGATAAAATTTATTGTCTTAATTTTAAAAATCAACCCATGCTTATTTTATTTTATTTTTATTTTCATTTAAATAATGTTGTTTTTTTTTATTTCGTTTTTTCTCAAAATTTTATTTTATTTTTACTTGTTTTAATTTAATTTCACTGAAGATACTGTATATATTCTTTAATATTGATTAATGTAATTTTTGGCCAGATGTAGTTTTAATTTTTTTGTGTTTGTTGTTTTGTTTTTTTGTTATTCATAAGGGACCTTGTCCCAGAATAAAGTTTACTTTCTATCTATCTATCTAAATTTTCCGTAATATTAATATTTAATTCAGAATGTTTATACATACTTATATGTTAATATGACAATATTCTTTACCACACCTTTAAAGAATGTATGAATTACAAGTATATTCATATTTACAGGATCGAATACGATAGGAAATATATGTATTTCGACTTATAAATTTGAAAGAAAATAAATATTTTTTAAATTAAGAAGAATATTTATCCATAATTTTATGTGAATATAATAACATTCTATATCACATATTTAAATTCAATTACGATGGGATAAAGAGACATATATGCCCAACTCTGATTTTTAAGCGTGGGTTTTACTTGATTGCGATAAGAAGACATATATTTTGTTTAGTTAGTCACTTTAAACTTAAAACTAAAATTTAAAAGTAATGATTCTCGATAATATTTTGATTCCTTTTCTTTTTTCCTTGCAACTTATGATTTTGCCTTTATAACTTCTTAAATGTACCGTATAAGTTCGGGGGTCTTCAATTAGCCCTTAAGGGATTAAGATATGAGAACATGGACCTAATTAGATGAATTTTTATTTAATATGTTAACTAGTCCGTATTAGTGCAATAAATTTAATTGCCAGAAACATTTAAAAATGTTTTATTTTACTCCTTTGATTTCGTTTTCAAGACGTATAAGATGAGCTCTATTGTAAGCCATATATCTATATTATATTATTATGATAAAAGATATAAATTTATGAATTAACAACAGCTGAATATCTTTAATTATCTAACTGAACGAAGCGAAACGATGATAATGTGTTTGGGTCTGGAACGGTTTATAAATTTGGTGGCTCAATCTACTGAGCAACTGTATTTAAATAATCCGCTATAATTAAAATTAAAAAAGCTTTCGTAGTTAGCTGCCTAACACACCCCCGACGAAACTCAAGACTCTTCAGGATGTTGACACGCAGTGATACATGAAACGGAATCTATTTGCTAGGAGCTATAATCTGTGGTGAAAGGCAGCCGACTATTGCAGCAAGTAGAAAAACACGTATATGTCAATTTACCTATCGATCTACATTTCCTCAGGAAAAATAAAATTTCTCAATTTCTATAGTCAGGTTTTTTTTAAGGTACACGAGTAAAACTTTACGATACAAAATTTTTTAACTTCAGTCATGAATGCAAAGCTTCCCTTGTGAAAGAGCAGTTTAAACTATTCTTATTTTGAGAAATTTACTTATATTTCTTGTTGATTCAGTTCTAATTAAAACTTCTAGCTGAACACACCTCCCTGAAGAAGACCTGCAAAGTCGGGTCGAAACGTCGGCTTATAATAAAATAGTTTTACCACTATTTAGCCTATTTATGACCGCCACCCCGGATCACTTCTATATTTCTTGTTGATTATATTGAACAATTTAACTATTATAACAATTTATAAACTATTCAACCTTTAAGGCAAAGCGTTAAATAACTGATTAAAACATTTTAAAAATAAATAGAAGTGCACAACGTGTCAGCGTCATTCAGGTCACAGTTTCCTTTATTTTTCTTATGAAAATAGGTGCCTAAGTACTTTCTTGGGAATTTAAATATAATTTTTAAATCATTTAAGCTGCTGAATATCTTTTTTATATTTTGTTTTTGAACATTTTATTATTTAGTTCCGAATTAAATTTATAGAAATGTCGGGGCATAGAGGGGAGAGGGAGGAGAAAAAGTTGAGTTCAGAAGGAACTTTTCTAACATACATTTCATAATACATTTCACGAATTTCTAACACCATACTTTAATTTAGAGGGGTCATGGAAATCCGTAAAGCGTTAAAAGTGATTAAATGGTTAGTGTTAAAGTGCACTTCTCAAACTCCGACTCAATTTAAATATAGGGCGGGGTGGCTGAGCGAGCTAATGCGTGTACAAGACACGCGTTGCCCGGCAACATGGTAAATAGAAGTTTACAATATATAATAATCCCGTCCCGGTACCTTAGGGACTTTAAACTATGACATTAATCCTCTACCTTCCTCGGGAGAGAAAGTAAAAAAAAATCTGGATTTATATACAAAACCTATTTGATATAAAGTGACTCTCTTTAAAAAATATATATGATAATAAATTTATATATTCTACGTTTTCAGAACTCACATATATATGTGCAGACCATTATTCGAATATACTTTTCATAAAATAAAATAAAAAGTGTCACATGATTATTAGTTTCGATAAGAGCTTACGTGACACTATAGGCAGCTGTACTCATTATTGTTTATTTGAGGCGTTTGGTTTCGAAACCGATTACATCCATTTTCAAAAATTCTTTAGAATTGGTCAAAAGAGGTTGTATAGAACCACTTTTGATTGAAAATCGATTATTTTGGAATTGATTTTGGGAAGATCTAAATGGTTTTGAAACAAATACATCTAAGTTTATAAAAATATACATTTAACACTTGTGAAAGATAAAAAAATAATTTTTTAAAAATGAATTGATGTAATATATTTTGAAACCAAACGCCTCATGTGAAACAGTAGTATTTACTGGTAAAAAAAAGATTAAGAAAAAACGAAAAAACGGTGAAAATCTAAAAACCGGGAAAAATTCGAAAAAAACGGGAAATGTACGGGAATTTGTCGGAGGAGAATCATTGGAAACCCTGTAACAGGGAGGAAGAAAGAGATCCAATAGTATGTCCAAATAGATCTTGGTATGGTGGTGTAGATTAGTCGCTTGTTTAGTAAGTTGAGTGGAGATCTGTAGTCTGTAAGATGTGACAGTGACAGACGAATATCTAAAGAAATCCTTTCCTGACGACATTGTTGGTAGGGATACACTATTTGGACCTAATAAAATCAGTCGAAAATATAGCTATAACTAAACATTAGTTGGTCAAGGAATGACGTCTTGAAATTCGGACGGAAAGCAGAGAATTGCCTCCAATTTTTTGTAAAAATGACATTTGGAACATATCCATTATTCGGTGGTAAGATACTTATATTTTTATGTTCAATTGATATTCTTTTATAATTAGATATATATTGGAGGAATCTCACATTAAAAAAGAGAAGATTTGTTGTATGGAGTTTTCTTCCCGATTAGATAAAGAGGATTTTCTTCAAAGTATAATCACCTTAAGAAAAATATGACTCATTAGACAATGAAAATAATTTAAGCAATTGATAAATTGAAGAAGAGAAAATTCTCAATTTCTGTGCTCTATTGACCGTACATGGTCCCTTCTTTATAATAATGAAGAAGTTGCTGCTTTACTTCAGCCAGGGACTTAACCAAACCTGTCTTGGCCGCAATTCCAAAGAGGCTTTACCTATTATCTTACAGTTGTAGAAACCAAGTTGGAATTATATTTATTAACAGCAAACAAAAGCTTCTAGCTAATTGGTTCAAATAAGAAGTCCATGTCAATGTCTAAAGTGCATTGTTTTCTTGATTCTGGTCTATAATGCGATAGCCATCTTAGAAAAATAGTAAAAAAATTGATTTTTTTATAAAAAATTGTATCGATATTTTTATCCGAAATTTATTTAATATATTATAATATCGATATTCAAATTTAGCTTTCGAAAACCAATATATTTACACAAAAAATAAAAAACGTCTACAAGGAAAACTGCCTCACACCTGAACACATCAAACAAGTGTTTTTAAACACATTTTGTTTTTCTTTTTTTTTTGTTTGTAATGGAAACTTTAATCATTTTTTAAAATATTTTATGTTTATAATCAATATAATTCATTTTACTCTTTTTTTACAAATAAATCTTTTTAGTAATAATTGTTAATACTTTTTTGGGGTGGTAAGAGGAGTGTTATTAATATGTTCAGTATTGATTTAGTTCTTAGTAAAAATTGGATATATATTTTTTTTTTTTTTTGACTAATGTTTAAGAATTTCTTTTTCTGTGATATGCAGAATATAAATATTTAACTGTCCATATTTTCGATATTTTTCAAGATAGCAATACTTTGACTTACTGCATATCTCTCAGTAAAAATGTATTTAATTTTAAAAAATAATTATATTTCTAAACTTTCATAGAAGTTTAGATGCATGAAACCAACTGAGATAAACCAACGTATTTAAATCCAGAAAAATGTGAAATTAAGGACTATAATGCTAGGATAAAGGCAGTTGTGATGTAAGCCCGGGAGACCTAGGGCATAACCCTGTTGCTACCTAGCCTCAACATTTGAAAGATTTAAGAGGAAAGTACTCCGCTCGATAATCGGAGCCATCTGGGATTAGGATCGGAGGAGAAAGACCAATAAAGGACTGCTTACAGATTCTGGTCAATCAATGTCTGTCTCTTTTGCGATGGTTTGTTCTTGATTTTGAACGGAATATTACTCGATAAAGAAATGTTATAATTTAAAAAAAAAGATGGTAAGGATATTGATAACATGTATCTTGGAGCAACCCACAAGGAAACCAACACACAACAATAGTTAGCAATAGATGAGGTGTGAGGCCAGAAATGAGATGGATAGGGGCTCCATGGAGCCAACGTCGAGAATTATGGACCCCGATATCACAGAAATTCGAAAACCTATTTTTCAATTCCACACAATAAATATTTCATTTAATCATATGAAAAAAATACACGCCAATATTAACTAAATGTACCGAAAATTTAGAAGTGCTCTTTTATGTTGAGAATAAAATTATTGTGCTTGATTAAACTTTATCAGGTTCTAAGTGGACCTATATATTTAGAATTTCTCAGAATATTTTATTATTTCTCATTAAATTAATTAACTAAATTAAAAGGGATATTTGAGCCTGCGACGCATCGAGGTAATTAATTATAGCTATTTAATAAAACCCATTTCTTTTTAATTAATTTTCAGGTATGGCATTTTGTCTTTTATTTTATCCGGACTTGTTTGGATCCGTTCTAGCTATTGTAGCTGTTTTGGTAACTAATTAATTTCTGGAAAACTTATTTATATCCCTTCCCTGCTTATTGGCGTTGTATTTTCCCCTCGGGTGGCCGGATTTATGAGAGAATAAATTTATAATTAAGCTTTCTTTAAAAAAATAATATTAACAATAAAGTTAACATTCCAAGAAAAGTTTGCATTGAGAAATTTGTCTCGAGGATTTCAGATTAATTAATTTTATAAGTGTATCAGTTATTAAATTTCCTTGAAGTTCGAATAAAATATATTTGATCAATTATCGGGGAAAAAAAAAGATGAAAAGATACGTTTTCAACAGTTTCAATAATTATTGACACTTCTGTGTCTTAAGTGGTGTTAATAACAATTTCACCAACGACCTTTCAATTACTCTTAGGTGACCAGTGTTGCTCAAATGCGCGACCAAGACGAGTATTGGTCTAGCGCACTCAGTATTGGTCTAGCGCACTCTGTCTTGGTCTTGCAGTTACCTATCAGCTTGTGGATATTAGCCTATAGTTTCAGATAGTAGAAACCTAACTAAGCCCGAATGAACAATTGGAGAGTTAAATGCAAAAGTATATCGCTTATACCAATTCTTTAGATATAGTAACTCAAATTGTCAAGTATTAGTAACTATTTTGCCTTAATTTGTATTCACAAAAAGATTTTTTTTTAACAGTCTTGCAAAGTGCAACAATTTTGGGCAACACTATAGGCAATGTCAACCCCTGGCTTAATATAATTTTTTATTTAATTTAACTCACTTTTAATTTTAAAATAATAATTCTTGTCATTAGTTTTTTTTTATTCAGTCCTAATAATGTTTAATTTTAAGTACTTTATTTATAATTTTTAATAAAAAGTTTTACTTAAACCAATTTGGACTTACGGCATAGAAATTGGGGTTTCTGCTAAAACTTCCAACTTTAAAAAAATTCAGTCCTTCCAGTCAACGGTGTGAAGGATAGTTGATGCACTGTTTTATGTCGCAAATGTATACTACATAATGACTTCAACGTACCAACAATATTTGACACTGAAAAAAAAAACTGCAATAACCATCACCAAAGATTGAAGTACAACATGAATGTATGAATCCAAGAAATCCCTTCAGCCGACCACGACGATTACGTAGGCGTTGGCCAAGAGACCTCCTGATCTGATTTATATCCTTAATGTGATGGGAGGCTCTAAAGCTGCCAAAAAATTCGCAGATTGCAAATTTAATTTAATGTTCAACATTTTTGTTTGGTTAATAACATGTAGAGAGTGAAATTTACACACTAATAATAATTAAGCGTATGCCTGGCTTACATGGACAGTTAGTGATTGTCAAGCAGGTTTTCTTAAGAATATCTCTACGATATACAAACTATTTAAGTAAGTGCTCGTTAAATAATTTGATATGGTTCTTGGTTAAAATAATCCGTTGCAAAGGGGCTAAATTCGTTAACTTCCAGACATTTTAAAATTGTTAGGAGCCGTGTTCATTGGGAATAAGTGTGCATTAAGAGGGATTTCATTGTATCTATTATTATATTGATATGAAAAATATATTTATTTACTGTTGAGATATTTTTTTTTTCGACAAAGTTGACAAAGTTCGGCATAGAGATTTTGTAAATATCTGTATATAAGTTTTTATTTTCTATCTATTTTTTTTTAATGTTTGTAATTGGTTTATTGTATAGTCTAAATTAATGTTTATTTCTATAATAATTTTATATTATTTTTTTTTATGATTAAAGTTAATTGTATTTTCTATGTTTTCTTATAAATCTAATTTTTCTTCATAATTTTCATCTCCTTTAACAGTTATTTAAATTAATAGAAATAAGTAAACTCATCTTTAGTATTAATAATATCCAGTTTTATTGTCATCTTATTGTTCCGTTTGCTTTCGCATTTTATGTATATATTATATTTTTTTTTATGTTTAATAAGCAACTGTAAAACCCTTTCCGAGGGATTATGGAAAGTCATTATTAACCGAGTAAGAAGGTTCGGTAGGTTATGAGGTTAATTAACACGTTTTTAAACCCATAGGTTCCCAGTTCGTAGCTCACTCTGCGTCCTAATCTTTTTTTTTAAATTAAATCTATTTATTTATTTTTCTATAGTTTTCGCTATCTTCCAAATCAAACCAATTAAATAGCGTGGCTCCTGTTAGATAATTATTAATATATAATTGACTCTTGATTATTTTTATTTGTTTCAAACCCTGCCGTCTCCACTGAGCTTGCCGGATGCTCAGTTTGTTGCGGAAACGATTTTTCTAAATTAAAGACCGTAACAATAGTATTAATGAAGTTTACATATATGTTTAAATTAAAAAAGATATGTTGGAATCAACTGTTTTGATAGTTTTTATTTTATTTTAAATCAGTCAGTATATTATAACTTATGCTGACATTGCAGAGATGACAAATAGTTTTTTTTTTTTTTTAATATTTTTATTTTTTGTTTAAGTGTATTTAAATAAAATGTTAGCCTCGGGAGTTGTGGGTAGCACATGAGAGATGAGGGCCATGTGCCAGCCTCACAAGTCCCCTCCTGATTGATCTCTTTTTTATGTCATTTATCGTATTTGGATGTTTTGATAACATTCGCGCCCTACTCGAGCGCTACGTATTATCAATATTGTCACTCCATCAATCCAGATAAGAAGAAGCTTTATATAGCAATTAAAACTGATTCCCTCTTTAATCTTGGGGAAGATCTTCTCAGTCCCTTGGTGTCACTTCTGCAGGATAGTTCCGCCACTCGCCCAACAAAATGGATATTAAGAAAATGCCCGAAAAAGGTATGCTACCATATTATTTTATTTTATTTCCTAGCTTTGAGTGATGAATAAGTTGTTAAATAATTCGTATGTATTTCTTTCTATTCTAATTCATACAATGCGCTGATTTCACGATCTTTTCCTACTTAATTTGTTCCGTCGTATTTAAAAATTAAATTTTAAATCTATTATAATAAAATCTATCAATGTAAACAATAGTGTTTATGTAAGTATATATTGAGAACCAATTATTAAGTGCTTGAGCGTAATCAAAGTATTCATTAACTTGTTCACTCATAAATAATGAAATTTATATTTTAATTGTAATCATTTATTTTTTCTATTATTAAAAAATTAAACGCTATTAATAGGTTTACTTGATAAAATGAAAAGAACCGTATATGGAAATGGTAAAAAAAAAAAAATACAAGAGCCCGTTAAACTTCATAAACTAAGTAGTTTTTTTTAATAAACAGTACCGTTTACATTTAATATTAGTACGCAGTGTTAAAAAAATCCATATTATGTATATATAAATTATCAGAGAGGTTTCATTTCAACTCCTTTTTTCATCTTCTGCATTTAAAATATAAACTCTTCCTTGACATTGCTCATTTTATTATAATAATGATGTTTCGAACAGTGCTACCATTACATAATTTAGTTGAATTTTCAACTTTTTTTCAAACGATAGTTGACGGATTGCGACTTATTTAAACTCTCATGACCGTTGGGGAGAGATGTTCGTTAATTGAGGTTCTGCTTTATATTATAAAAATATTCATTTATTCTTGAGTATTTTTTTTTTTCTATAAAATTGATAAGATTGGTATTAGCGTTATTTATAAGTTTAAATTGAAAAAAATGAATTGTTTTTATAGTTTTTTTTTATATGTTCAGTCAACTTTAACTTTTGCTCGTAGTGTCGAGAAGAGAAATGGGTTTTTTAATCAAAGTATATCTAAATAAAAGTTTAACTTAGGGACTTGTGGTAGGACATAACCCTGTCCTAGGTTCACAAGTTACGTGCTGATGTCATGGTCTATCGTGTATGTCATTTACCACATTTGAATGTGTTGATAATATTCGCGCCTTCATCATTGAAGATAAGAAGAAGCTTTATACAACAATTAAAATTGATTCCCTCCTTAATCTTGGGGAACATCTCAGTCCCTTGGCGTCCCTCCTACAGGATAGTTCCACCACTCGCCCAGCAAAATGGATATTAAGAAAATTCCCGAAAACATTATTCTATTTTCTCTGAGTGGTGAATAAGGTATTAAGTAATTCGTGACCGCTATATATTTCATTAAATAAGAGAAAATTTATATAACGTATTTATTTTATGATCATATCCTACTCAATCTGTTCCACCATTCTTAAAAAGTAAAATTTAAATTAATTATAATTATATTTCAATTTTCCTTCAATTATTTTCATTATAACCATTTTCATTTATGTATGTATATAGTAAGAACAAATCAAGTACATGAGCGTAATTACTCATTGAACTGGTACGCTCATAAGTAATAAAAATTTTATTTTATTTATACGAACATTTTTATAGATTTTTTTCAGTTATTGATGAAGTAAACATTATTAATTGGTTTAATAGGTAAAAAAAAAGAAAAACAAACGGTATATCAAAATGATAAAGAAATAAGAAAAAAATGCAGAACTTGTGATGTTTTGTTTTATTATATGTATATATGTACATATATATATATATATATATATATATATATATATATATATATATATATATATATATATATATATATATATATATATATACACACACACACACACACATACACTTGTATTAATTGTAGGATATTTTTAACCCTGATACCTTTTCATAAACTGTACGGTTTACATTTAATGTTAGTACGTAGTGTTAAACACATGCGTATTATGTATATACATACATAAAGTACCATAAAGGTTTCATTTCACTCAAGACATTTCTTCTTATAAAATTTTAAAAGGCTCTGCTGTGCTCACATCACACAACTTGTACTTACAACCCTTATTCAAGTAGAAATTTATTTAGAGCTTATTACTATTTAATTATTTAAACATTTTGTCGGTTCTAACGTTATTAAACTAAATTAAAGTTCTTAGCACTTGTTTTTCCGTCACAAATTTACATAAAATGTTTTTTTAAACAATTTTATAAAGTTTATACTTTGGATTATTTTAAAATAAATCTTAAAAGTTTCAATTAATTTTCTATTTAAATTTCATTTAGCCCCCAATTTCAATTTATTTTATTATTTCTCGAAATACATGAATGTTGGATTTTCCCTTTTATTTGATCATAAAATTCTTTTGTAGTCATTTATCTATTTTTTATTGCTACTAATGACGAGAGACTTTTAAGTAACCAAAATTAACAAAATTAAAGATATTTAAAGTAAGAAATTTGGTAAATTTACCTCAGATTTAAGCTCTGTGAAATCAATTTATCAAGCATGGTCCTTAAATTATATTAAATACCATTTAATTATTGACACGATAATTAATAATATAATTATTAATTATCCATTATTTCATTATTCATTCACAGAATTATTTATTAGTTTCTGTTAACTCTATTTTTTTTAAATCTTTACACGCTGTGCAGTGGGTTTAACAACGGGGAAAAGTTGTTATGTACCAACTTGAATATGACTGTCATTTGGACTCAAGGGCCCTTAAAAAGTTTGTTTGAGTTGAAAACTCGGATCTAAAAATCAAAGTAAAAATGTAAACACTAACACATTTTATAGCGGTTTTTTATTATTTGTAACTATTCTCTATTTTCTAGTCTTTGTAACATATTATCAATGTTCGATATAATATATTCCATCCTTTTAGAAACCTTTAGCAACTCAAAACCGCTTTTTACTTATCATCGCCTAATCACCAACTAAACAACTGCTAGCAATTTTGTCTTTACTGTGATTAGATTTGTATATCTTATGATTATTTATTCTATTTGTAAATGATAAAAACTTTATACTGTAATAACTTTTTTTGCACATTTTATTAATTTAAAAAAAGTATTTTACTCTATGAAATTATTATTTTCTATTTTTAATCATAAATTTAAATTTCGTTTCAAATATTGTTTTGAAATATATATACAGTTTCTGTGTTTTTAATGTAAATGTATGAAGGTCGTGGCGACATAACAACCTGTATACGAAATTTAACGTACTGTCGATTAATAATTAATAATATTGCCAATAAAATTTAAATTAACTTGTTGACGTAAAATGTTATTCTGCATATTCACGTATTTCCAATTTTCACTTGTTTACAATTTAGACCTAGGAAAGCATATTTAATCGAATTGTTTATCCCATAAACAAATTTATATTTCATACGTATGTATATATCTAAATATTTTCGTGAATTGTTTAGAAACATATAATGTTGTTTTCGACATTTGTCTACGTTCCCAATTATAATTAGGAAACATTAATTATTCATTATTTCATCATTTAATTAGAGAATTATTTATTAGTGCTGGTAAACTATATTTTTAACAAATATTTATACATTGCGCAGCAAAATTGACTGCGTATTTATTTAAAAAAAAATACAATTGTGGATAATTAATATTTGAATGAAATAACGAGTAGTTTGTAAATTAATTTTCATCCTATTTGATGTGTTAATTTACAATTTTAACAAGCATTTCAATTTTTAACAATAGTTGTCAATTATGGTGTTAAATTATTTTTTTCATTAAACTAGGGGGATACTCCCGCATAACGAACCAACCCTCATTTTGTAAATTATGCAACTGTTCATTTAACTGTATTTTATTCGTTGTCCAAATAGTATAATTGTAATTTACCTGTATCCTTTAGTTTAGATTGTGTTATTTGTTATCAACATAAAATAAATGGAACAGAACCAAAGTTCGGACAAATTTTTAATTTCTTAAAAAAATCTATATTATACATAGCGCCTTATTGTCAATTTATATTATTACATAGGGTGCCCCGTAAGTAGAGGGAAATATTTAAAGAGGTCATAGTAGACCTCAACAACTACTAAAAAGTTGCTGTAAACAATGGGCCAATTTTTAGCAGAAAAGAAAGAAACTCGAGCTTTATGTTTTTTTTTAAATAAGTCAAGTTTTTTTGTTGAGAAAGCGATAACTAAAGAAATAGTTAATCTAAATAATTAACAATTGATTCACTCTAAACTAGACAAAATTTAGTTTAAATGGAAATAGAGTTTGTCATTGTTAAAAGGGTACTTTTGATCGGCTAAATTAAGTTAGATTTCTAGAAAATGATACATTCGCGATTTTTTTTTTTTTTTTTTTTTAAATTTCTTTATTGAGTATTATAACATTCTGTCTGTTGGACATTGGTTATAGTGAGGTAGGATGACATTCACACCATATGTACAAAAAAAATAAAATAAATAGAACAAAATAATAATCAAAAGTATATACAATAGACAATAAAATAAAATAACCTAAAAAATAAGAAAATTAAAACTAAGGAAAAAAAAAACACATGCATACCTATATACAATCAGGCGAGGGAACTCCAGGAGAACCCTGCGCTACTCTCCCAACCGCGTCACTGGTACTAAAGCCAGCGGAGATTGGTCGAGAGCACTTTAGCCACATACACACATGTCTTGAGTGAAGAATCTGGCCATTGCCAGAACTCCAATTTATATAATCTACAAAAGGTCGCGAGGCCACTGCCGTTTCAACCTTCTTGGAGGATTATAGGGATGGGAGATGCTTGATAGGGATTGTGCAAGAGGATTTGGGTGGTAAGTAAGGTTCTGGTGAAATTTGGAGAATTTTTCTGGGATAAGGTCTAGGACAAATGGGATGTTAAGGTCATGATGTAGGGTTTTGTTGGATACATAGAAAGGAGCATCGACTATTGTTCGAAGGACTTTAGACTGGAAGGATTGGATGCGCTTGATGTTAGAAAATTTTGCTGATCCCCACAGTTCTAGTCCGTAAGTCCAAATAGGTTTCAGTATTGTCTTGTAGATCAGTAGCTTGTTTTCAATGGAAAGTTTAGATTTTCTGCTTAGTAGTCGGTATAGTTGGCCGTATCGTCGGTTGAGTTCTTGTCTTTTGAGTCTAGTATGCGGGTTCCAAGTTAGTCTTCGGTCTAAATGAAAGCCAAGATACCGGACTGTGTCTGAATAAGGAAGCTGGATGGAATTAAAGAGTACTGGTGGACAGGAACTGCGTCGGAGTGTAAAGGTAATATGTTGGCATTTAGATTCATTAACTTTAATGCGCCAGTTATTACACCAGTGCTCAATCAAGGTGAGGTGACTTTGGAGATTTAATGATGCTATTTCGGGATCAGAGTTGGATGATAAGATTGCGGTGTCGTCAGCGAATGTTGCAAGAAAAGTATCGGGATGAACAGGGATGTCAGCAGTAAAGAGGATGTAAAGCACGGGACCCAAGACGCTGCCTTGGGGAACACCGGCTTTAACGGAGTAGATATTGGAAAATTCTGTTCCACAGCGAACTCGAAAGGAGCGGTCAGAGAGGTAGGATCGGAGGACTAGGTACAAGGACTGAGGTAAATGGATTTTAAGCTTGGAGAGCAGTCCGGAGTGCCATACCCGGTCAAATGCCTGTGCAATGTCCAGAAAGGCACCCGAACAGTATTCCTTGTTTTCTAGGGCTGAGGAAATATGATCAACAACTCGGAGTCCTTGTTGAACAGTAGAATGTTGAGAGCGAAAACCAAACTGATGGGAAGGGATATTTTGGGATTCTATAATGGGTAGGATTCGTTTCAAAAGGATCTTTTCAAAAATTTTTGAAAGAATTGGGAGTAAGCTGATTGGTCTATAGGATGTTGAGCTATTGAGAGGTTTTCCTGGTTTTGGGAAAAGGATAATAGTGGAGTGTTTCCATAACAGAGGGAAGTGGGTGGTGCGTAGGATACACTTGTAGATATGTGTAAGGAATATTACTGCTTTGGATGGAAGTTGTCGAAGGATTTGAGGGGTAAGGAGATCATGTCCAGGAGCTTTACGGGGGATTAGTTTTTTTAATTGAAATTTCACTTCGGAAGGATGAATAGCTTTTGGGGGCAAGGAAAGTGGGATTGGTGATGTAAGGAGTTCTTCTACTGTTACGGTGTGGGCAGGATGGGATTCCGGATGTGAAATAAATGTATTGGATAGGTGAATGGCGAACTCCTCAGCTTTATCTTCGTCAGATGCTGCCCAGGAGCCATCACCTCGTCGGAGAGGATGGGAAATGCGGTGAGGATTTAGGATTTTTGTTGTGGTTTTCCAAAGGGAATTGTCGCGAGAAGAGAGGGAGGATAGGTAGGAGTTGAAGGATTGTGATCTGAAGGTGGCTAATTCCAGTTTTAATTGTTTGCAGTAGTAATTATAGGAGCAGCGGTCGGTAGGATGTCGGGTACGTTGCCATAATAATCTGGCACGGCGTTTGGTGCGGATTAGGTTAAGGAGGTGTTGGGGTAGAATGGTCTTTATAGGAATTCTGGAGGAGTCTTTTGGGAAGGAGGCAGTCCAGGCGGCTTGTTGGATTGTGGTAGTAAAGGAATTTACGGCACTATCAAGGTCATCGGGAGTTTTGAGGGATATGTTGAGATCAATATTATCGGAGATTATTTGGCGGAAAAGGTCCCAGTTTACTGGGCCCCTAATGAATGACGGTGGAGAAGGTTTGGGAACAGGTTCAAGTGAAACATTAAGGATTAGAGGACTATGGTCAGAGGAAAGTTCATTTAGACGTGTAATGGAACAATTGAGGGGACTTAAGCCGCTCTGGATAAAGAAATCATGAAGATCAGGATTACGGTTGGGATCTGTGGGCCAGTAGGTAGGAGAGTTGGGGGAAAGGAGGTGAAAACGTTGGGAATTGAGTGCAGACAGCAGGGTTCGGCCACGAGAATTCGTGGTTCTGGAACCCCATTGTTGGTGCTTGGCATTTAGGTCTGCACCCAAGATGAAGTGATGTCCTAAGGAGTCGAGGAGAGAACTGAATTGGGCATTGGATATGGATCGGTTAGGAGGGCAATACGCTGATGCAAGAGTGACCGGAAAGGAGAAGGTTTTTATCACGATAGCGGTGGACTGTAGGAAATCATGTATTGGTAATGGGAGTACGTGATGGGAGAGGGATTGGTGTACAATTACAGCAGTACCGGCATGTGCTTTTCCGTCAGGGTGGTCAGTACGATATGTCAGGTATTGTGGTATATTGAAGTGCTGTTTAGTGGTTAGTCGAGTTTCAGTAATTAGTGCCACATCAATGTTCTTGTCAAGTAGTAAAGTAGATAGTTCGTCTGTATGATTTCTAACACCATTCGCATTCCAAAGGAGAATGGATACGGGTTTAGGGATGTGAGTCATTTAAGGATTTTTCAAAGGAGGGATGAGGTGAGATACGAGATTCGTGAGGAGTGATATGAGTGGAGTAACAAGGGATTTGAAATCGGTGAGGAAAGATGCTAACAAACTTGTGAGATCTGTTGCATTTGAAGGAGGAGGAATATGAGGAATTTGTTGTTGGTGGTTAGGTATATTAGGATGAAGAGGATTTTGAGGTTGGGTTTGAGGTTGTTGTTGTGGCAGGGCTTGACATTTATCGGTTAAAGTCTTACCTCTAAGTAGTTGGGAGAATGATACATCATTGTTTACAATTCTGGAAGGCTCTCTCTCTCTTCTTGTTCTTAGTGCTTCATCTTGAATCCGGTTTTTCTGGTGTCTGGTTTTGAGATTCTTGTAAATTTGGCAGCCTTTGTAGTTGGCCGGGTGTCCCTCCAAGCATAGGGCACATACTGCTGGATCTTGTATAGGTTTGGTGCACTCTACAGATTTGTGCTGTTCACCGCACTTCACGCAACGCGGCAGATGGTGGCAATATGTCTTCGTGTGGCCATAGGTCTGACAATTATGGCACTGCACGATGTCTCTCTTGGGATATGGCTTCTCAACTTTCACCATTGTGTAGTATATTCTTGTGATATCATATATTTTTTCGATACCTGGTGATGGCTCCAAGTCCACGAAAAACAATGGTAGTGGGATCCTATTTCGTAATCCTGGCTGCTCCCTGTCCTCCTTCAAAACGTTTGTTACCTGGCGTACATTGAAACCAAGCGTCGTTAGTTCTTCTTTAATAACTTCAGTGGGGGTTGAGGAATGTAAATTTCTTATCACTACTCGTAAAGCTCTTTCCTGCCTCAGCTGGTAAGTGTGAAAATTCGCATTTGTTTCTGATAAGTACTTCACTATTTTTCGGTAGGCTTCTGCAGAATCAGGTGTTATTTTGGTGTCATTGGTCCTGTTAAGGCATGAATAACTGCCAGAGCAGATTTTATTTAGTTGGGTGCAGAACATCTGGAAATTTTTTATATTTTTCACAAATATCGGAGGAGGCTTTGGTTCTCTGGGTATTGCTGCAGACTCCATTACTTCTCTATCATTTTGAAGCACTTGGTAGGGGTTTGGAGTAAAGAAAGGTGATTCTTCAATCGTTTCTTGTGCAGACGTACCTGGTTGGGGCTGAGGTTCTGGTTCTGAAGTGTTCATTTTGGTCACTGGAGGTATTTCTCGTAGGCAGCGACGAGTCCTTTGTTTGGCTGGTGAGCTAACTCCGTCTGACCGAGACCTCTTGGGCACCTTACTGGCCATCACTTGCTGATCATACCGCATATCATAAGAGAAAAATAAATAAATAAATAAAAAAAAAAAAAAAAAATTTTTTTTTTTTTTTTTCTTAAAATAACAAAAAAAAGATGCCAACAGTAAATATCAACTGCTCTGATATACACTTAACTGTATCACGTGAATAATCAGAGAGATTCCGCTATAAAATTGTAAAAACTGAGAGAGGAGTTGAGGAGACAACCTTCTCATCAGCTGATCCACTGCCTTCCTCGCGATTTTTAAAATTTTTTTTTTATCATTCTCCAACTAAACTACAGATACCTCACTTTTATAAAAACTTTTTCGTTTCGTAACTTTTAAGACTATATTAAGTTGAGAGTTATTAGAGAAAAACTTGTGATTCACCTCAGGCATAATTGCCTAAATACACTGTTTGTCTATTAAAAATAAATTAAAATAGTGATTTTTCAGGTAAAGTGGTTATGAAATTGTGTTTTTTTTTTCCCCCAGATTCATTGATTCTTATTTATAAGTGACAAAATAAATGTTCCGGATTCTAATATTTACGTTTTCATAAAAATAATTGAAGCTAACATCAGGCTCATACAACATTTATTTTAACACAGTTTTTGCCTGATAAACCCTAAACTTAGTTTATATGATGGAGGGTAATTTATGATTTCCTTCTTTTCTGCTGTTCACAGGAACTTTATTTGTACTTATCGAAGTCTGCAATAGCTGCTACAAAAATTTCCCCCTACTTTCGGGACACCCTGTTTAATTATAATTATTCTTATTGCCAATTTGTAACCATAATTAGGGAGAAATAATTGTGGGAATAACAAGTGTGCTGCCTTCGTCCCGCTTTATATAAATGTGTAATAAAATCTGAAAAGTAAAAACTTTTTTATAAAATAGAAAAGTATGATTTTATCATATATTATTTATTTTCAAGTTGACTGCTTTTTTGAATTCCCAACATCGCCTATTGTGATGATTAAGGGGGGAGGAGGGGGAGGATATTGTAATATAAAATAGTAGCGTGAAGCTCTCTAATAAGTTTTAAGCTTTATAATATTTAGCAAGATTGTATTTGTTGTCTCGAAAACTCGAGATCCTTTGTCACTTGAGATAGACACGTAACTTTTGATAAGTGTTAGCGTCACTTAATCGAATTGTCTTATGTTTAATAATGATTCGTTCAATAAATCATCATAAATCAAATGTTTAATCTTGGCTCAAAAGAGTATCCCTCGCGCCTGATAACAAAATAGCTCTCACGGCTGTGTAAAATGATTTTTAATCAATATTCTTAGGCCATTCAATGTCATCATTAATCCGTTGTTAATTTATTTATTTTATTTTAAATATTGGTGCATGCATACAATGTTGGTTATCCTATATATTTTGTTCATATCCTGTTAGAGACTTTATCTTATGGAAAACCTGAATTTAAAATAGAGATGTAATCAATAGAGGATGAAAAAGATTTTTAATAAACTAATCGGTTTTTGTTAACAACGCTGTTTTGAGTGAATGGCAATGGTGCTGTATGAGGGCTTGGTTCCCAACGTTATTATCACGCGTGTCATCTCGAAGGATTTGTTTTTTTAATATTTATCCTTTTATAAATTTTGATATTATGTCTAAATAATTGAATCATTTAATAACTTTTATTTATACAACAAATGCTATGTGATATTGTTTTACCAATATGAAACATAGCGGTTTTATAATACCTTTTCATCCAGGAAAAGAGAAAGTACTTGCCTTTATTTATTTGTTTTATGACAAAATTCAGAATAAAAAAAATTGAAAAGTCTATCGTTATAGGAATTAATAAATTCGTATTATTATTAGTACTGATGTTACAATTCTAACCTGGGTTGATTTATATTTGACGCTTTATTTAAAAAATATTTATACACTTTTTCATGCAACGAAATTTTTTCATCTTTTTAACGTGAAATTATTTTTTGACAAACAACAGAGAAACGTGCCAATTTATAATTACAAACAAAGTTAAATATGTGTATTTTACATCAACTCGTATAATTAATGCTTATTAGAATTTCAGATACACGATAAAAATAACATTTTTACTCATCCAGCGACTAATTAATATATTTATTTCAAAAATTAAATTTACAAAATCAAACGATAAATATTTGCGAAATGCTTTGGATGGAATACCCGGAAATTAATTAACGTAAATCATATCAAGTTCCCTCCGGATTTTAATTTAGTTTGAAAAATTATTTTTCGTTATAAAAACGTCAAATGAGGAACTCTTTATCAAAAAGTAAAGTTCGCAAAGTGAAAAAAGGCAACAATTTAAATTGAAAACTCTTTATACAGTATCTAGGATATAATGGAACAGTATAAATTGTGGATACGTTATTATTTCAAGATCAGGCGAGCTGTGAAAAAAGCCGCTAAAAATAAAAATAAAATCATTTTAATCAATACAAACGCTGATTGAATTGTTTTAATTAAATTAAGATAAAACTCAATACCTGCACTGTTTTAATAAATCTATTGTGAATTGGAATAAAAAATGGAAAATAAACAGATTGGATGAAAAAGAATTTAATTGAATTTATATACAGGGTGTTTCAGGATTAAGTGGCCAAACTGAAAATATGAATTAAGGATCTCAAAACAAAAAAAAAAATCCTATGAAGGTATGTCCGCAAACGCTTTGTTTAGGAGATATTCACACCTAAAAATTTTGATTGTTATGAATTATTTACATTAACTTATTTATTTGTTGCAACTACGTTATTAATTAAACGTAAACATCAAATTCATATTAAATCTTGTTCAAAGTGATTTCCTTGAGTATTAAGACAGGCTCGGCATCTTTCTTCAACGGAAGCAGCTGCAGAACGGCACTGGATTTGAGTTATTGTTATGAGTACTCTGCGAAAGCCTCTTACAAACTGATAAATGTTATTGAGGGCTCCCAATGCTAATTCCAAGTAGTATTAATCCTTATGTTGCCAATAGTTTTTATACAGTTAGAGGGATAAAAGGTCATATTAGTATTCTATCTAATCTATCCCCTAAACAAAGCGTTTACGGCCATACCTTCATTTTGAACAACATTTAATATGAATGTTAATGTTTATTAATAAATTAGTTAAAACAAATAAATAGTTTTTATTTATTTCATATAACGCAAATAATTCATAACAACGAAAATCCTAAGGTGTGAATATCTCCTAAACAAAGCCTTTGCGAACATACTTTCAGAGGAAATTTTTTTTCTTGTTTTGAGGTCCTTAGTTCATTTTTGCAGTTTGGCCAGTTAATTCTGAAACACCCTGTATATGCTACCTGGTCGTTGGTCTCTTAAATTATTTAAAATGTTTGGTTTTATTATTTAAAAAAAAAGAATAAGTATTATTAAAATTTCTTTAGTGAAAGGCCAGGTTGTACTAGTTTGTAGCATTGTTTGCATTAGTTTCTGTTTTTCTCCCCAATAGTGTACATTTGAATAGTGAATGATCGTATGTTCGTCAATCATATCTTTCTCTTTTGTCACAAACTACACAAATATTATACTAGTGTATAGGCATAAATATATTAATAAATAATATATATTAATAAATAATATATATTAATAAATAATATATTAATAAAAATAAATAAATATTAATAAATGTAGACACACACATTCACAGTTTAATGATTAAATTAATACCTAGTAGATATTTACTTTATTGTTATTCCACATTTCATTTCAAAAAATATTTTTCCTCAATATTATTATTAGAGCAATATTTTTTCTCCAAAAAATAAAGTTGATTGTGATGATTTTTTTGGTCAAATTGAATGAATCAGAAGAAACTCATTTTATTCACTAATATATAACATGTTAGATAGGCCTATAATTATTTTATGCTTAAATAAATTAATTAAATTGTTAAAATCATTTCAATTATAATTGTAAAAATGTTCTAGTATTCTGTCGTAAGGTTACGTATGATCTGCTTGTTGCATTAAGATGTTTTTTATTAATCTCGAACATTTCCATTATTAACTCGGCTTCATTTTATTTTATAGATATTATAATATAAGATATAGTATTATAATTTATAATCCAATTTATTCATATTATGTATATGAAAATATGATTTTTTTTTTAAATATATTAGAAATAAAGAATTAGCGAACTTTAACTGGAAAAATATTATTTGGTTAGGCTATCTCAATTTATTTTTTAAAAAAGAAATTATTTTTTATAAAAGTATAAAGTTATTGAGAATAATTTAAAAATTTGAATTGAAAAAACGGATGAAATTTCTGTATTTTTTTATTCACAGATATCAGCATGTGCAAAAACCTATTGCTCGTCCCGATAATTCAGCAATCTTAGTTTGTCGTACCCGATATTTTTATAGCAGTTATTTTGTGATATTTGTACCAGTTATATATAATTAAAGTAAAGCTATATGTTTAAAACCATAAAATATTGCTAGTTTGAAAAGTATATTTTATTTAATATAAGGAAGCATATACTAAGCCAGTTGTTCTGCCAACTGTTAAGTATAGACAAACGACTTGAAGGAGAGCTTAGCCTGGGAAGTACCGCTCAAACCTTGTCAAATATACCATCTGAAATATTTTTTTTTACATTTTTATTTGTTTAAATTCTTTACCTTTATGTCGGTCTTTTAATGTTGATGCACTCTCTGAATTTTCTGTAGAGCTTAGCTATAGCATCGTGGAATCAATTCAATCATCCTATTACGGCTCCGTCGTTGGTATATTTTGTTGATAATTATTAAATAGGACGTAATTTTCACCGCAAGCTGGTATGAATAGAGCATCTAGCTAGAGTGAGGCCATCATACACGGACCTTAGCCAGTTATGTTTCGACATTGTACACAAAATTCAGGGTCTCATCTTCTAATGATTATTTATAGGCGTTTCAGGGATGTTTGAAATGTACTAATTGTTTTCTTTCTCTTCCTATCCTTCCTGTATAGTTAGTTACACATGTGTCTTCTACAGTTCATATCCTGTTTTGTTTTTCAGTTATAGCACGACACATTTTACAAAAATTAAAAAACTTACGATATATGGATGAGACCCACTTATACATTATATTATGTTTTATTCAATGAAATAACTACAAACGAAAAAATGTACTAAATAAAATTATTTGTTGAATAAAGTACTTTTGTCCTTAAAATGATTTGGGAATTTTGTTGATTTGCTGCAGTTTGATGTACACCTATTTTTAATAATATGATAATTCTTTATTTGGTATAGTGAACCTGAAATGTCATATTTAAGGTTTTTATATATTTGGGATGTTACAGCAACTTTTTCATTAAAATCGGCTAACCGGAAGTGGCACTTTATATAATATCGTGGACTAAACACGTTTTTAAGATTTTCTCGAAAACGGCTTTAAAGATTTTAATTAAATTCATTGTATCAGAGGAAAATTAAGCATTTTTAAATAAAATGTAGTTTTTATTGTGATTGATGTTCTCTAACATGGCTTAAATGGCAAATTTTCAATATTAGCTTTCTCCTACATTACCTTTCATTTTTTTTATTTGAAGTAATTGACCATTTCACATTTATCTCTAATATAAAAGACAGTTACATGTAGAACATCAAAGAATTTGATAATTAACTAAAGGAGAAAAAAGAGATCGAGCACACCCGAGTTCGCCCGTAAGATTAGAATACGCTTCCGTACGCAACATAAGCTTAATATAATACGAAAGTATTATGTAAATATACATATGCGGTTTTCATAAATACTATTGTTGATATTATGTAATATTTAATTGTATAGATTACAGTGACTTAAATATTAAATTTGTATATATCAGGGTACTTATACAAATAAAAATATCCACAATGAAATATAAATAAATATAGCGTCTATAATTTTTACTTTCACTTCCCCTTTGTTTGAAAATACTTATTTCTGCTTAGAAGAGGGTGGTAAGTGAAAGTTGTGTGATGCACGCAACGCACCAGATTTTATTATTAATGGTTTATA